>JAJEJO010000819.1:775515-891588 GCA_020662805.1 Glaucomys volans
GTGAGGAGATATATATATATATATATATATATATATATATATATATATATATATAAATAATGTTCTTGTATTTTTATTCTTTAGACCTTTTTTAAATTTATTTTTATGTTGTTCGAGGATCCAATCCAGTGCCTCACACATGCTAGGCAAGTGCTCTACCACTGAGCCACAACCCAGGTCCGTGAGGAGTTTCGATGTAGATCTTTTCAGACTTACTTTTTATGTACTTATTTGCATGCAAGTCGATTCTATGTAAGCAAAGTAAGCGCTATTTTCCAAATTAATTTTTATTTAAAAGCACTTTTCACTTCAGTGCATTCTTTTCTGCCTTGAGGCTCTATCATAACTACCTAGCTATACCAAAATTTACGAAGCCAAACATGTATTGATGCACATTTAGATTGTTGCAGTGTTTTACTATTGCAAACAAGGCTATTACTAACATAGTTGTGTAATTTTGTCTATAGGGTAAATTCCTGAGCCAAAAGGCATGGTTTTAAATTTTTACAGATTTTGCCAAATTCCTCCTTAGGAAGCAGTTTACATGCCTCAGAGGAAGTGCCTGTTTCTCTGCAGAGACAGGTTATTCTGCCCATTCAGGACTCACAGCAAGACCTCAGTTATAAGGAATTTGCACAAATAGCCCAGATATACCTACCCAGTTGACCATCACAGAGTGGCACTGTAGATAATTAGAATTAAGACTCTCTTAATCTTTACTAAAGACAAGGAAGTCTATAACAAATTGCCTAAACTAACAAATTGATATTTACACAGTATGATAGAAATTCTTGGGAATTCATATATTGAATTGATGTGCATCACGGTGTTCATCTTAACACTCATTAAGGGCTGGCATTAAAAAGAGTTCATCAGATAGTGGTTATGAAAGGGATTTGCTGATCCCGGTTCCCTTACCAATAAAAAAATTCTCATGAAAGAGTTCGTCTTCGGAGTTAATTTCTAAGCATTTATTCATGTTTGTCTCTAGATTTAGTTTATTGCCTTCCAAAATGAGAAGACACTGGTTTCTTCGATCTTCTTTAAGTCATCACAGTAGTTGTCAAGAGAGTGAATGCCAAGAGTAATACACCATTAAATATGATTTTTTTTTAATTTGGTCAGCATAAGACACTGTCTTAAACTGACATGAACTTTACCACTTTCAAATCTAAAATTACTGCTCCAATTACCATGATCTTTACAGAGAGAAGGCAGACCCTATAAAGCATGAATATTCTCTAAAGAATGATAAAGTTTCATGTTTGCTTTATGCAGATAAAAAAAAAAAAGAAGAAGAAAGCATAAATATTCTGCATTGGAACAAAAAGTGCCATAGAAGAAAATGAATGTAAATGCCTTCTGCTATGCCAGGCTAAATGAAAATGTAATGCAAACTCCTTCCGAACAGAGGATCAGCCCTGGTGCCAGATGAGTTTCTGTAGTTTTAAAAATCACTTCGATTTTCAACCAAATGCCACTCACTAGATAAACAGTGTGTCTCTGGCACTTTTAATGATGTTTTCTGGAAGAGAAATATAGATAGTAATACAACAACAACAACAACAACACGCTCAACTCTTCTTTCAAAGTCTCAGTGTATATCAGCAACAGATGTTCCCAGAGACCAGTTGGACTTTGAGTCCCTGTCCATTCACTCCTCTGGTCTGTAAATTCTTGCCAAGTATGTAGACAGAGGGAGAGAGGGTGCTTGTCTTCTGCTGCAGATCCACCCCATGCTTAGCCATGTTTGGGTCCTAGGGGCCCACGCATTCTGGCCAACTGGATGATAGGTGGCTACCACATTATTAGTCAGTCATTGGTTTATGAATGGCTGTTGGGATAAAACAGAGAGTCATTCATTCATTCTTTTTTTTTAAAATACCCCTGTACCAAGAATTGTTCTTGCTGCTGGAGACTGAATGGAGGACAAGATAGATTGGCTCCTCCTGAGCTTTATCTCTTAGGGAGGGAAAGGAAGAGAAGAAACCAGAGAACAAGTAGAAAACCAAGATAGTAGCCAATGCCGTAGGCACCGTGGCAAAAGTTAAACAGAGTGATGGGATGGAGAATAACTGGAGAGGAGGGAGGCAAAGACACTTCTCTGGTGAGGGAACTGAGATGTGAACAACAAGGAGGATGAACCACGCAAAGATCTGAAGGAAAGATCCATGTGGATGGAACAGCAGGGGGAAAGGTGGGAGGGGCCTAGTGCTGTAAATGAACGGAAGGAAGAATGTGGTAAGGGCAGAACAGGCCACAGTGAGGCAGGCGGAGACAGAGGCACATGGGGCTCAGCGAGACACATGGATTTTATTCTCGATGAAATGGGCATCCTTTGTTTAAAACTAGGAGAGTGACACAACCTGATTTAAATATTTTATGAATTATTTTAGCTGCCATCTGGAACAGATATTTTTTTTTCCCCAGTGGAACAAGGAGATCAGTTAAATGTCTATTAAAGTTGGTCTAGGCAGGGACTAACGAAGGATTTATTTGGATGAATTAATTTGTCACATCAGAGGAGAAAATTAGAAAATTTTAGGTTCAATTTAAAAGTCGGATCCATAGAATTGGCTGATACAAAGAATACATAAAGCGAAGAAGGAAGCAAGGTTTGAGTCTCACCACTGTCCTCTGGTTTATGGGACACTGATCTGTTGCTTTCGTTTGGATATTTAACTTGAGATATTGATTAATGCAAGAGTTGGTCATTTTTTAAACAAGCGAATGAATGACTTATTGTAGAACTCTCTGCAAGATACCAATCAGATTCCGTATTTGGTGAATTTTCACTAAGAAGCTAGAGGGAAGGAAGAAAGGAGTGAGGGATCCTTCATCCTGAAGGAGGTGAAGTTCAGGTCAAAGCTTCCATGGAGAGCTACTTATTAGCCAAAATTCTCAGGAATGGAAACTTGGAATAAAAAGGAAGCCAGCTGAAGGACAGATAATGTCAGACAGAGAGCAGTCACTTGGAGAAACCAGCAGAGAGAGATGGGAGGTCAGTTGTTGGTCACCTGAGCTGCCTCTGTCTTTCCCACTTTCTAGTTCTGTCCATGCATCCATCCAGAAACATGCTCGCTTCTTGATGCAACTTAACTGTGTCTCTGCGTCCTCTAATCAGCTCACCTGATTGCCATAAATAAGTAGGCACACGGCAGACCACAAAGATGAGTAAGAAAAAGTCATTGCTGGGCTGGGGATATAGCTCAGTTGGTAGAGTGCTTGCCTTGCATGTGCAAGGCCCTGGGTTCAATCCCCAGCACCGCAAAAAAAAAAAAAAAAAAAAGAAAGAAAAGAAAAAGAAAAGGTCCTTGCCTCCAAGGAGTTTGCAGGTCAGTGGAGAAGACAAGAGTACAAAGAAAGAATTCAAGATGCAATGTTAAGGGCATTGAAACACAATTTATTTGCCATTGGGATGAAATGTTCTTTGGCAATCGAGCAAAAAACTCAAACATGAAATGTGATCACTCTATCAGCGTCTGTATTAGGTAATACAAAATCTAAGTGGCAATTTCTATTAGGAAGTACATGGCATTACATAAAGTAGTGAATTTCCCAAATTTTGTTCATGGTTTTTACCCTATCTGAAAACTACCTGGACTTTTTCTTATTGGATGAATCTTACTTTTATAATTTAAATATACGCTTTAGGCCCATCCTAAGCAAGAACGACCTGGAAATAATGAAATAATTTGACAATAAAGAGCATTCCTCTGGGCACTTAAAACATCTAACAAATACTAGGGTTGCATGTACTGATTCTTGGAAAGAGTGGTATAAGATCTGACTTTGGACTTGGTTCCTTCACCTACCAATTGTGGATCTGAGATAAATGGATCTCTTTTTCCTTCAATAATTAAATGAGTATAATATCTGCCCCGCCCATCTCATGAGTGAGTCAAGGATCACATAAGCCAAAGTACGTTCAAATGCTTTACAAAAGAAAAAGAGCTCAATGAGTGACAAATCTCCATTATGTGGACTGCAGCAATCATAGAGTCTTCATATTAGTGCAAGCAGGGGAAGTGTTGGCATTTAGAAACCCAAACCGGGCTCAGTGGTGCTTGCCTGTGATCCCAGCAGCTGGGGAGGCTGAGGCAGGAGGATCTTGAGTTCAAAGCCAGCCTCAGCAAAAGTGAGACCCTAAGCAACTCAGTGAGACCCTGTCTCTAAATAAAATACAAAATAGGGCTGGGGATGTGGCTCAGTGATTAAGTGCCCTGAGTTCAATCCCCAGTACCAAAAAAAACCCAAAAAAACAAAAAACAAAACCAAAAAGAACAATTTCTCCTCTATGCTGGGTTCCCAGAATGTTCCAATTCTTTCTAATCTTCTCCAAACTTGCCTTCACTTATTATCAGAACCATATAGTTTGGACTAAGCTTATTCATTGTATTTGTGGTGTTTCGAATGATTTCTTTCAAGTATGACCCATTTTACCAAGTATATTAAGAAGTACCAAGAGAAGAAAATTTTGTTGATCAAATGAGCTAACAAACATAAAATCGTCAGTACATTTTAGTACCTAGCACGGTGTGAACAAAGATTTTGTTCCAGTAATGGGTCAGAATCTCTGCAGAAGATAATTAATCTCTGAAAATCTATTTCCCAATTTGGAAAATAGAACTGTTATTTCCGATTTTGCTAGATTTTGTGAAACTGAATAAAATAATGATAGTTGCTTAACAATGCCAGCTGATAGTAAACATTACTCACTATTATTGCAAGAGAGATGATAATTACTCTTCACATTAATGGCATCTCTTTATTAGGGGTCTAAGATTCTAAATATCATTGTACCCACCACAATGGGTTATTGTGGGAATTAAATGAAAGTTATCACCAACACTGTCAAGTGCATGGTACGTGCTTCATAAATATTTGCTATTGCCATCAGCCTTTTGTTATCTGTGTCTATTGTTGTAAGTCTTATTTTGGATCAAGGGAGATGTGCTGGCTTTAAGAATTCTTAGTTACAGAAAGTTCTGTGTTTAATTAGAATTGATTGCCTGTGCCGTTACCTATTGTTTGAAATGCTAGAATTTAGCACAATGTTAGAAAATAATAGATGCTGAAAAGATACCACAGGATGAACAGGAGACATTAGCATCTGGTTTGATTTGAATAAGTAAAGCTCCTTATTGATAAAGATCTGGGCTTGCGCTATTGCACACTAGCTATGTGTGGCCACTCGGCACATAAACTGGTCATTCTGAGGGGAGGGATGCTATAAGTGTGAAATACACATTAGATTCCAAAAACTCAGTATGAAAATAAAGAATATTTTTAAATCTCACTATTATGTCAATGTGAAATAAGTAGAACCAAAATATTATGATCTCTCAGTTGCATGCTGACATGGCAGTATGTTGGATCCACTTTCTATTATTTTTAGTAATTTCTAGAACATGTAAAATGACACATTGGTGACTTTTTTTCTATAGCTATGGGACAGTGATAATCTAGGACTTTTTTTTTTTCTAGAGCAGTTTGAGGTTCACAACAAAACTGAAAGATAAGAACAGAGATTTCCCAGCCATTCTCGCCGCCCCCCTGCCATGCACAGCCTCCCACATTATTCCCAACCACCACCAAAGTGGAACTTGTGTCACAACTGGTGAACCTATATTGATAGGTCATTACCACCCAAAGTCCACAGTTCACATTAGGAATCATTCTTGGTCTTTCTATAGATTTCAGCAAATATATAATGACATCTCCCCATCAGTAAGAGTATTTTCGCTGCCCTAAAACTCTTCTGGGCTCCACCTATTCACCCCTCCTCCCCCACTCACAAACCCTGGTAACCACCATTTTCTAAAAGCTGTCTTTATAGTTCTGCCTTTTCCAGAATTGGTGGAATCATACAGGATATAGCTTTTGTGGATTGGCTTCTTCCACTCAGGGATATGCATTTAATGTTCCTCCCTGGATTTTCATGATGTGTTAGCTCATTTCCTTTTTAGTGCTGAATAATATTTCATTGGATGTACTGCAGTTTATCCATCCGCTTATGGGAGAACAGCTCATTTGCTTCCAAGTCATGAGAATCATGAAAATCATGAATAAAATCGCTAAAAACATCCATGTGCCAGCTTTTGTGTAGACACATGTTCAGGTCCTTTAGGTAAATAGCAAGGAATGTGAGAACTGCTTATGGTAAGATTATCTCTAGTTTTATGAGAAACTAGCAGACTGTCTTCCAAAGTGGTGGAACCATTTAAAATGGGAGCCCTTGTGTCTCCACAGCTTGGCCAGCATTTGGTGGTCACGGTGTTCTGTATTTTCACCTACTAGGTGTGTATTGATAGCTTGTGGTTGTTTTCATTTGCATTTCTCTGATGATATATGATGTTGAACATCTTTTCATATGCCTATTTGCCATTTGCATATCTCATTGGAGAGGTGTCTGTTAAGATCTTTGACCAATTTTTTAATTGGGTTGTTTGTTCTTTTATGGTTGGAGGTTAAAGAGAACTTTGTATGTATTATGTAATAGATCTTCATCAAATGCCTTTTTTTTTGCAAGTATTTTATTCCAGTGTATCATTTGTCTTATTCTCTTGAGAACCTAAGCCATTTCTTGGCTCAAATATTGACAAAATATTATGACCCATCTTATAATCCTGTGAAAGCAAAATGGCCTTTTTAAATTGAAAACAATAGCCAAGTTCTTTTCTGAAGCTTAATCTCTACTGTTTTTGTACTTTGTATGTCTTTTGAATCTACTTTCTAAATTTATTGTTGTATAGTAAGCCAGAATTTAAAGCAGGCAGAACTTTGTCATCGATTTCAATTTTGTTATTTGCTTGAATCTCCTTTATTAAAATATATTGTAAAATAAAACATTTATGGAGTTGTTTCCACTGAACTAGAAGGTATGGAAGACTTACAGTGACTCCCAAGACTACCAAAATAAACAACCCAGAAACAGACAATGTGAAAATTATATACAAACTTAAGGGACTGTTAGGTGATAGGTCTGAAAATAATCATGGACTATTTGGATATCAATAGTATTTTTATAACTTAATTTTATTTGTTTATTTTTTTAATGTGGTGCTGAGGATTGAACCCAGTGCCTCACACATGCTAGGCAAGATCTCTATCTTTGAGCTACACCCCTAGCCCTCAATAGTATTTTTATTAATTTATATGAGTAGAATATTGCTTTCAGTAATGCCATCCTGCCAAACAATAGCATAGACCATGTACTATTGTATTCTACATAATTTCCAAGTTAATTTGTGAATCCATTGGATGTTTATTGAAGATAACCTACATAACATGCACATTTCCAAATTTCTATCAAGTAGACAGTATATATAACAAGATGACCTATAAATCAGTTATTTTACATTTATTGTTGAAAACATTTTATAAAATAATCTGTTGGTTATACTTTAAATTTCATAAGTATGCATGTATCCATGGGTAAGTTTGAATATTCAGGAACCTGATCAGCTAAGGGTCATCTCTGGTTCATAAAGATCTTGCAAACCACATTCCAAAAACATCCGAAAGCACCCAAAACAACTTTCCGTATGGAGATATTAAATTCCAACTTGTTTAAGCTTAGAGTTGGTAATTCATAAACTGGAAGACATAAAACATTGCTTTCTCTATCACCTGCTCACTTCTATGTTCTTAGCTCTACTGGCTTTTAACACACTCTCCTCTCCCAGATTTATGAGCCATTTGGTTTTCCCAAGATTGTATACAAATCAGTCATTTGTCTCTTGCTGGCAATGTGGATTAGGTTCCCAGGCTAGCCCACTAAAACTCCATGTACTGCTACACATGCTGCCCATTTGCAATGAACACCCTAGATGTAACACAATTAATGAAAAGAGATTGTAGCAGAAGTGATTATTAATTTTAAAATGTGTCTTGATCTATGCATGAATAAAAAGTAATATTTATTTAGTAAATGAAGAGAGTAAGATACTTCTTTGGCATTCTGAAAACTGCTTTGGAAATTTTCAAGGACTGTGGAGGTTAACACAAAGATTCTCTACAGCATCTAACAGTATTTCCAAATGTCTGATTTTCTTATTACTGACATACTTACACACATGAGCCACTGCTTAGTTCCTGTGTGACTCATGGAGGCAAAAGGGGCAGGAAGAGAGTGGGACAGAGTGGAGAGATTTCTGAGATGATTAAAAAGGAGAGGAAAGAGCTGGGCACTGTGGCACATGCCTGTAATCCCAGCGACCTGGGAGGCTGAGGCAGGAGGATCACAAATTCAAAGCCAGCCTCAGCAAAAGCAAGGTGCTAAGCAACTCAGTGAGACCCTGTCTCTAAATAAAATATAAAGGAGGGCTGGGGATGTGGCTCAGTGATCGAGTGTCCCTGAGTTCAAGCCCTGGTACCAAAAAAAAAAAAAAAAAAACAAGAGGAGGAAAGATGGAAAAGGGGAATTACTAGATTATCTATGAAAAACTGAAGTGGGAACAGGAGGAAGAGAGGATGTCCAAGGCCTACTCTAGGTGGCCAGAGATAATAGTTCCCATTTATTAACTCTCACTCTGTGCTAAGACTGTGCCAACTACTTTAGACACATGTCAGTTCATAACTAAAGGCAGTATTATTATAGTTTGTAAAAGAAAAAGCTGAGACCCAGGAGATTAGGTGTTAAGGTGAACCAAGTGAAGTTGCCAGATTTATAGAACAAAACAAGATGAATACTGGCAATTTCACTTGGTTCCACCTAACCCAACCTTATCCAAGGACATAGAACCAGTAAATCTTGGAATAAAATTTCAAGTGCCTCAAACACCTGACTTCAAAGCACTAACTCTTTTTGTTTTCCACCCTTCTACACAACACTGATGGGAAGAGAAAATATCTTTTGGGAGAAGAATGCCTCAAACAGGACCTTTCTTGGCATGCTGGCCACACTGAAGAAATGATGACTGAGAGCTTTTTAAAGCAGATTTGAAGTTAATAGGGGAAAAGCAGACACAATCGTTTGAACACATGGTTTGGTTGTAGGTCTGCTGTTTGTAGCTTGCTTGCAAATACACAATATTGTTCATATGTATAAAAAAGTTAATTGAGGCTGGGGGATATAGCTCAGTTGTTAGAGCACTTGCCTCACAAGCACAAGGCCCTGGGTTCAATCCCCATCACTGCACAAAAAAAAAAAAAGGTTAATGGCTGAAGGCCATTTCTATAATAGTGTGCTTACCTTGTGATGTGCTGGTATATAAAGAAGACCCTTTAATCTCCCCTCATCCTCAGAAAGTATGGTTTTCTCAGTTATTGACAGCTAGAGAATTTTTGCAGATGATTCACTTCTGATTGGCTACAAGTTTTAGTCAACAGGATTTCAACAGCTAAATGAGTTCAGTCAATGACGTTAATATCTTATGAAGGAAGTTCTTTGCAAATACATCTTTGCAGATGATTAGTTTCCCAAAACAGGACTCTGTGGAAAACTAATTATGTGATGCTCCTAGATGTTATAATTTAAGAAAAGCCTCTGTGTTCAAATGAAAATGGAAAATAAATATTTTCATGTACCCCTAAGATTTCATCCATGGACCCAAATCTCTGCCCATCAATCACATAGCTCTGTCTGTTGTTCTGGGCTTATTTGTCATTCTTTTTGGGTATAAAAGCAACACAGAGATTATGCATTTTGCTGTCAATCAAACTCAGACCCTCCTTCTCGCTCTCTCTTTCTCCCTCCCTCCTTTCTCTTTTCCCTCCTTTTCTTCCTCTTCCCTCCTTCATTCTTTCCTTTCTCCCTCACTTCCTTTAGGGCATGGAAAAGGCCTGGGGTGACTGATAGATAACACATCCTTCCTTCTAAGTTTTCAATACACACTTCTCTGCAGTGCACCCCCAAAATTAATATTTATCAATTGCATGCCACAAAATTTCTCTAATATCCTTTCTCGAATATTTTGGGAAAAGTTGTTCTGTCCCTGCCAGACTGACAAATTAGGGCAGTGATCCCCAAAGTGATTTGAGAAACTTTAGTCCCATGAAACACTCATCAAAGAAGGAATTCAAACACCTTTGAGCTGCACATCTACTGGTTCCCTCCAATATACATTGGAAAAGTAGAAGTTCTCAGAAGTGCTGAAATAGAGAAATCTGTTTATCATTGTTAACTCTGCATTTCCCAAACTCATGTACTCTTAGAAACTTTTCTTAGAACATCTATCAGCATCACATAATTTGTTTTCCACAGAGTCCTTTTGGGGAAACTATTTAGACAATAGCAAATTTTCATCCTCACTGCAAAAGAAGAGCTATCTCTTTTAAAATAATCATTTATAAATAAGAATTTAAAATCTCTGTGCTGCCTCAGATACATGTGAGGATCCCTGAGCACTGGTCTGGGAGAAATTTGGCTTTGTACTTGAGAGCCAATGCCAAGAGAGTATAGGAATGAACAGACAGAGCCACTGCCACACAGTTCTGTGAAGAACTAGTCCCAGAAAGTGGAGGGAGCTCCACCCATCCTTTAGACCCAACATCTAAAAACCGTGCAGAAGAGTCTAAGAAAAAGTTGAATATTTGCATATTTTCTAAGTGTCTCCTCCAAGGTATTTATAAATTACCAAGAAAAAAATAATATATATCCATTTTTAATATATTTCTTAGTTGTGGGTGGATATAATACCTTTATTTTATTTTTACATGGTGCTGAGGACCGAACCCAGTGCCTCACGCATGCTAGGCAAGCACTCTAGCATTGAGCCACGAACCCAGTGCAATAATGTGTATTTTCTATGATACACTGAGATAACTAAATTACTTCTGTAGTCCTCTTGGCACAAATGCCTAACCTAACTCTAATTGTGAGAAAAAAGAAAAATATGACAATCCCAAATTGAGAAACAGAGAGAGTCTACGAAGTCACTGACTAGTATTATCAGAAATGTCAAGGCCTTAAAGACCATGAAAAACTTAGGAGCTGTCACAGATTGATAGAGACTAAGAAAGCATAACAACTAAATACAACATGGGATCCTAGATCAGATTTGAATATGGATAACAAACATTAATGGGAGAAGTGATGAAATTTTAATGAAATCAATAGTTCAGTTTAAAAAGTATGGTGAGCCAGGCATGGTGGTGCACGCTGTAATCCCAGTGGCTCGGGAGGCTGAGGCAGGAGGATTGCAAGTTCAAAGCCAGCCTCAGCAACTTAGCGAGGCCCTAAGCAACTCAGTGAGACCCTGTCTCTAAATAAAATATTAAAAACAGCTGGGGATGTGGCTCAGTGGTTGAGGGCCCCTGAGTTCGATCCCCGGTACCAAAAAGACCCAAAGAAGTATGGTGAGAGTATTATGGTAATCTGTGGAAAAGTATACATAATCTATTATTTTTGCAAATTTTCTAACAATATAAAATTGCTTCAGAATGAAAAGTTTAAAAAATAAGAATAACAGAAAAAACAAAAGGAAAAAAAAACAATGGGATTCAGAGTCCAATGCAGCATTCACCTATAGAAATATAGTATGAACTGTGAAAATAGGTCACATGAGTAATTTTAAGTTATATAATAGCCAAATTAAAAATAAGTTTAAAAAGGGAAACTGATTTTAGTGGTGTATTTTATTTAGCCCTATATAGTCAAAATATTAATGTTTCAACATGAAATATACAGAAATTATAATTCTTCAATACTATTTTTTATATTGTCTTCAAACTCCAGATCCATTTCAGACCAGCCACTTTTCAGTGCTCTTCATCCACATGTGGCTAGTGGCTGCCACATGAGACTGCATAGCTCCCCCACCACCATGACACATTCGCTATCCATCTGTGTTTACACTTCCTCCTGTGAGTGCCTGGTTCTTTCCTTCCATGGATTCCCTTTCTTTCCTTCATTCTCTCACTTATGAGCCTATTGTGTACCCAGTATTATTCTATGCACAAAACTGACAATAACTCCTAACTTCCTGGAGGTCCCATTCTCAAGAGGGACTGATCAACCCAAACAATCACTATTGTAAATACACAAATTATATGGTAAGAAATGGTAAATGCTATGGGGGTGAAAACAGAGCAGGGTAAGGTGACTCAGATATAGTGGGGGTGAGATTACAATTTCAAATATGATCTCACTGAAGCTGGCAATAGAGCAAAGACATGAAGGTAGAGAGACACTACTATGTAACTCAGCCATCAGAGAAAAAAGTGATTGATACCTAGCTTCAGTTACAAAAATCCTGGGCAGGAATATGATTGGTCTGATCCAGGTCATGTGACCTCTTCTAACCAATCACCATAACCAGAAGGGTGGTGTATAACCCTTCTGACAGAGCTAATGTGAGCCACTCAACAACCAATCACAAACAAAAGGATGGCAGCTACCACTTAATGCAGAGGAAGAAATAAACCCATCCACCAAGGTTTCCCTTCACAAAGGAAAATGTTGTTAGAAGAAAGGAAGACACTTGGAAAAAAAAAAGTTCACTATTTTTTAGGAATTTCAGAAAGGACCCTAGTCTTTAGTTTTCTGTGATTTCCTGGGCAAAGTTAATGTTTACCCTGTTGATTTGCCTCGTAGTTTTACAGACTTTTAGCAGTTGGAAAGCAAAAGCGGAGAACACAGAACTTACAGCTAGGTAGTCCTCCATTGAGGTCCCAGTTCTTCCAAGATCTGCGGTATGGTCCTGAATTCATCATGAACTTTTCAGCTTCAATGACTTATATTTATATAATTTAAATAATATATATAGTTTTTCTCCATTTAGAATGATGTTGACCTTGGGTTTAACATATGAAGTTTTCACAATGTTGAAGTATGTTCCTACTATCCCTAGTGTTTTGAACATGAAGGGGTGCTGCACTTTATGAAATGCTTTCTCTGCATCTATTGTGATGATCATATGATTCTTGTTTTTGAGTCTATTGATGTGATGAATTGTGTTTATTGATTTCCTTATGTTGAGCCAACCTTGTGTCCCTGGAATGAACCCCAATTGACCATGGTGCACTATATTTTTAATATGTTTTGAAATCAATTTGCCAGTATTTTGTTAAGAACTTTTGCATCTATGTTCATCAGGGATATTGATCTGAAGTTTCCTTTCCTTGATGTGTCTCTGTCTGGCTTTGGCATCAGAGTGATACTAGCTTCACAACATGAGTTTGGGAGGGTTCCCTCCTTTTCTATGTCATGGAATAACATGAGAAGGATTGTTGTTAGTTTTTCTTAGAAGGTCTGGTAGAACTTGGCAATGGCCATGCAACCAAAATTGCTATTCAGATTTAATGAAATTCCTATTAAAATTCCAATGATACTCTTCATAGAAGTAGAAAAGACTGTCATGAAATTCATTTGGAAAAATAAGAGACCCAGAATAGTCAAAGCAACCTTAATGAGAAAAGCAAAGCTGGAGGCATCATTTAAATTATACCATAGAGCTACAGTAAAAAATACAGAATGGTATTGGCACAAAAACAGACATGAAGACCAAAGGTACGGAGTACCAGACCCAGAGACAAACCCACATAAACAGAGTTATCTCATAGTAGACCTTAAACATAGGTTGGAGAACAGATAGCCTCTTCAACAAGTGGTGCTGGAAAACCGGAAATTCACATATAGAATAAAATTTAAACCCTATCATTTCTGAAAGACAGTAAAACTATTCTCCACAATGTGAAGCAAAATAAATAAAATTTACCATGATAACCTGCGAAATTACGTTTTCTTGAAAGTTCTTTTCATTGAAAAAAATTTTAATGACAACTCTATTATAAAGCAGTTTTCACATGAGCTCTCTTATTTAATTTTTATTACTATTTGTAAGATCAAGGTGGGGTAAACTGATCAGACAATGGAAACAGGAGAACGGACAGGCCAGATGTGAATGAAAAAGAACGGGATGGCTCTTGGGCAATGTCTCTGGTCCTCCAGGGTGCTGACCGGTGGCCCCTCTGGGGCTGGGTTTTCCTAACCTCTGGGTGGGGCAGGGGAAGCTTGAGAACTTGGTGTCCTCCTGGGATTGGCTGGGGTTGTTTGTCAGCGCCTGATTGGTTGCTTCTTCAGGCATGCACAGGCTACATTGTTTCTCTGCTCATGCGCAGGCTGTTTGATGCCCTGCCCCCATCCAGTCACCCTGAACCCCCCTAACAATATTTGAAGGAGGCTTTCTTCTTTCCCTCTTTACTCTCCTTTCTTGTCTTCTTTCATCCCTTCCACAGTGAGCTGGCAAATAGTCTGTGCACTGTAGACGCAGCAATGAAGTTCTTATCCTCTTGGGATTTACATTTAAGGATGGAGAGTGTGTGATAGTGAATGGGGAGGAACAAAAATAAATAATGGGAAATAAAAATTAAATTAGGTTGAAAGCATTATGTGATAGAGAGGCTGAGATGGGAGGAATCCGGCTAGGCAAGTGAATTTTTGCCAGGCAGGCTAATAGCAGGACCTAAATTCAAACCCAAGTCACATGCCACTGCTTGATGGTTCTTTTCATTCTTTAGTTTCAGCAGACACCTTTGAATGAAGAGATCAATAGAAAATGTTAAAGAAAGCTTTACTTTCATTTATTTGGTATTTAATAAGGTCAGATTCAATTCAACCATAGATGGCTACTCTTGACTGCTGGTCCCATGTGTATTTTAAATGAGGTGATAGCATTCCAAACCCTCAGCCTTCCAGCTAAGCAAGGCAGAAATATAAATGACCTACTTTGGTTTGCTTTGCTTTTTGGTACCAGGGATTGAACCCCAGGGGTGCTTAACTACTAAGCAACATCCCCAGTCCTCCTACTTCTCCTCCTCCTCCTCCTCCTCCTCCTCCTCCTCCTCCTCCTCCTCCTCCTCCTCCTTCTTCTTATTGTTATTATCATCATTATTATTTTGAGACAGGGTCTTGCTGAGTTAAGTCCCCACTAAATTGCTGAGGCTGGCTTCGAACTCTTGATCCTCCTGCCCCAGCCTCCTAAACTGCTGCATTACAGGAATGCACCACAGCACCCAGCAATAAACTACTTTGTGAGGTCAAGGATATATCAGCAGATATTAATCAGCAGGTTTTTAAATTATGTCGCCTGTCACAATTTTGTTCATAAGTTCATAAAGTTTTGATCAATAAAGTATGTTTCTTTCCCTGAAATTTGAGTAAGTATCTACAACTTGGTGAACTGAACATATTTAAAAATTGATTACTTCTCTCTGGAGGATTGTGAATTTTGTTTGCTGTCCTTGTAATAGAGAATAAGGTTCTGTGTATGCTTTTAAGACTTCTGATCAATAATAGCTCCTCATTTAATTACCTCCTGGTCTCCGTTCTTTGTGCTCTGGGATAGAAGAAAACAATAAAGGCTGGAAATGTGTAAGTCCACATTTCTGTTTTTCAGAGTTTGAGATCCTTTAAGTTAAAAGGCCAAAGGTACAACAGAGAGGGTGTGTGTGTGTGTGTGTGTGTGTGTGTGTGTGTTCTACAAGTGCATTGTTCTGCATCTGATTACTTGGGGTGCTTGCTGAAATACAGATTCCTGGGCTCAGCCCCAGATATCCTGATTCTGGATCTCTGGGAAGTGGACAATTTTCGTTAGTAATGTTTCTTACTGCCTTTAAGTCTTGGGAGTCCTGGACCCTGGCAATGGAAAGACCTGTGTAATCCTGAAGCTCCTGCTCAGCTGTTGAGGTGCTCAGAGGGTCCTTCTAAAGAGGTGATGCCAAGATGCCCCTTGTACTTGGGTTGATTCTCTACCAGGCTTTGTGAGAAAGAGAAGAGGGAATTCAGATTGCCCATGTTGCAGCCCATTGTGGAGAAGGCAGCAGGATTCTTCAAAGCTTATTAATTGTGACATTTTCACAAATGCTCCATTCCTGGGTTTTAATACAGTTGGAGTTCAGGCCGCTTTTGTGCCTTGTTTTGCCAAGGGAAATGCAAACATTTGTTTGGGCTTCTTTTTTTTTAACTTGGATCCTTATGATGTGTATATTTATAGTCCAAGAAGGCAAGGAATAAAAGTAGGACAAACTTATGCTTTCAAGGCCTGCCTTTTGGACCTGGACAGGGAGATGTCAGGCCCACAAGGATGAGCCAGCAGGTTCTTTGTTTGTCTCTCTGAGCATGGGCCTTTTATCTTCTGTGGCTCTTCTAAATAGCTCTTCTTAAAGGATAAAGCATGCCATTGGGGCCTAAGAAGCGACTCGTAATTATTGACTCTCGAGTGGACTTGTGTACTATTTAAAAGCACCAAATGAAAGAGAAAACTTTGAGGTTTCTGCTACTTAAGCCAGACCTTGGAGCCCTTGGGGAACTTACATTTTATGCTGTAGGCTCTGCTTTTACTTCATCTTTAAGATTATAAAAGTGATACGTGCCCATTGTATAATATTCACTCAATGGAGTGAATATAGAGCCAAAAATAAAGCTACCCATACCAGCCACCAAATTCCATTCCCTGCTAGTCTTTCTAGATTTTTCTAGACATACTTGAATATATTTGAATACATATACACAGACACACTTGTATAATTAGGACTCTCTGAAATATAAATGAAATAATCCCAATTCAAGGGTTTTTTTTAATTCTTTTTAGATATACACGGCAGTAGAGTGTATTTTGACATATTATACAGATATGGAGTCTAACTTCCCATGTCTAGGAAAGTTATGTCTGATTCATTCCACTGTCTTTTCTAGTCCCATTCCCTTCCCTTCCCTTCATTCCCCTTTGTCTAATCCAATGAACTTCTGTCCTTCCTTCCTACCCCTTTTTGTGTGTGAGCATCTGCATATCAGAAAGAACATTTGGCCTTTGGTTTGGGGGGATTGGCTTATTCACTTAGCATGACGGTCTCCAGTTCCATCCATTTACTGGCAAATGCCATAATTACTTTATAGCTGAGAAATATTCCATTGTATAATGTACCACAATATGTTCATCCATTCATCTGTTGAAGGGTACCTAGGTTAGTTCCATAACTTACCTATTGTGAGCTGCTGTAAACATTGATGTGACTGCATCACTATGGTATGCTGGCTTCCAATTCAAAATATTTTTAAGCAAATGGGAGTCTATCTATAGCCCTGGATTTACTCCACATATGGAACAAAAAAAATCTGTACATTTCCTGCCTGCCCCCGTGCATACAACACAATAATAAAAAGGCAAGTCTACATACTAATATCCTGCATCTATAAAGAGTTGCCTGATAAGATCAAAAAGAATTAAGGTTATCACCTGGCCTTAAAATAAGGGTATTATCCTGCATGATTTGGGTAGACCCAAAGTGATTGTAGGGGTGCTTAAGAGTGAAAGAGATAGGAAGAGGAAAAAAGAGGAGAATGGGATGCTGGAAGCAAGGTCAGAGGACCGTGATGTGAAAACTACTCACACACTTCTTGCCAAACTTGAAGATGGACAAAAGAGCCCAGAGCCCTGGAATATAGTGGCCTCTAAGAGCTGTAAAAAGCAAGGAAGTGGATTCTCCCTTCTTACTGTTTTTAGCTCCATGCTGTTAAGGTAAAGGAGGATAAAGCAAACACTGGTGTAGTGGGTATAATACCAGCCCTATAAATATGTGTCTAAGTCCTAACCCTTGGTACCTGTGACTGTGACTTTATTTGGAAGTAGGGCCTTTGAGGACACAGTTAAGTTAGGATTCTCAGGATGAGATCATCCTGATTTACAGTGGGTCTGAAAGCCATTGATGGTTATTATCATAAGACACAGAGACACAGGGGAAGGCCATGTGAAGAGGGCAGAGATTGGCTGGTGCAGTGGTGCATGTCTGTAATCCAAGTGGCTTGGGAGGCTGAGGCAGGAGAATCTCGAGTTCAAAGCCAGCCTCAGCAACTTAGCAAGGCCATAAGCAACTCAGTGAGACCCTGTCTTTAAATAAAACATAAAAAGGGGCTGGGGATGTGGCTCAGTGGTTAAATGCCCCTGAGTTCCATCCCTGGTACCAAAAAAAAAAAAAAAAAAAGATGGCAGAGATTGGAATGGTGTACCTACACAAGCCAAGGAATGCCAGAAATTGCTGGCAGCCACCAGAAGCTAGGGGAAAGGTACCAAGCAGATCCTCCCTCAGAGTCTTCTGTAGGAACCAACCTTGAGGACACTTTGATTTCTGATATCTGGCCTCTTAAATGGTGACAGAATGAACTTCTATTGTTGGAAACCACCTTGGTGTGTGGCAGGTTGTTAAGGCAGTCCTAAGAAACAAAAACAACAGGTTTTGAAAGCAGCTGGTTCTTTGCACCACTTCCTCCTAGCTGGTGGCAAACTCTCAATCACCTGAAGAGACAAACATGGAAGGTCAAGTCCTTTAGCATTATAGAGCTTCCTGTGGGGCTTGTGAACGTGCTTTGTGGTTATAATTTTTCTAGTGGCCTTTGTTTAAAAAAAAAAAAAAACAATAAATTCAGTTTACACCTCTGGGGCATCAGACATCCACCTGCAATGGATGTGAGGAACAGAGGCAGACCCAGTGTGGCCTAAGCAGGAAGGATAAGTGAAGGCCTGGTGGACCCTCCCTTCCCACAGTGTCCAGAAACTTCAGTGGGTACACATAAGAAGAATGAGTAAATGATAAATGAAGAAAGAGATGAAGAAAGAAGGGAAAGTGGAAAATAGGGGAAAAGAAAAGGCACAAAGGGGAAGGAAAGGAGAGAGGGAGGAAAGAAAGGCAGATCATGTGTCATGACACCTGAGGAGCCCTCAAAGGCCCAGCAGGGCATCTTGTTAAAATTAAGTACTTTGCACTTAATTCAGAAACATTGCTAAAGATGCTCAAAATGTGCCTGGTGCTGGCTTCAAGCTGGCCATCTTTCCCATCTTCCCCACTTCACTGGCCACTGCTGTCCCCAGTCAAACATCAGGAATGCAGTGAGCAATATCACAAGGACTGAGCTCAAAAGCTGATCTTATAAGTTACTTTTTATCAGTAAAGCACTGAGAAAATGTAATAAGACATGACGTGATGATCAAGTGTGTTTGCTGAGTTGGACGTTTTCTCATCTGACCCGATCACTATGAAGTCAAAAAGTTCATACTTGGTCATCTTGGCCGCTGTATTTTCATTACAAGTTGAAATAATGGGTGGGACCCAGATTGTGGAGAAGCCAGCTTTCAGGATGGACGATGTATCACTGCCCAGCTTTAAACTTGCTCAAGGAGACAGAGCAAGTCATGGGAGGTCATGAGATTTGGAACAACTCTAAGAAATCTCTGCTATTGCACCCAGCAGAGCAGAATGGAAATCCTTCTTTGGCTTTCGGGTCTCTGCATTTGGCAACTGACGCTCTCTCTGCTGGAATTCTCTCCTCCCATCGAGACAGAATATCTCTTCCTCTTGTAAGACTCACTTCGAATTATCCCTTCCCTCTTCCTATCCTGGAAGAAACTTCAAGGAAACATTTTACTGATCTTATGAAATTAGAAATAAGTAATATATATGGTGTTAGCTCATCTTGGGGGTAAGGAATGAAGTGAAGAAAAGAAGATAAGTGTTCACAAAAACGGAATAAACCGAGAACTGCAGTTTCCCGAATTAGCGTTTTTCACTTTTGCTTTTTCTTGAGCTCCTGATGAATAACTTAGGATGCCTGAGATGTGCTGTTTTGATAACCTCTGATGTACTTATGTTCTCAGTGCATTTAAATTGGATCATGGGGCAGGAGCTCAGTGGCCCTCTAAAGGCTTCCCCAAGAAGGTCTATGATGCATATTTAATGCCTGCTCTCTGTTACAGAAACTGTTGTCAGTAATTCTGAGTGGCAGGTTCAGTGTTTCCATGAATCCCACAGCCACAGGAATTATTGCACATCCTAATATTTGCAAAGCACCACTGAGCAGATTCACAGTGTGGGGTTCTAGAAAATAATATGATTCTGTTCAATTTTCTAGCAACTTCCTTCCCTCCATTTCCTGTCTTTCCAATTTACTCTTGTTTGAGGGTCTGGGATGAGAAATCACCTGAGATCCCAATTGATTTCCCTTTAAATGGGATGCGTCACCTTTCTCTGGCAGCCTTTAAAATTCTGTCCTTATTCAGCCTGCTGGGCATTTTCATAATAATGTGCCTGTGTATGGGTCTGTAGTAAATTTGTGTATTTGGGGTCCTGTATGCCTATAAAAAATTATGATTTTTCTGGCTCCAACCCTCAAAAGCTCTGTGAAATTATGAGAGATCAGACCTCATACTGAATTTCATCTGACCGCTCAGGTTACTGCCCCTGGGTTATTTGCTTCTCCTCATTATCCAAAGGCCCCCTCAAGGGTCGTAGATTAAATATGTCACTCCTGCCATGGTCCTCCATGCTTTCCTAAATTAGATCACGTCCGAGACAGTTCCACAGCACTAAATGGAATTGTTACAATTATTATCTTGAAGGTTCACATCACTCTAATTGGCTTCTCTTTTATTCTTTTCTCTCTTTCCCAGTTGGTTGGGTATGAATAATGAAAACAGTCTTTCCTTAAATGGAAAAATCAAAATAGAGCTGAGTTCTTTCTCCTAAGTGGCCTGTTAATGGGAATTGAAGCATATACATGTGGATTTTTTTTGTTTGGTTGATTGGTATTTGTTTTTTGCTTTTTTTGGCCTTTGGGAGAGGGAAAAAGCAGGAAAGTTTAAGACAGGATAGTGTGTGTTTGGAATGATCAGGATCTTGGAGATGTTTTAAATGACTCTGTTTTGGTTACCAAACCAATCCAAAATTCTTGTAGAGACTTTGGATAATTCAGAAAAGGCACACAGAGGAAAGGATGTATCTCATGTGTTTCCTCTTTCTACATTTTGGGTGTATGCCTATTTACTATATTCATATTAATCTGTTTTCACATACAAAAAAGGTCAATGCAAACATAATGTGTTCTTGCCTATATCTTAAATTCAACAAATTGTGAGCATTCAAATTCTCTTTACATCTTTATGACCATAGTGTCTCTTCTTCTGCAGATCACTCATAACTTCACCAGTCCCCTATAGGTGAAGAGTTAGGAGATTTACAATCAACAATTAGTCAACTATTCCACTAATATAAGTAATGCTATGATCAATATCTTTTATGTATAGCCATGGTAGTTTTGTTTTTTTAATAATGACTCCTTCAAGAAAAATTCCTGAATTAGATTTGGTGGATCAAAGGTATAGGCTCTGTATTTAGAGCAGCATCCTGAAAATTGTTCTAACTCATGCTGCCATCTTGGTTTTCTAAGGAACATTCCCTGGCAGGGAGTCCTTTTCCTGGTCTGAGTTCATCTTAGACAACTAGCATGAGATTGGTTTTCTTTCTGGTTTGCTATGCTTTGGAAGTCCTTTATCCTGGGGGACATCAGATATATGAGGACCAAGTTCTCCATCTTTAAAATGGGCCATTAGAAGCAGTCCCTCTGGTGTTAGGACAGATTAGAAGGGAAATTCTAAATAAAGGAAGATAGAACATTAATGTTCATTCATGACCTATGGAATGCTAATACTGTGCTCTTGACCACCTTGTAAGATAGGTGGCATCTTACCTTCATTTTATGATTGCACTTGAGCTTATATAAGTTAGTCTAGGCATAGGAGAGCCTAGATGCAAATCTATCTCTTTAATGCCAAAAGACCACAGCCTTTCCTCCCCTCTATAATTCAGCAGTACAGTTTAACATCTTAGAATCTGAATCCAATTTAGCCCTGTTTATCTTCTGTTCATTTTTTCCTTCTTTTTAAATAAGGCATTTGGTGTGCATTTGTCTTTCCATGTATTAGAAAGCAACTTTTCTCTTGCTTTATGTGTGGTTCATATTTTCATTAGAATCCTTGATGTATTAAAGGATTCTTTTTCTCTTCACCTGAAAATTTAATATATATTCATGAACATGTTGAATAATGTTGTATAAGGGATGTCATTTTACCTATCTTGCAAAATCTGTTTGTAAAAGCAGGAACTGCATCTATAATCCTAGCAGCTTGGGAGGCTGAGATAGAAGGATCATGAGTTCAAAGTCAGCCTCAGCAACTTAGCGAGGCCCTAAGCAACTCAGCAAGATCCTGTCCCTAAATAAAATATAAAAAAGGGCTGGAGATGTGGTTCAGTGGGTAAGTACCCCTGAGTTCAATCCCTGGTATTAAAAAAAAAGAAGACCTGCTTTGGATATAAGTTTATATTCTGACTCAAAGGGGACATAACCTAAGACTTCTGGAATGATCCACTCCCATGTGATATCCATGAAATTTTTAAGGAGAATTCTGAAATCACTAGACCTTGATGTTTTACAGACCAAAGAGGAGACTTGAGAGCTTATATTCACAAACTGCTGAGTTGATCAAAGACAGGGGTTATAAGCATAGACAGAGACCCTTAGAAGGAATCTTAAATCTAAGTCTCAGTTTCTTTCTCTGTATAATAGGGAGATACCAATGTTCACTTGGTCCAATGAGCTAATGTGATTTCAAGGGCTCAGTAGACCTTTTGGCACATGAGTTTGATCTCAGTGGATTATTATAGAAGAAAAGATGTTTCAAGTAGAGAAAACCATATATGAAGTGAATTTGTACTGGAAAAATATTAAAAGGATACAAAAACTGACTAGAAATTGAAGGTGTATGTCTTCTCTTTTTCTGATGCAGAATTCAGAATTAATGTATAAACTTAATTTTAACCAGTTACATCAAAAAAGTTTTTTACTTCTTTTAGAACCATGTCCCCCTACCACCACCACTTAAGAATATAAAATTTTTGAATTCTTCATAGAAATATGTACATTCATATAACATTTTGCAATTGTAGGGAAACCCTTCTGCTCCAGATTAAGATTTCTCAAAAACATACAGGGTATAGCACATTCATTCATCTGAACAAAGTCAAAGAGGCTGAGGTTATGGGCAACTCAACGCTTCAGTTGGGCATACCTGACCCCAAAGCCAGAGATTCTAATCACCACCATGTAATGGATATATTCTCTGCCCTTGAGAACTCATCATGTAGAAAGGGAGACAATTGGGAAATAAATAATTCCAGTACAGCATGGTAGTATAACAAGAAGTCCACATACCCGAAGTAATTATTTCATGCTGCAGGTTGGTGGTAGAAGGAGCTATAAAAATACCTCCTACCTAGGCTGATTTTGCAAGTGAGCAGAATTGCCAGGGAGTGTCAGGATTCAGCGAGAATCTCTGGACCATATGTCATCACTGTATCAAAATCATGGTCCCAGATCAGTGGTAACTCAGAGAATCACCTGCAAATTTTCTCACAAAATCTAGCCTCCTTATCTGCATGAGAGACCAAAGGTGGAGGGGGTGGTGGATGGAACCTTTCCAGAAGACATATCTTCACCTTGTGATCAACAGGTTCAATCCCATCTATGTTCTAGAGATTGCTGGATTCTCAAGTCCAAATATCCAGGGGAAGGAGCAGACATATCTCATCCTGTGCACTTAGTCTTAGTTTTTGGAGGGCTCTATCTTTGACACAGTCATGGAAGCCTGCTTGTTGGGTGAGATTCTCACTCTGACAAGCAAGAAAAGGAAAGTACTAAGGAAGTGTCCTGCCCATTCAGTGATGCTGGAGTGAGTATAGGGCAAAAATGAATGATTTCTCTCCCTTCAAATGTATCACTAACGCCATCAGAGACAGACCTGTACTGTTAATGACTTCTCTTCAACACATAGCCCTACCACCTTCCAGCTTCAGGCAGGTGACCAAAACCCTCAGTGAGCATGTATGGACTGCCAACTGTATGCTTGACGCTGTTCTATATTTTCTATCTGCAACCTCAGTCCACCATAATCATAACTCCCCAAGAAGGGAATTTTAATTATTACTATTGAATATCAAGGCTCAGGAGGACAAGCAACCTGCTCAGGATCACACAGCAAGTGGGTGGAGCCAGAAATGGAGCCCAGATTGTCCAACCACAAGCCAAAACCCTCATTTGCAATGCTTTGGTGCCCCCAGAACAGCAGGTCAGCTGCTGCTGTAATAATGAGATGATGATATCCATTCTTCAGGGAGGTAAGGGATGAATAAGATTGGATTCCATCATCAATAAACATTAGAGTCCTTGCCCATGAGGGGAATCCTTTTGGAAGAGTCCTCAGGTGTGGGAGGGGTCGAAGTGGCTATGAGGAGTATATTGTCACACAATACAGACCCAAAGCCTAAATCAACACTGCTTTTCATCTGTTCTTTTTCTCATCTTCCCACCTTCTGTTCTCCTCCACACTGCTCCCAAGTGACTGCTCAAATGAGTTTAAATGATGGTATTTTATTTCCTTGTGGTTTTCATTTCTGGTTATGCTGATCATACTTTCTCAACAAATGACTTGGCTTTCCCAAAATTGTCTAGGTTGATATGTTTCATTTCAATTGCAATATGTTCTTTCAAAGGTGATTGATCAGAAACCATTCTAGGGAAGTCATAAGAACACTCAAGAGGCAGAGAGTTGATAACAATTTTTGTTCGTTGCTTTAATTATGGTGTATGTGTGCTGAGCTTTTTTTTAACTGTTGCTATTCCTGTTGGAATGAATTGAATGCACATAACTACTTCTTCAGTAAACATCATTTGAGTCCTGTTTTATGCAGAATGCAGAGCTTGCATTAAGCAAAGGAGAAAGAGACTTGTAGATAAATCAGACATGGAGCTGATCTTCAGAATGGGGTGAGGCAGGGGTGACAGGCTAAGACAGACACACAAGATAAAGAGAGCTACCCTTCCCTGGAAAGATGGAGGTAATGACTGTGAGGATTTAGAAACAAAAGAAATGGCTTCCATCAGGAATGAACATAGACACCTTCCTGGAGATGATAACAATTAGGAAGAATCCAGACAAGGGTAGGGTAGTCCAAGATGAAAGGGCGAAAGATATGCTCTATCTGTGCAGAACATAAGTGGAGATTGGTATAATATTAGAGTTGAGGAAGATCTATTTTTATAAAGAAAGATGACCTCCTTCACTGAGGAATAAATAGGGAATAAATCACTTTAGCATCTTTGATCCCATTTTTTTTTTACCATTCTCCCCTCTTTCATGATTCCTCATGTAGACTTAACTCTTAATGCCCCTGGACCTTTGCACTTGCCATTCTCTCTGATTTGTGCTTAACTGATTCTGTTTTGTCTTTCACATCTTAGTTCAAATAACCCCTCCTGGAGTGTCTTATCTGACCTCTCTGCAGTCAGTTACTATGACAGTACCCTTGTTTGTGTGTGTTGTACCACTTTGCAAACCACCTTAGTCCTCTGTGCCTGGTACCTGAAAGGCTCAGTGAATGTCCACTGAATGATGAAATGAACTCCAGCAGCTCGGTAGACAGGCTTTTAAGCTCCAAAATCAGATCCTGCCTTCAATTCTCTGATGACTGTCCATGTCGTTTTGAAATCCTGAGAGACTCACTCAACCTTTCTTAGCCTCATTGCTAAAAAGGATAAAATAATGATAACTCTGTTATAAGATTGTTGAAATTTTTAAAGGAGACGAAACCTTTTAATAAGTTAATAGGTGCACTGCCGATGTGGGCTCTCCTTTTATTTCCTGAGTCCTTTGTGGATGCAGGAGAGCTTGCCCAGAACTGTGTCCCTTAACTTCCTGGCCCACCTAATCCATAGCCAGCTTTCAAGCCCTCGTTGTCCCTGAACCAAGCCTCAGTGACTGCCCTTCTGCACCCTCCTTAAGGTGGGCATGGATCTCTGCAGTAAGTTGTGCATTATAGATTTATGCCCTGCTGCTACTTGGGGACCCCGGGTTTATACAGCCACATTGCAATGGAAGCATTTACTTCTGTTCCCCAGATATGATGGTGAGCAATAATACACTTAATTAATGTATGATATGTTCCATTTTAATAAGTTTCCCCCCACTGGATATATTACAAACATCTCTCTGCATCATTAAATATCACCTTGCAATGTAACTTTAATATGTGGCCTGGTATATGCCACAAATAAACCACAAATTCTTTAAGCCCTTTCCTCTATTATTAGGCATATGGTAGATATTTTTTATTTGTTCTTTTTAGTTGTACATGGCAGTAGAATGTATTTTGACATACAATACATACATGGAGTATAACTTCCCATTCTTGTGGTTGTATATGATATGGAGTTTCACACAGGAAAGTTGTGTCTGTTTCATTCTACTGTCTTTCCCATTCCCATCCCTCCTCCCTTCCCTTCATTCACTTTTGTCCAATCTGGTGAACCTCCAGTCTTCCCCTACCACCTGCCACCTATTGTGAGTCAGCATTTGCATATCAGAGAGAACATTTGGCCTTTGGTTTTTTTGGAATCGGCTTGTTTCACTTAGCATGATGGTCTCCAGTTCCATCCATTTACTGGCACATTCCATAATTTCATTCTTCTCTATGACTGAGTAATATCCATTGTGTATATGTACCACATTTTCTTTATCCATTCACCTATTGAAGGGTACTTAGGTTGGTTCCATAGCTTAGCTATTCTGAATTGTGCTGCTATGAACAGTGATGTGGCTGAGTCACTGTAGTATACTGATTTTGTGCCCTTAGGGTATCTACTGAGGAGTGGGATAACTGGTTTAAATGGTGGTTCCATTCCTAGTTTTCTTAGTAATCGCCATACTGCTTTCCAGAGTGGTTGTACCAATTTGCAGTCCCACCAGCAATGTCTGAGTGTACCCCCACATCCTTGCCAACATTTATTGTTACT
The DNA here is from genome assembly GCA_020662805.1 of Glaucomys volans. Taxonomy (NCBI): domain Eukaryota; kingdom Metazoa; phylum Chordata; class Mammalia; order Rodentia; family Sciuridae; genus Glaucomys; species Glaucomys volans. The sequence continues at coordinate 802,133 of JAJEJO010000819.1, forward strand.
TGTATTCCTGATAATTGCCATTCTGACTGGAGTGAGATGAAATCTCAGTGTAGTTTTAATAGGCACTTCTCTAATTGCTAGAGATGTTTAATATTTTTTCACCTATTTGTTTAACATTCGTATCTCTTCTTCTGTGAAGTGTCTTCAATTCCTTTGCCCATTTATTGATTGGGTTATTTGGGGATTTTTGCAGTTAAGTTTTTTGGATTCTTTATATACCCTGGAGATTAATGCTCTATCTGAGGTGCAGGTGGCAAAGATTGTCTCCCATTCTGTAGCTGTTTTCAATTGATTGTTTCCTTTGCTTTGAAGAAGCTTTTTAGACATGTTACATTAGGCAGAAGTCTGAATCGTGGTCTTAGAAATGGAATTCTTAGGTCCCAGATTTTTTCAGTCATTGTCCAATGACCCAGAGGACAGCTGAAAACTTACACCCCAGCAGCCCATTTCTCCACCAGCACACGCTGTCACTCGGATGATCTCCACCACTTTAATTGTCAATTTAATAGTCTGACAGTGACTTCCTGGTTTGTGGGAGGTGAGGCCAGAATTTGAATCCAATTCACATTTGATACAACGTCATGATTTGGCCCCATCTGCTCTGCTGGGTCTACCTGTCTAAGTCTTTGCTAATGTATCTGAAGTCCACAAGGCCCAGGGAGTGAGAACTGGCCTTGAAATGCCAATTCTGCTCCTTTGGAGTCTGATTTTTTGGTAGGAAAAGACCAAATGATTGCACATTTGTGTCCATTTGTATGATGTCTGAGTTAACAGGAAAAATAATAAGCACATGAATTACCAAGAAGGGAAAGGGTTTGTCCACTCCTCTGCCTGAAAAGAAGGTGCTGCACAGCAGAAGTTTCCAGGCTTTGCTGGACCAGCTCCTCCCTACCCATTTCTTGTGGCTGCTGGACCCCTTTAAGGCCTTGCCTCTCCCAGCAGGCTTGGATGCCACCTTTCAGAATCACCTGGGGCTCCTCAGCTAAAACACAGGTTCTTGGCACACTAATGGCTTCTGAACTAGAATCTGGGATGGTTGCTTGGAAAAACATAAAAAGCGACCTCAGTAAGTGATTGCCAAATTTAAGAACCATTTTTGAAAATCTCAACTGCAGTAAATTGCCCTTGGGAACCCGACTCTAAGCTGGTACAAGGAGCCTTACTGACATTTCCTGAGTGTACACTGTGTACCAAGCACTGTTCTCAGCAAAAACTGAAGTCATTGATTGTGCATGGCAACCCAGTGACACAGTGCTGATAGTGTTTCCAGAAAGGGAAACTGAGGTCTAAGTTACAGAGGGAGAGAGGGGTAGGGCGAGGACTGAAGTCGTGTGACCTGGTTCCTGGTGACCATGGTAGAGCATGGTCTTAAATCTCTGATGAAGTGTTCCTTTTGTCAACATGCTGGATGTGACATGCAAAGTTTCAGGAAATACTGGCCCAGGCAAGTCTGGATCTGAGTTCCTGACCTAAGGTAGTATCAATTGAGGTCCCTTCAGAAAACACGGTGCACTCAAATTGGGTAGTTTGAAAATAATGTGATAAGGAGACTACCAATGTGTGGGCAAGGTAGAGAAACTTCAAGAAGCATATTGTCAGAGATCCCTCTCTCTGGGCTGGTGTCAGCCATGGCTCCCACCCCAAGGCCTCTTGCTAGTGCCTCCAATTAACCAAAAGCACCAAACATTGAACACGAGAGATCCCCATGAGGCAGTCCAAAGCAAGCAGGATCCCTGGGCACAACACAGAGTGGAGAGAAGGTGGCGAGTAGATTCATAGTGACAAAAATTTTTTTTTTTTTTTTTTTTTGGTACTTGGGAGTGAACCAGGGAGTTCAACCACTGAGCCACATCCTCTAGCCCTTTTTTAATATTTTATTTAAAGACAGGGTATCCCTGGGTATTTATTTATTATAAATACAGGGTATGCCTGAGTTGCTTAGGGCCTTGCTAAGTTGATGAGGCTGGCTTTGAACTCGTGATCCTCCTGCCTCCGCCTCCCAAGCTTCTGGGATGATAGGTGTGTACTACAGTGCCCAGAAAAAAACTGCATTTTTTAAGAAACTCCCTAAGTTTCATTATTCATATAGATACAATTCAGGAATAACAGTGGCACCTCTACCTATGGAGGTATTAAGTGAGATGATGCTATACATTACTCAGCACAGAGCAGAGAGCATAGTGCCCATCCCATGTGTATTGTCATGCCACGTGTTTAGAATATGATTCAGTCGTGCTGTGAGTTCACCAGGCTGGATACACTCTTGCTTTGGCTTCTGCATGCTACCTCATTTGGTTCTTCCCTTACTCACCACACTCCAGCCACAGTGGCCTCCTTACTGTCCTGAGGTTCTTCCAAAGACATTTCCTTTCCAGGCCCTTAATACCTGCTCTGCTCTGGACCCATGATTCTCTGCTTCCAGATGGTTGCCCCATTTGTTCTTCCTGGTCTCTGCTCACATATTGCCTCCCTAGAGAGGCCTTTCTTGACTTCTTTATCTAAATAACACTCCAAAGGCTCTCCCTTGCCATGTTTTATTTCCCTTGATAGCATTTATTTTATATTTAGTATTTTGGGTTTTTTTTAATATATTTAGTATTTTGTTCTGCATTTTCTGTTTTCTCCCACAGAGCATAAGTCCCTAAAGAGCTAGGATTATGTCCTTCTTTTTTACTGTTCTCTCTCCAGCACCTTGCACAGTACCTGGAACATGGTCAATGTTCAATAGGTATTTGTTCAATGAATGAATCCAAAATGTCTTGTTGTCATTTTATTAAGGAGTATGTTTCTCTTCCATGAAGGGCATGGAACACTGGATTTCTGTTTAAGGTAGAGCTATATGGTCTACTTTTTAAATAAATTAGTGCAGAAAAAGGGAGAATCTACTTAAATCCTGAGTAGGTAGGAGCAGAAAGGTATGCAGATACAATGTCACTCACAAGAGGGATAGAATGATGGATGTTGGCAAAACCCTAGTCTAAGAAGCACAGGAGAGGGAATTCCACCTAGTCACTGAAAATAGAATGCTGAATGACCAACTTTGCCCACTTACAATTGCAATCTTTGGCAAAGGTTGACGTGCATTCAGGTGGCATTTTGTGGAGTTATCAGTGATGAGCTCAGTGCTGGGGAGTGGGATGACAACAGGATTTAGAGTTCAATCTCACCTTCATTCACAGTGTGGACCTCAATGATGACCATGGGCTCTACAATAGTAGAAATCAAAATTTGAAAATTCTGTAAGAAAGGCCCAAACCGGCCAAAAAAGGGTGTTTGTTGACCCAGAGGTGAAAAGGAAACTCTTCTCAGAGAAGTTTGGATAGGGCCTGAAAGTATGGAGAAGATGTCAACAGACAGATATGGAGACCAAGGCAGTCCAGATGGAAGGAGCAGCTGCAGAATAGTAACAGGGAATAATTTGGGGAAATGAGATCACAGGGCACTGTGCAAAAAAGGAATGTAGGGCCTTTAGTGGGAAACCACTCAGATGGCACTTCCCACATGCAGCCCTTCCCAGCCTGCTTGTTCCCAAGCCATCATCCCAAATGCATTTGTGGTCATAGTATCCATGTCCTCATGGAGATGAGCTACAGGGAGTCACCTCTGCCTCCAAACGACCATCATCCTCACCTTGCTTTTCGTAAAGTAAATATCCAACTAGGCACACAGTGGCTCATGCCTGTAATCCCAGCAACTCGGGAGGCTGAGGCAGGAGGATCGCAAGCTCAAAGCCAGCCTCAGCAACTTAGTGAGGCCCTAAGCAACTTAGTGAGACCCTGTCTCAAAATTTAAAAACATTTTTTAAAGGACCAGAGATATGGCTCAGTGTCTGAGCACCACTGTGTTCAATCCCCAGTACCGCCCCCCACACACACAAAAAAATGAAAGAAAAAAATCCAGAAAACTCTAACCTGTCACTCTCATTGGAAACACACAGGCAGTGATCAGTAGATGCCTTATATTTGCATTAAACAGATGTGTGTCCTTGATAAAAACCCTAGAGACTGGTGCAGGGCTTTGCAGGAGCCCTGAGCAGCTTTGCAGGCAAAGTTGCTGTCCGTCAGCACCAGGAAGCCAAATAAATCTATGCTCAGAATTATGCAGCATCCATCCTGAGGAAAGAGCTGTTTCTCCTTTTATCTCAAGGTGGAAAAGTGTCCCTGAGAGCCAGGGTGTAAGCCTCTCTGCCCCGCCTCCCCTGCTGTTGGACCCCCTCATAGCTAATGAATGTCCTTGCATGGTTTATCCTACCTCTTTACAATAGTGTGTCCCATGGGTCAAGCACATGACTTCAGTGTCCACTCTAAAAAGTGTTATGATTTAATGTGGCACTTAATCTTCCCATCATACTGCAGAGTGAATATCCTACTTTATTTTATCAAAGATCTTTGTCTTGATTTATAGCATGAAAAAACAGAAGATTTCAGGGAGGACTTTATGGTATTTAATAATGCAGAGAGAAATGAACCTCTCCTTCCCTTGGGTCAGAAGTTCCCTCTTGTCCTTCACTTCTTTTCCAGATGCTAATATCTGATTTCAAGAAAACTCCCATTTGGAAGATAATTATAGAAGAGAAATGATCCCCACCCCCCAATCAAGAAGCAATCTATGACGGGAGTCTCCCTTTAGCTCTCTCTTCATCATTAACATCTCATTTAAAACCAAAATATGTATCATGGTATGTTAATGGCTGATATGCAACCTCCATTAGGAATCCCATAAACTTGAGGGAGTACTCCGTTACACGGAGTTAAGCAGGCATGTCTACTGAGGTCAAGTCAAGTCTTTAGCAGGTGACTGCATTGTCAGTACTCAAGTGGAGCACATAATATGTAGCAATTCCCAAATTCAATTTCTCCATGGAACCCTCTTCTGGATGCAACATTGTGAAAGATATGAATTCTTCCCCTGCTGTGAAACTAAGAGGCTAGCTCTCCAAAACAGTCTTCAATCCCTGTTGAACTTCCAGCTTCCAGGGAAGTTACCATTGTTGTCTGAAAAAAAAAAAAAAAAAAAAAACCTACTAGATTTGTACCTCTAGCCTGTTAGGCCTGTTTGTATTTACTCTTCTTCTAGCTTTTATGTGAGAAGAATCAATTTTTACTTGCACAGGTAGAAAAATTAAGACCATGATTTTATTTATACTAAATTCTCCCAACAAGGGAACCACTTTTGCCCATAATAAAAATCTCAATCAGTACCCACCAGGTTCTATGCCATCTTTCTCACCCCAACGTGGTCCAGTGATATCCACAGGGAGAGGGCTGACCAGAGTTGGGTGTAACTCTCTTCCCCTAATAAGATTTTGTCTGTACTTTTTTTTTTTTTTTTTTATTTGTTAGGTACCAGGGATTGAACCCAGGGTTGCTTAACCACTGGGCCACATCCCCAGTCTTTTTAAAATTTTTTATTTAGAGACAGGGTCTTGCTGAGTTGCTTAGGGCCTTGCTAAATTGCTGAGGCTGGCCTTGAACTCAGGACCCTCCTGCCTCAGCCTCCCAAGCTGCTGGGATTGCAGGCATGGACTCCCATGCCCAGTTCAATCATTATTTCTAATAAAAAACTAATGAGTCACAAAATTGACACCCAAACAAAAACCAAACTACCAAGTTTGTTAATGGTAAAGCTGGATTAAAGAACCCCCAGTTTGGGGAGCCATCCATGCCTCGCAGAATCAGACTTGGCTAAGCTATGGGATACAGAGGTCTGACTCCCAGGAACTGGAGGTCATGGGAGACTGTTTCAGATACCCTAGACATAAGTGGCCCTGTATGGAATGGTTCACCATCTGAGGATGTACTAATTCCCTAAGCAAATGGCTTCCCTAACTCCACCCCACCCTGTTCCTCACAGAAGCCCCTCCTAATCCAGGCCCCTTTACCTGTGTAACTATAAATAAAGGTGAAGGTGGGGTTCCCCATCTTTTTGGAGGCCAGATCTGGTATGATCCCATCTGCCACACCCCCTTCCAATGGAAAAGAGTATTGGTTCTTGTGTGTTTATTGATTAGATAAGTCTATTAGTAATTAATTGATTTATAGCCCATACCACTAGCCTCCAGCAGTTAACCCTTCCTTCATCCATGCTGGATGTGACTGGAAACCTACCACATCCCAGGCCTCCTGTCTATGGCAATCCCTAGTCAGAGGGAACTGGCCATGATGGTCAAACTGAGGTTTGACCACGTAGTCTGCACATTTTATCACATTATCTTGTTCTTGTATACACTCTCACATGCACACAGAGAAGGAATGCTATGTTTCTCCATGAACTAAATGACATTCACAGAGTATCTGTGCTTTCTCCAGATCTCATACTATAGAGACCAAATAATCCTAGAATAGTTTTGCAAATTCCAACTGGACTCTAATGTAATCCATAGGAGTCAATGCTTTGCCAGGTAGAAAGAAAATTCATCCATTGAAGAGATTCAGAAAAAAAGCATTTCAATCATTAACGGATTTTTCTTACTTAATAAAATGCTTGTTCCAGGCAGAAAAAAAGAAAAGAAAAGAAAATTCCAAATGGAGTAGATCTGTAAACGAGTTTGCTGCAATAGTAATTACTGAAGAATTAAGTAAGGATTGAAACTTGGGGAATTGGGTTTTGGGAAACAACCTTCCCCTTGAGACATAAATTAAGAGACCCCTGTTGACACAGAAAAAAACAAAACAAATTTAAGGTTCTGCATTGCATCTGGGTCTATGACAAGTGGGTGTGTATATCCACAGCTCCTGGCACAGGTGCCCAGCACATACGGGCAAGGAGGACTCAGACCTCCCAGGATTGGGTGTCGCCCAGAGTTTGGTGGGTAGGTAGGTGGGTGGCATGGTGTGGGAAAGGAAGATGCCTGACTTAACCCCTCACCCACCCCACACACAGCACTATGCTGCTATTGGTCCAGCAGCTAGTAGGGCCGGACACTCAGGCAAAGCCTGGGGGTGACTATCCCTAATGCTGCATTCTAACACACACCCCAGCAGGCCTGTTTTAGCTTTTTCACTGCTGTGACTAAAAGGACCCAACCAGAACAACTGCAGAGGAGGAAAAGTTTATTTGAGGGCCCACAGTTTAGAGGTCTCAGTTCACAGACAGCTGGCTCCATTCGTCAGGGCTCAAGATGAGGTTGAGCATCATGGAGGAAGAGTGTGGTGGAGGGAAGCAGCTCACATAGTGATCAGAAAGCAGAGAGAGACTCCACTCTCCAGGTACAAAATACTTACCCCAAAGCCACACCCCCAATGCCCACCTCCTCCAGCCACACCCACCTGCCTCCAGCTACCACTCAGTTAATCCCATCAGCGATTAATTCACTGATTGGTTAAGGTTCTCATAACACAATCATTTCTCCTCTAAACCTTCTTGCATTGTCTCACATGTGAGCTTTTGGGGGACACCTCACATCCAAACCCTAACACTCCGCATGTCTCACAGGAACTTGGTTTTAATGCAGATTCTGGCTAAAGGTCTGGGGTGGGAATGAGATTCTGTGATCTTATGCCCTTAGTCTGAGGATCCTCCTTTGAGAAACAAGTCTCTTAGAAATGCAAAATGAATTTTTAAAAAAGTCTCCACTTTTGCAGCTGTAGTGTATGCAGAGAAGCTAGACATGTAGTCTGCTAGTTAAATGGCACAGCAGACTGCTGGGACAAACAAACTGTTTTCAAGGAAAAAGTCATTCTCACTTACCTAAGCTTTATGGGGGAGTTTTCACTTTGAACGGATGAGTAGGATTTTGAGTGGGTCCAGAACCCTCAGTTCCGGTCCTGGTTATGCCAGGAAGGAAACATTCATGGAGGCGGAAAAGTTTGTGATAAATACTCATGGAGATGCTGAGAGTCCTAGGGAGCCCAAAGCTTGAGGTGTAGTGAAGACGAGGAAATGGTGGACCCCAAGCCTGGAGGACCACAAAGCCCAGGGTAGTTTTAAGCACATGGATTCCTCTCCCAGGGCTGCAGTAACATGCCACAAACCCAGTGGCTGAAAAGCAATGAAAGTTCTGGAAGTTACCAGCCTAAAACCAACTATGAAAAAATCTTTAGAACATTCTGGAAGGTCCCTCAACTGAGCTGTCAACTTAGGAAACTGGTGTTGGGGAAGTGAGAGTATTATTAAAACTCCCGCTGATACCATCTCTTCTTTTCCAACCCACTTTCTGGTGGGAAAGTTATGTCATTTCCAAGGAGTTTTCAGGAGTGTGAGTCCACAGGTTTCTCCTTAATGTGTTCCCAGAGCAGACTTCGGTACAATAAGGACTCACAATGTCTTTGTCCCCAGCCTCTATGAGGAATGGTGCCCTTCCACTCTTTCTGCCTGCTCTTGTCCAACACAGGACTCAGCTAAGCACTGCCCCTAAAGTGAATCTTTGAAGGAGATGCTGAAGGCGGCATTGGGCAGATTGTTTTATTGAAGTAAACCTGAAACTTTGAAAAACTGAAACTTCAAGAAAAAAAAACAGGTGGCTTTCCTTCTTTAAATTATGTGTTCTCCAGTTAGATAAATAAATTCATTGTCACCTGGCTCCACGGCATTCTGTGTTTCAAATAACTCTCCTTCCTAATGTCTTGGAGTTCACGGGCGTGAAAGGAGCATTTTACACAGAACCACAAGTAGAGTTATGAGTTGTGATATGCTTTTCAGTCCCCGTCATTCAGGCTGATTGTCCATCTCAGATGAATTCAGAGCATCCTTTCTGTACCAAATTGCAGAAGAACGCTTGCTGCCTGTGTGGGCAGAAGAGAAGGTGTGGAAATAAAAAAGAACATGAAACGAATATGTTTTCAAGGCAGTTGAGAACAAGTCACAGGCTCCTGTTCTTGCTGCTATCTCCGTTTGGAGATAAGAAGTCCGAGGAACTAGTTGGAACTGGTGGTTAAATTTCACAGCAAATTTAACAACTGCTGAGAAACACCTTTGGCCCAAAACCAGACCATGGTCAGTCCCAGTGACATCCAAAAGATGCAAACACCAGGCCCCAGTAACATTAGGCTCAGACTAGCAAATTCTGACATCCTATGTCCTCAGGCCTGTCCTAAGCAATTTAGTCCACTGCCCACGACATAAACCTTGGAAACTGTAGCACACCATGCTAAGAGAAAATAACCTATCCTCTACAGATGAGACTTAATTTTGCAAACTCCATTTCCAGGAGATAATTGGTCACTGGGCACTTGAGAGTTAGGCCACTTGAAATTCCATCTCCTCTGCTAACATCTTCCTCAGTCCTTCTGGCATTGAATTAATCACCCTTCCTTGGTTCTCCCACCTCACTTGACCTGTACCAAAATTATAGTACTTATCACGGTCTCTCTGGCATTACCGCTATTTCTGTGTTTCTCATCTCCCCTACCAGACCCCAACTCTCTAAAGGAACGAGACTCGGTCCCAGTCATTTTGGTACGTGTAATATCTAGGACATGCCTCTAGGAATGGTATATCTGCAATAGCTATTTCCCGAGGAACTGAAGGATGGAACTCTATAAGAGCTTTTCTGGTTTTTCCTATCATTATCAAGTGTCACTATCTATTATAGTGACTCTTGTATACTACTATACAAGGTCTCCATCAAAGTCTTTGAAAGAATGTTCTGGAATACTCATGGAATTCTGGAACTCAAAAGAAAACAACAAAGTTCCAGGAAATCTAGGGGGTGATCATTTTGAGAAGAATTTGACAAATGAATGTATATGGAAAACTCACTTTAAGCACCCCTGCTTCTTTTGGGAGAGAATAGAATTAGAGACAGACTTTGTATCTTTGTATCACTAAGAGTCCTAGAGGTGGTAATAATTACCTTTGGGGGGAAAAAAGCAAGGACAAAAAAATTAGTGGGGAGATATGGGGAAGTTTATACAATGAAAGAGATGGTGGTAAAAAAACAGCCAGTCTCCAAAAAAATACAAGAAATTGGCCTGTTCAAGGCACGGATAGGGCAGAAACTAAGAAATGGCTTCATTGCATAGTTCAATCCTGGCACGTATTGTTATGATTCAAATGAACCACTTGTCCCATCTTGCATCATGCCACACAGGCTTCAAAATTTAGAAAGGGAGTTTGATGAGTCTAAGTAAGTAGGGTCTTGCACTCATCCCTTGGACAGGGAATGATGGCCCCTTCCATAGGAGACATGCGGTCCCTCCAGGAGATGTGGTTCCCCAAAAGAAATCAAGGGACTGTTCATCAAAGAGGAGGGCCTGACAACCCAAACCCAGCTATTATCAATACCCACTGCAGTCTTGCCTTGAAAAATATCCAAAGGACTAAGACTCTCTTACAGCTCATGGGAAATAGGAGAACCTACAAAACTTTTATTTAATTAGCTTGGACTCAAAATTCAAGTACAACACATTTGCACAAGTGCTACCAAATAGCTTGTCCAGCCTTCATGTTGACCACCTATCCCAGGACTTTCTGACCCTGTTAAATTTCTTAGGTCCCAGCTGGGCGTGGTGGCACACGCCTGTAATCCAAGCGACTTGGGAGGCTGAGTCAGGAGGATCAATCTCGAGTTCAAAGCGAGCCTCAGCAACTTAGCGAGGCCCTAAGCAACTCAGTGAGACCCTGTCTCTAAATAAAATACAAAATAGGGCTGGGATGTGGCTCAGTGGCCGAGTGTCCCTGAGTTCAATCCCTGGTTCCACAAAAAAAAAAAAAAAAAAATTTTCTTAGGTCCCCACCTTTTGTGTGTGTGTGTGTGTGTGTGTTTAATTAATTTTTTATTTGTTCTAACTAGTTGGACATGTCAGTAGAATGCATTTATACATTTTGATAGATCATACATAAATGGAGTGTAATTTCTCATTTTTCTGATTGTATATATTGTAGGATCACATTGGTCATACAGTCTTCCATGTACATGAAGTAAGGGGGGTCAAAAAAATTTTGGAAAGTGTCATCAAATAATAACTAAATTTGAAATCAGATAACAAGAAAATTAAAGTAACTGAATTTTCAAAATGTTTGTACTTTCTCGTGGATATGAACCAAACTATTGTTAGAAGGAAAGATGAGCAGAGTTTATTTCATGAAATAAAATGCTAAGATTTATATTATTGTCCATTTCCAATTTCTCACTTTAATTTTACATGTAGAAATGGTATTTTGCCAACAGATATTTGTTGTACATCTCCAACAATAGTCTAAGTACATCTGTGAAACCAGATATTCTAAGATCTTCACAAGGATGTCTCATTTAATATTTATGAGAAACCAATGGGAGGAGGTATTCTGGATATTATAAAGCTGGAGATCAGAGAAATTAAGTAATTTGCCTAAGTTTGCACAGCTGGTAAATAGTAGAACCAAAGTAAAGAAAATAATTGTATAGAAAATAAATGCACTACACAGATTTGTACATCACCATTTTCTTTAGTAATTATTTTTCAAAGTAGGTTACTTTTCTTACAACAAGTAGGTTTTCAATAAAAGCATATTAAAAGTTGGAATTTATAATGTGGTTCTAAAAATATGACTTCCAAGAAATTTTTCTACATACAAAAAATCCATCAGCATAAAAGTGCTTTTTTGTGTAGAATACAATTATCTGTTATCCCTTCTACTGATTCCAAAAATGGTTTTCAGTTGTTTTATTAGGACTAAATTCAAAAGGAAAAAAAAAAAAGAATTAATGGTTTAAACCCTTGTGTCTATTTGCTCTAGGAGCCACTTTCTGATAGAGGTGGTGAAATGGATTTCTCTGACACTAAAAGGATCGGAGCAATCAAGGCCTGTGGTATTGGCATAAGGATAGATATAAAGAACAATGGAATTGAATTGGGAGTTCAGAAATAAATCTTTGCTCTTAAGGTCAATTGATTTTTGACAGGGATGTGATACACGTTAATAGAGAAAGAATTGTCTTTTCAGCAAATGGCAGTCAGACAACAAAATATTCATATGCAAAAGAATCAGGACCTCATGTCATGTGCAAAGAGTAACTCCAAATGGATCATAAACAATGTAAGAGCTAAAATTATAAAACCTTTAGAAGAAAACATGAATAAATCTTTACGACCTTGGATTAAGCAAATGACTTCGTAGACATGGCAACCAAAGCATAGGGAACAGCAGAAAAATAGGAAAACTGGTTTCACCAAGATTTTTAGAACTTTTGTACTTCAAAGGACACTATTAAGAAAATGAAAAGCACCAGAAGGAGGGAGAACAGGAGGGAAAGGGAAATACTAGGGAGTAATATTGGCCGAATTATATCGTTGTATTATGAGCATGAAAAACATGTAACAAATCCCACCATTATGTACAACTATAAGGCACCAATAAAATACAGAAAAAAGGAAATGAAAAGTAACCTATAGAAAGGGGGAAAAATTTGCAAATCATATATCTCAAAAGGAATTTATCTATCTAGAATATTTAAAGAATTTTTACAACTTTACAATAAGAAAAAATAACCCAATTATAAAATAGGCAAAGAATATGAATAAGCATTTATCCAAGAAGATATGCATGGAACCAAAAAGCACATTTAAATGTTCAACCTCAATAGTCAGCAGGGAAATGGAAATCAAAATTACAAGTAGGTACCATGTCAACCTCACTAAGCTAAAATAAAAAGACAGACAGTACTAAGTGTGGACAAGGATGTGGAAAAGTTGATTTCTCTCAAATTACTAGTGGGATTCTGAAATGGTAGAACTACTTTTGAAAATAGCTTGGCACTTCCTCCATATGTTAAATATACAGTTATGTGTATATTAAACCATGTATCTAGTGATTCCACTCTGCATAAATCTTCATTCCAGCATAGATTCCTCTCTGTGATCATTATCTATTTAGATGCCTGTTTTCCTCTGGTGTATGAGCTTCTTGAGGCATTTATCATTGATATCCTGAGGTCTGGAATAGCACCAGGCACATTTCTAAGAGAAAATGAATAAATAAATGCCTAAAGACAAAAAACTGAACAACAGAATATTTTTTCATTGAAAGATGATATTGAGACACAGAAAAGTTGTCTTGGATTTAAACCTTAAATACTTTCATATTTGAATTCTAATTACCTGTGGAACTCAATGCTACAATGAATAAATATTTGCCTTCTAAATGTGAGCTACTAACCCAGTTCCCAAGTGTCCCAGGATAAGCTGAGTTTCCTTAAGAAGAGAAATAAATTCTTTTTGCTGTGTGGAAATTTTTCCATAATTAACCAGCTATATGGGAGGATCCTAAAATGTTTCGTTGGAATATCTAGCTTTAGTTGTTAATAAAGCCAAGCTATTTTAAGAATCAAATCATGAATCTGTTGTGGTAGAATTAGAACCTGTGATGGATAAATTTTGCTCAGATTTTTTTTTCCTATTTTCTTGTTGGTGCATTATTGTTGTACATAATGATAAGATTTGTTGTTACATGTTTGTACATGCACATAATATACAAAATAATTGGACCAATTTCACTCAGTTTTTCCAGAACAATATTTCCCTGTCCTACAACTTGAGCATACTGTGGTTTGAACATCTGAGCATGATTATCACATGGAGAAAGAAATCAATAGTTTATAATGAATTGTGATCAGTTAATGATGGTATTATTCCTTGTGGTAGACAGAACCATTTGGTCCTAATTCTTCATCCCCTTTCCCCAACTAGTATTTTGAGAAATCACCTTTGCCATGGTGTGATAGAGACAGAGCGTATTTCTCCATCCCATTGATTTTGAGCTCATCAGTCAACAGAAAGTGGGCAGAAGCCATGGTCATTTCTCAATGGAGGTCTTGACAGGGATCCTCTGCTTCACCATCAGCAAGAGAAGGCAGCTTCCTCCAGTAGAGGATGCTCTTCACCCTGAACCCCAGAATGAACAAGCATGAAGCAGAGTCACTGCACCCCAGATAGACACAGATGCAAGAATAGACAGTGGTTGCTTTAGACCACTGGTAATCATGCTGCGCCATATGGCAAGAGTTAACCAACAGGACCTTCCATTACTGCTCTTACACAATACTAATCTACTTTCTCTATTTCATTTTTTCAAACATTGTTGTGTTGTCCCTGGAACAACACAACTCTTTCCTGGAAATGGCAGGTTGTTTATAAATCAATAATAAGACAAACAAGGACCTATATATTTGGAAAAAAAACAAACCTCATCTGAACAGATTCCTGATTGGTCCTAGCCATTTGTTTAGTTGAAGGCAAGCAAAGGCCGTTCTCTCTTCCCTACTTCTGTTCCCACCTCTGTACCAGGACATCTGTTGTTTCAATTTCACAGTTTGAAGATTTTGCATCACTGGAAAAAAAATACACAACTCTGTAGCTTGTGGCTTATATTTTGACAACTTAACATGTTAGTACTAGTCATTCAATACATGGGTGATTCCTCAACAGAGTAATATCTACCAAGGGAAGTGTGATGTTATTTTTATAAATAAACCCAATTTATGGCTCACTTTCACAAGTTATAGTTCCTAAGCTAAATTTTCCAAAAGAAGTTGAGGGAGGCTTTCTCGCATGTGTGTCCCAAACTTGAACCGAATAGGAATGCAAATAGAAAGTGAATCTCATCAGCTGTGGGGAGAAAAACATAAGACTTCTTTCTCTAGACTCTAAAAACTCAAAATATATCACTCATTCAGCCAACACACCATTATTGAGTCTAAGAGCACAAAAAATAAACAGAGCAATGTAGAGCTACAAAGAATGAGTGTGTGCTTCTTGCCCAAAGTGAATATATCCTAAGAAATGACTTTAACAATGGAAACTTCTGGAAGCTTCCAAAACATCTGCAAGTTTTGATTTCCCCAAGGCAGACTTTAATACAAAGACCTGGGCTCGGCCAGGTTATATAAGAGGTGATCTCAGAAGGCACAAGCAAAGAAGTGGGTGAAGTGAAACAGAAAGGAGAAAGTCAGCAGAGTCTTCATTGATGACATTACTACTGTGGGGAACTGGGGTTCAGTCCTGCTAGGATCCTCTGAGAAATCAGGGCACAGATCCTCTGATTTTCATCTTCCAGTGTTAAAGGACTGCATTCAAAAAATATTAAATCTTTCACATATCCAGTTGTGCACACTTGTAGCAGAGAAAGCCTCCTGGGCAGAGGAAGGCCCTCCCATGGAGAAAAGAGCTTCCTTAGGTTAGGCTTTGCCAACCTCCACAGGGGCTGCCTGAGCTCAGACCAAGGACTGTTGAACAGAGCGTCAAATGCATCTGCTACAAGACCACAGCTACATACTGTATCATTTCTCACAATTGCCAATCTTTTGAACACTCACATTCTACTAGGTGCACTGCTAAGCTCTTTACAGACATCCTATCGTTTAACCTTACAACAACCTTCAGAGAGAGGTACTATGATTGTCATCCTCCAAAATCCAGGAAATTCAGAAATTTGCTAAGTGGATGATACAGGAGTTGACTATAAAATCATGGTCTAAAGAATAGTTTTCTCATGAAGGCTGAAGGGAAGAAAAGTCAAGGCACTAGAAACTCAAAGATGGGGAAATAATAAAGCCCGTACTCTTCCTTGAAAGCTGTTTGGAGGAATACTTGAGCTGTTCTTGAAGATTGATTAGGTGGAAAATGCTGAAAAAAGAATGAGCCTCGGCGTGTAAGGACAGGACAGAGGAAGGGGAACGAACTGTACCATGATGGACTTGGATCTACAGGGTCCACAGGGGAAAGGGCAGAGAGTTGGTCTTTGGAATAGGGCATGTAAAACACCACGTGTAAATCCTCTTGTTCATTTCACTAATACGTATCACAAGTCTAATTCCTTCTCTACAGAGATAAAAAGAAAACAACCCACATGAGATCTTCTTGGAAGGGACACTTAAAGTAGACATACATGGTGTTATGGTTTGGATGTGAGGTGTCCCCCAAAAGTTCACATGTGAGACAATGCAAGAAGGTTTAGAGGAGAAATTATTAGGTTGTGAGAGCCTTAACCCAATCAGTAACTTAATCCCTGATGGGATTAACTGAGTGGTAACTGGAGGCAGGTGGGGTGAGGCTGGAGGAGGTGGGCATTGGGGGCGTGGCTTTGGGTATGTATTTGTATCTGGAGAGTGGAGTCTCTCTGCTTCCTGATCACCATGTGAGTCGCTTCCCTCCACCACACTCTTCCGCCATGATGTTCAGCCTCACCTGGAGCCCCAAGGAATGGAGCCTGCTGTCTATGGACTGAGACCTCTGAATCCATGAACCCCAAATAAACTTTTCCTCCTCTAAAATTGTTCTTGCGGGGACTGTTAATCACAGCAGCAAAAAGCTGATGTTTTTGCTGGTTTGTATTTCCATACTAGACTCCTTCTTTTCAATGAAAGACCCATTTGGTGAGGTTCATGTGGAGTTCCACTTCCTCTCACTTACAAGACACACATGCCCTGGGTACCTGACCACAGCCTGGCCAGTCAGTGCACCCAGACCTTGACCTTGGTAGTTGTATTGGAGATGGGCACATGGCCTAATTTGGATTTTTCTATAGAGCTGGGAGTGAAGTTGTCTAAACATCTAAGGATTACTGAGCTGGTAAGGAACGGATGTGAGGCTTCCATCTTGTACACCCTAAGGAGAAAGATAAAGCCAAGCAGAGGCAAGCTGATTTGAGGAAGGAGAGGCGATGTTCTGCTTTTTTCTTTTTTTAGCTCTTAGACTCAATCTGGACAATAAATGAGATGAATCTTCACCTCAGATTTCTCAGCAGAGTCCCATTTAATTGCACATGGAAAAATAAAGGCTGCAAAATAAGGGGGTAAGGAAGGTGAAGAATCCCACAAAAATAGAAAGGAGATCAGTGAAGCAGAGAAAGGGGATCGAGGGGGAGGGAGGAGGATGGGAAAAGAGAAATAATGGAAGGAAATTTACCGAATTGTGCTATGTACAAATGTAAACATACCACTTTTATGTGTATTTATGAAACTCTAATTTAAAAAACCATGTATGAGGACCAGGCACAGTGGAGCATGCCAGTTATCCCAGCAGCTCAGGAGGCTGAGGCAGGAGGATCACGAGTTCAAAGCCAGCCTCAGCAACAGCAAGGTCCTAAGCAACTCAGTGAGACTCTGTCTCTAAATAAAATATAAAAAAGTTTGACTCTATTCCAATCATTGATTCGTGCTTTTATTTCTTGTGCTTTGGGAGTCATGTTAAGGAAATCTGGTCCTAGGCCAACGTGATGAAGATTTGGACCTATTTTCTCTTCTATTAGGTGCAGAGTCTCTGGTCTAATTTCTAGGTCCTTGATCCACTTTGAGTTGAGTTTTGTGCAGGGTGAGAGATATGGGTTTAGTTTTATTTTGCTGCATATGGATTTCCAATTTTCCCAGCACCATTTCTTGAAGAGGTTGTCTTTTCTCCACTGTATGTTTTTGGTTCCTTTGTCAAGTATGAGATACCTGTATTTCTGTGGGTTTGTCTCTGTGTCCTCTATTCTGTACCATTGATCTAACTGTCTATTTTGGTGCCAATACCAAGCTGTTTTCATTACTATTGCTCTGTAGTATAGTTGAAGATCTGGTATTGTGATACCCGCTGCTTCGCTCTTCTTGCTAAGGATTGCTTTAGCTATTCTGGGTCTCTTATTCCTCCAAATGAATTTCATGATTGCTTGCTCTATTTCTATAAAGTCCGTCATTGGGATTTTAATTGGAATTGCATTGAATTTGTATAGCACTTTTGGAAGTATGGCCATTTTGACAATATTAATTATGCCTATCCAAGAACATGGGAGATCTTTCCATTTTCTCAGATTCTCTTTAACTTCTTTCTTTAGTGTTCTGTAGTTCTCATTGTAGAGGTCTTTCACATCTTTTGTTAGATTGATTCCCAAGTATTTTATTTTATTTGAGGTTATTGTGAATGTGGTAGTTTTCCTAATTTCTCTCTCAGAGGATGCATCGCTTCCGAATAAAAATGCATTGGATTTATGAGCATTAATTTTATATCCTGCTACTTTACTGAATTCATTTATGAGTTCCAGAAGTTTTCTGGTGGAATTCTTGGGGTCTTCTAAATAGAGAATCATGTCATCAGCAAATAGGGATAGTTTGAGCTCTTCTTTTCCTATTCGTATTCCTCTGATTTCTTTGGTCTGTCTAATTGCTCTGGCTAGAATTTCAAGAACAATGTTGAATAGTAGTGGCAAAAGAGGGCATCCCTGCCTTGTTCCAGTTCTCAGGGGGAATGCTTTCCATTTTTCTCCATTTAGAATGATGTTAGCTGTGGGCTTAGCATAGACAGACTTTACAATGTTAAGGAATGTCCCCACTATCCCTATTTTTTCTAGTGTTTTGAGCATGAAGGGGTGCTGTATTTTATCAAATGCTTTCTCTGCGTCTATTGAAATAATCATGTGGTTCTTGACTTTAAGTCTGTTGATGTGGTGAATTACATTGATTGATTTCCGGATGTTGAACCAACCTTGCATCCCCGGGATGAAACCCACTTGATCATTGTGCACTCTCTTTTTAATATGCTTTTGTATGTGATTTGCTAAAATTTTGTTAAGAATTTTTGCATCTATATTCATTAGAGATATGGGTCTGATCAGAGTGGGAGAAAATCTTTGCTACACACACTTCAGATAGAGCACTAATCTCCAGAATCTACAAAGTACTCAAAAATCTTTACACCAAGAACACTAATAACCCAATCAATAAATGGGCCAAGGAAATGAACAGACACTTTACAGAGGAAGATCTACAAGCAATCAACAGATTTATGAAAAAATGTTCAACATCCCTTGTTATAAGAGAAATGCAAATCAAAACCACCTTAAGATTTCATCTTACCCCAATTAGAATGTCTTTTATTAAGAATACAGGCAACAACAGGTGTTGGTGAGGATGTGGGGAAAAGGGTACACTCATACATTGCTGGTGGGATTGCAAGTTGGTGCAGCCACTCTGGAGAGCAGTGTAGAGATTCCTTAGAAAACTTGGAATGGATCCACCATTTGACCCAGCTATCCCACTCCTTGGCCTATACCCAAAGGACTTAAAATCAGATTACTACAGTGATGCAGCCACATCAATGTTCATAGCTGCTCAATTCACAATAGCTAGATTGTGGAACCAACCTAGATGCCCTTCAATAGATGAATGGCTAAAGAAACTGTGGTATATATACACAATGGAATATTACTCAGCCATAAAGAAGAATAAAATTATGGCATTTGTAGGTAAATGGATGATGTTGGAGACTGTTATGCTAAGTGAGATCAGCCATTCCCCCAAATCCAAAGGCCGAATGGTCTCTCTGATAAACGAATGATGATGCATAATGCGGGGGGGCGGGGATGGTGGCAAGAATGGAGGAAGGATAGATAGCATAGAGGGAAGGGGGGGTAGGGTCGGGGGTGGGGGGGTAAGAATATTAACAGAATGTGTGACAGACATCATTGCCCTGTGTACATGTATGAATGCACAGATGGTGTGATTCTACTTTGTGTACAACCAGAGAAACAATAGCTGTACTCCATTTGTGCTCAATGAATCAATAAGCAAATAAAAAATAAAAATAAAAATAAATAAAAAATAAAATAAAATAAAAATAAAATATAAAAAAGGGCTGGGGATGTGGCTCAGTGATTGAGTGTCCCTGAGTTTAATCCCCGGTACCCCCAAAAAATGTGTTTGTCAGGATGAACCCAACTATTATGCATAACCATTAAGCTCTAATTAAAAAAGAAAAATAATAAGTAAATAAATAGAAAGAAGACAAATGGAGCAGAGGAAAGGAAACAGAGGTAGGGAGGAAGAAAGAGAAAGAGGAAGTGCTGGGGATGGAAGTGAAGCAAGTTATATTCCATGCTGTGTGACGATGTCAGAAGCAACCCCAATATTGGGTATCACTAGAATGCATTATAAAAATCATTTTTAAAAAGAGATTGGACAAATTTCACTGGAGGGCCCCATGTGCTGTTTGCTCACTGGGGGGGTCACTGGCATCTGTGCATCCCCTGATCCCGCCATGGGGAGATGGAGGAGAAATGCAAGGAGCAGACAAAGGAGGTTTCTATTAACTGGACCATTCATGACGGCAGGAAAGAGAAGAATAAAAGGACAGAGGTTTGATAGGTGAGCTCTTCTTAATATAACGTCTTACACAACTTGCCCAAAGATTCAGACACTTGATCGATAGACCTCGGCATGTACAGTCCTTTCTGCTGACCTGAGCTTAGGCAGGTGGGAGTCTAGAATAATTATGCAGATTTCAGATGGAAATATTAACTTTGGGTTAACTTTTCCTTAAGTGAAGGAGCCTAACTTATTGAGTCCTGCTAATTATATTCCTCCTTCTATAAAGCTCTTCCTCTTCCCACTCACTTACCTAATCCACTTCAGTTCATGTGCCTTGGCTAGGGATCCAGTCTACGAATGTTGGCATGGGTTGGCCACATGTGAAATTTCTTTCTCGAGATTTAAGAGCCCAGACAAGCTAAACATAGAAATGCAAAACTAAAGACGCTTTCAGACAAGCCAGCTTTTGAATCATGCAACATACCCAAGTGACTTCCCATAATACCACTACCTTCTCAAGAGGGCACTTAGAATGAATAAAAGCAGAGCAGTGACACAGGTAGCATCAAAGACACAGGAATCAAAAAATAGAGAAAAACGGGTTTTATCAAGTTTTGACATGTCAATGGGTATTTCTGTAGCTCATACCTGTTCAAAATAAAGGGTTATGTGAGTTTCTGCTTTTATATGAGTTGTTTCCGTCACTTGTAAAGAAGCAAAGTCAGTCTATTCAGTCAATAAAGATTTCTCTAGTACCCTGGTTCTTGCTAGGTGCTAGGGACACAATAAGGAATTAGAATCTCTTGCTTTCTCTACATCATTTCTTCTCTCTTGGTCTCATTATCCTATAGTAGGATCTAATAGGCATTTAGATCCTTAAACCCAAAGGATAAAACATCATAATTGATCAGATCTAAATCTCGGGTTCAACCTGAAAACCAAGGAACTATTCAGAAAAGGAATAGATGTCAGGAAATCAAAACTACCAGACACTCACCTCAGGGGGGTACTACAATACATAAGTCCCCCTTATTTTGCAAATTCACCCTTTTTAAGCCTCACTTTATGACTCCCATTCATTCAGAAATGAGATCAATAATGGAGAAATAACGATTGCATTAAGTAACACACTGGAGCATCTAATTTTAACTCTCTTTGCTTACTTCCAGCCTGAGCATCCAGGAGCATTCATAACCTGAGATAAAACCACCCCTTGCTGGCTCATGCACACACCATCAGCAGGGAATGGATGTGTTTTTCTCCCAGTTGGATGCAAGGACACTTTATTCAGTATCTACCAAGAACAGGAACTGAAAATACTCTTTGACAATGACGAAAAAAACAATTGCTTAGTGTGATGATTTGCATGTAGTAGGTACTCAATAAATATTGGCTGGGTGAAAGAAACACCTGTATAAAATGGTGACTCGGGCCATGTTCTGTGAATTACCACAAATGGGCCTGAGAAAAATGACAGGCTTTGAAGGAAGTTAAGTCATGATCTCAAGTATCAGATCTCCAACACTAAGTTTTAAGACCCTTCTACCTTCTAAAAAATGATTGATAAAGCTTGGCACAGTGGCACATGCCTGTAATCCCAGGAGCTCAGGAGGCTGAGGCAGGAGGATCACGAGTTCAAAGCCATCTCAGCAACTTAGTGAGGCCCTAAGCAACTTAGTGAGACCCTGTCTCAAAAAATAAAAAATAAAAAGGGGTAGGAATGTGGCTCAGTGATTAAACACCCCTGGGTTCAGTTCCCGGTGCCCCCCCAAAATGATTGACCACCATTAACAAGCTTTTGATTCATGTGGATTATGTCTGTGGATACTTATCATATTAGAAATCAAAACTGAGAAAGTTACAAAATGCAAGAACATGCAAATATGTATCCCGTTAACCATCAAGACACTGGCTGTGTCACACATCCTGTGGCTCTTACAAAATGCCACTGTACATTTGTGAGAGAATAAGAGTAACACAGTGAATAGCATCTCAGCAAAATTTGGAGAGCAGTTTTGGTTTTATGGGCCCCCATAAGGGACATTCCCAGGGGTCTCTGAACCACAGTGTTAGGATCTCTGATCCAGGGTTTCCAGAAACATTAAGTATTTCTAGGAAGCTAAGCAAAATTATTGCACATTATGTTACTTGCAAGACATATTTTTAGCATGTGCTCACATGGAAAGACCCTTGAGTTTTTATTATCAAAGGAAGAAACTGTATTTAGCTCTCATTCTGTTCCATTTAAACATTCTGTGAATTAAGAGGAAAAAATAAGAGTAGGAGTTAGCCTTTAACCAATAATGAAAGAAAATTGCTTATTGTTTAACTGGTTTGGGTGTTATTTATTTATTTATTTATTTTGTCATTTGAAAAGTTTTGATGAATAAATACCATATTATCTTTTTATTTTAGTTTTAGTTTTTGGTACCAGGGATTGAACCACTGAGCCACATCCCCAGTTTTTAATTTAGAATCTCACTGAGTTGCTTAGGGTCTCACTAAGTTGCTGAGGCTGGCTTTGAACTTGTGATCCTCCTGCCTCAGTCTCCTGAGTCACTGGGATCACAGGTCTGCACCACCATGCCAGGCTTCATTTTCTCTTTTAAAGACTCTTATTTTGGGAAATAGATTTATTACCAGTCTCATAAAAAAATCCAAAGGCTTTCCAATCAAATCCTTAATAGATATTGTATTAAACCTTCTTTCATTGAAGAAAGAGCCAAATTAGGGTGGTTTTTTAGAGATGGAAGTTCAGGAGGTAAATTTGGATAAGTAGGAAGTGGTGGACTTGGACTTAGTGGAAGAGTGCTGCAGACCAACCAGGAACAAGCGGATTGCAGAACAGGGGAGGGAAGGAAACCATGTTCCCTTCTGCTCCTGGGCAACCTGAAGGGAAAAGCAAGTCCTGTGATCAGTGGATCCAGCTTCCCTTCTGAAGCCAGGAGGAAGATGACCCTTGTTTCAAAGGTGTCAAGTCATTCCTTAAAATTCTTTTTTATGGGTGGCAGTCCTGATGGTTTCCAGTATAATTCCAATCAAAACTAAAAGAGCAGGAAAGTCATTTCCTCCTACTCAGCTTTTAAAATAATCATCTTACTGAAAGATAGGTTTTTCTCTTCTAAAATAGTTCTAATGTATTAGCAGCACTGGGCCAAGCTCTCTACCACACCCCAACACACACACACACACACACTCTCTCTCTCTCTCCTTTCTCTCTCCCATCTTATTGGCCTTCCATTTGAGGAACAACTTCAGCCTCACACTGTGGTGAAATAGCCATGATAAGTTCTCCTCGACAGTTCCAGGTCAGCTAACTATTTGGCAACTGATTTCTTAGCCAATGTATTTTTTCGCAAACTAGCTCATCTTGTACTGACCATTCTGAAAATCTGCACTGTTTTGCCCCCATTGGTACAGAAAGAGCTGACTCAGATGCACCTCTGAGAGGAGGTGGAGAAGCATCCAGTCTCCCTGGGATTCATGGTAAATGTAAAAGGAAGAACTCTGCTGTGCATAAGAATCTCTCTAGACCGGCTGGTCATGTTTGATGGAATTTCTTTGTGCTTGGCCTCAGTTTCCTCATCTGTAGAATAGGGATAATAATGATTTTCCTTTTGGGGCTCTTGGGAAAACTAACTAAATACAGTCTGCAGAGCACATGACACAGTGGCTCACATAAAGGCGGGCATTGATACCTACTAGCAATTGCTGTTACATCACCATGATAACGACAAGAGCTACTGCAGGGATCCTCTTTTCCTTAGAGCAAAGACTCAGAGATCAGAAGCCACCTCCATATTGCTTACTATGGTACCCGTTATCCCTAGCACAGTATGCAACATGCCGGAGATGAATGAATGAATGAATGAACAAATGAATGAATGAGCAGTAAGGCATTTACTGGGAGGGAGGCCCAGATCTTCCTGGTCCTGACCTTGGAGCAGAGCCAGTACTGAGAAAGACACAGGGTCCATGGGACCGACTAGGTAAGACAAACCAGGAAGAAGGACTCCCACTGAGTTCTCCAGCAGAGTCCAGAGGGATGGCTTCCATTTCTTACTCTTTGACTCTGCGGCTTTCCCAGCCTCCAGACATGGCCTCCCTCAGCTACAGGAATTCTTCCTCACAGAATTGCAGAGTACTGGGAAAGTCCCCTGCTCCAGAAGCAGGAAGCTAGCCCTGTGATTCTTCCCTAAGTGACTTGGGTCAAGCACCTTCAAATCTCTGAATCTTGATTTCCTCTGATAGAACAGGCGAGGCACCTCTGTCTACCATTCTAGAAGGTAACAGTAGTGCCAGCGTCCCCACAAATGGCTCTTCTAGAAATTTAATGTGATCTATCCCTTCTTCTGTCCTTCTATTCCTCCCTCCTTCTCTCCTTCATTCTTTCCTTCTTTGGCTCCTTTCCTCCTCTAATATTTATTATTGCCATAAACCAAATATAATTGTAACTCGGTGCTCAGCAATAAAGATGTAGATAAGCAGGACCCCTGTTCATCTGTTTGCAGTCTGGTGGGAGACACAGGCAAAACATGGGTTCACAAATAACGGAGTAGATTCAGAGAGTGATCAGACAATAAAAGCAATAAAACGAGATCAAGAACTAGAGAATGACGAGGGGCAGGATGTGCCATTTTAATGAGGTGGTCAGAGGAGCCACTCAGCAGGGTAGACATGTTAGCTGAGACCTGGGTGAAGGCATGAAGCTGGCCATGGACTTCCCTGGAGCTGCATTAAAGAACCTGAGTAGGGTGGGGGTGGGGGGCAGTTCTATTCTAGGAAGAGAAACAGGCAACTGAGTGAGGGCCTTGGATATGGCCCTGCATGCAAGGGTTAGCCATTGAAGGAGAATTTTACCCTGAAAAGTGACATGCTCTGATTTATGTTTTAAAAAGATTTCTGGTTGCTGTGCAGAAAATGAATTCTTACATGTCATATTCCAAGTGCGCCTCTCAAATGGTATGATTAATCCCCTCGTCGCCGGCGACACATTGGAAATGTGGGTGACATTATATTTGTTGACAATAAGAGGCACTTTTCCTATCCCACGCTGATAAATATGTTCAACAAACTGTTCCTAGTTAACTAAAATGAACAGCGTTTCTTTGTATCTTAGACATTTTTTTTCTAATGAGGATTTGTATGTTGATGATAATATTAATAACCAAAGAATTGGAGATTTACAATTCCAAAACCTCTTGACAAGGCAGTAGCTTTCTGGTGATTTAAAGGAGATTGCATTTTGTTCTATATGCATATGTGATTATTATTTATTTTATTATTATCAGGCATAAATATTGAATTTCCCACCCAGCAAGAGCTCTGTTAGAATAGCAAACAGCAACAGAAAATGACCAAATAACTTTTGATTGCCTAGATTTCTTTTAAAAAGTACTCAAACCTGCCTGTATCTAGTTTTTTGAAATTGAATTCTTGAAGCTATTTGCATTTTTCAAATCAACTTTAAAAATGAAACTCAATATCAAACTTAGAATTTGGAAATTCTTTGCAGTTCACTCATTAATAGCACCTGTAATTGCCAGTTACGTTCAAGCACCATGATAAATACCCTGCATTCCATCATCTCATTTGAGCCTCATCAAAACTTGCCCAGAAGATGGATGGGTGGGCTTTTCTTTACTTTCTTTCTTTCTTTTTTTTTTTTTTTTGGTACCAGGGATTGAACCCAGGGGTGCTTAACCACTGAACCACATCCCCAGCCCTTTTCTATGTTTTATTTTGAGACAGGGTCTTGCTAAGTTGTGTAGGGTCTTGCTAAATTGCTGAGGTTGCTTTAAACTTGAGATCCTCCTGCCTCAGCCTCCTGAGCCACTGCAATTGCAGGTGTGCTCCACTGCACCTGGCAGGATGGGCTTTTCTTTCTTCCATTTTGCAGATGAGAAACCTGAGTTTCAAAAGGGCAAGAGAATCATCCAAAGTCACACAGCTGGTGGTTAGTGGGACTATTTTATATTGCCTTTCAATTAGGCAAAATAAAAGAAGCAACCAGGTACAGAGTGGAGACATTCAGGAGGTTTGCTAGGGCTCTCAGTGCATGGGAAATAACATCTCACTGACTAGACTTATACCTGAATATTTTTCTCCATGTCGCACAAAAGAGGAGGTGAGGTAATTAGTGGGTAGGGTGCAGAACTGTCGCATTGGACTTTAAAATACAGGCTCATGATATAGCCGAAATATGAAAACCTCAATATTCAGTTCTTCTATTTTCAGCAGTAGGTCACCAAAATGATAAAGTCTAGTAAATCTTAACCTTTTGGAATATAAAAAAATTAAAAAATAAATAACTGAGAATCTGATCATTATATAACGTGATCCAGAGAAATTAATATGAAATATTCAAAATGCCCCGGTGGAGTGCTATTTAAAAAATAATCATGGAACCTCCACTCTGTACCTACACAGAACAATATGTACAATAAAATTCCTCCAGTATCTATATGATATGACTGTTAGGAATGAGGGCTTTGTAAAAAGGTATTGGTCATATTACTAGGTAGTAAATAGTAGATGAAAAAAGACCTTGTTAGATATCAGTCTTTTAAGGTTCTTATGCTTGGAAAGAAATTGTGACTTTGCATTTTTCTTTCTCCTTTCAACATTTCTATGTTGATTAAATTTTTCATTACATTAGTGAATCAAATCAATTTGACCAAATTTTGAACAAAAAGTCAGCTCAGACAGATTCTGCACCCTCCCTCATACCACCCGGTGTGATTTTGAATGTTGCCAATATTTGTTAACCAAATCCTTTACATTTTTTATTCATGTATATTAACCAAATAAAATGGAGAGATATGCAGTTGTCAACTGGACATTCAAGATTTTTTAAAAACCCATTCTGAGAGAGTTTTTATTTCCTAATTTTCTTGAGTAGAGTATCACACACAGTTCAGGGGAAATGAGAGGAATTTTCCCTGCATATAAATAATGAACTCATTATCTATTTTAATTTGACAATGTAGAAGCAGTCTGAGTTGTCTATTACTCAAATTCTATTTGAAGAAACCAAAATTAATAAATCATTGCTAGTGAGCATAGCCATGCCTCTCTGCAAGCGACTCTATAGGTTTTACGGATTCTAAGTTTCACTGTAGGCCATGCTCTGGCCTCTGCGTAACCATTCCCTTTTTTTTCTGGGGCGAGGGGGTTGGGTGGTGCTGGGGATTGAACTCAGGGGCACCCGACCACTGAGCTACATCCCCAGCCCTATTTTGTATTTTATTTAGAGACAGGGTCTCGCTGAGTTGCTTAGGGCCTTGCTAAGTTGCTGAGGCTGGCTTTGAACTTGTGATCCTCCTGCTTCTGCCTCCCAAGCTGCTGGGATTACAAGTGTGCACCACCATGCCTAGCAATTCCTTTTTAATCACCTTGATGTCTACCTTTTTAATTTTGAAATGTAGCAGGAAATGAGGGTCCAAGATCTGGAAGCAACACTGTATTAGTGGTCACAGCCCAGAAGGATAATTCCCAAAGTCTGAGCCCTGAGCACAGCAGACTTTTACTTTTACACATAAGTGAGTTTGGGTACATCAGGGTCAGGGAGTTGGTGCAGTTCTGTTGGGGGTGCCTTCTGCATTCCTTTGTGGGTGCAAGTTTGTCGACAGTCTGGGGACCCTGAGCTCACACAGCTGAGGGACTTGCACTGCACTAAGCCTAGAGGGGGTTCTGTCCCCGTTGCTTTGTTTCCAGCTTCTGCTACTGTGGTTACCTGTAAGGTAGCCTTAGTTACTGCAAGCCTCTGTGGTTAAATTCAGCAAGCAGAGCTGCCATGTGTCAGCATGCAAAACCACAGCCTGTCAGCCCTGACACCACTGACGCTCCCATTTTGCTCCACCACAGAAACATCTATCTACATAAATACAAATGTGTTTATGTGTGTATGTGCAGGGGATGAATTCAGGATGCATCATTCTTAACAGCACAGCATACTTTCAATAAATTGAATAAATATCTTTTTGGCACATGAAGATGGCAGCCACAGGCTGGGGCAGGGGTCCAGGCAGTGATTTTCCCACCTCACAGGCATAAGTACAACTAATAGCAGAGAGAGATAGTGTATTGTTTGCAGTAACCTTGATTGCGTTTTCCAATGTCTGGCTCAATTCTCTGCAGGAAGAAAACTTAGATTCACTCTTAGTAAAATGAGCAGGACAAACTGTAATGGAAATTCCCTTCCATGGCGAAAATCAGCTTAAATACTTTCAACACATCAACACATCAGAGACACATACCTCCATTGTATGGAAGAATGCAAGTATAAGCTTTTGTCTTTCATTTAGTTTTTGTTTTTGTTTTTTTTTTTTCAATTCCAAGAAAATATTGATAGGCATTATACTGTTGCTGGGAACCTTGGAGATGAAACTGCTTTTGACTCAGCCAAGGTTAGGACTGAAATGCCTGAAGAAATGATTCAGGCTACCTACACCATGGCATTTACCTGAAGAAAAGGAAGCATCCTCTAGGTCTGGCACATGGGGGTGTGTGAGTACCATCAACGTCCAGATGACCTTCCTAGGAACACACAGCATCCATAGGCTGTGTCAGGCTCTCCTAGAAGGGAGCTTGCGTACGGGGTGGCTTCATCTTCTGCCTGCAGAGATGTTGGAGAGATGCTGGGTAGAGTCCTGGAATGACTCTTTCTCAACAGAGACATCCCAGGTGCACTGATCCTCGTCAGCTCCCAGTGAGGGAGTCTGGCCTTTAAAACAAACGCCTATTCCCCTTTGCAAGCTGAAGGCTTCAACCTTGTTGGCACCTTTTTTGTTGTTGCTGTTGTTATTTTTGGTTACATGTGATAGTATATATATTCATACAAACATAGAATATATCTTATTCTAATTAGGATCCCAGGGTTATGTATGTGCATGGTGTGGAGTTTCACTGGCTGTGTATTCATATATGAACATAGGAAAGTGATGTCCCATTCATTCCACTGTCTTTCCTATTCCCATCCCCACTCCCCTCCCTTCATTCCCCTTTGCCTACTCCAATGAATTTCTGTTCTTCCCCTCCTCCATTTGTTGTGGGTTGGCATCCATATATCAGAGAGAACATTTGACCTTTCATTTTGGGGGGATTGGCTTATTTCACTTAGCATGATAGTCTCCAGTTCCATCCATTCACTGGTAAATGCCATAATTTCATTCTTCTTTATGTCTGAGTAATATTCCATTGTGTGTATATACCACATTTTCTTTATCCATTCATCTATAGAAGGACACTTAGGTTAGTTCCATAGGTTAGCTATTGTTGAGTTGAGCTGCTATAAACATTGATGTGGACATGTCACCGTAGTATTCTGATCTCAAGTCCTTTGGATATAAACTTAGGAGTGGGATAGCTGGGTCAAATAGTGGGTCCATTCCATGTGTTCTGAGGAATCTCTATTCCACTTGCCATAGTGGTTGCACCAATTTGCAGTCCCTGCAGCAAGGCATGAGTTTACCTTTTCCCCCACATCCTCACCAATATTTACTGTCACTTGTATTCTTTAAAATTGCCATTCTTGCTGGAGTGAGAGGAAATCTCAGTGTAGTTCTGATTTGCATTTCTCTAATTGCTAGAGAGGTTGAACATTTGCTCTTATAATTGTTGACCATATTTGTGCTTCTTAAGTGACCTGAGCCCCATTGCTGGAGCTGACTCTCCGTTCTTACCTGAATGAGTATATGCCCAGATCTGATCTCAACTAGACCTTGAACTCCTCTGCCATTTCTACCCTGAATAATCCTAAACCTAGGCTCTGTGAAAGCAGGCCTCTCCCCAGATTTTAATCACAACATAGAAATATGCCTCATGAGGTTCTTGTGGCAAAAGGGGAACCTTGCTTCCACCAGTGAGTTTTTTTTTTTTTTAGATCCAGCTTGAAATCACCTGTCAGGCAGGGGAGCAGTGAAACCAATGGTCACAGTCCCCTTGATTCATCCCACGATCTGCTGAGAAATGACTGAGAATGACAAGTGAGAGAATTAACTGCTAGGAGACCCTTAGAAAAGCCAGCAGGTGACTGTATCAGGTGACTATAATGGTCAGTAAATATGTGATTAAGAAAAATAAGTAATGGCATTATATATATATATATTTATATTTTCCCCCCAAATGGGAGATTAAAAGGAAGAGCTTTGAGGTCAGATGGGCTCCATTTCAAGTCCCTGATGTCACTAAGTCTCCTCACTGCTACAATATGGGTACTATAAGATCATAGTTTGCTTCCTCATGTTTGTGAGTTTAAATGAGATAATATGTAAATGCATTTAACATTATTCATGGCCTAGTAGATGCTCAGTAAGTGTCAGCTGACAATTGGCATCCAGCAGTGGTAGACATAAAACCCCTATCATCCACCAGGCACAGTGGCACACTCCTGTAATCCCAGCAGCTCCGAGGCTGAAGCAGAAGGATCACAAGTTCAAAGCCAGCCTCAGCAACTTAGTGAGGCCCTAAACAGCTTAGCAAGAGTCTGTTTCAAAATAAGAAAGAATAACAAAAGGGCTGGGAATGTGGTTCAGTGGTTCAAACCCTGGTATTAAAAAAAAGAAGAAGAAAATACTGATCAGCCTCCTAAGAAACAGCACCCAATGCCATACTTCAGGTTCAATGAAAACACAGAGGAAGTGACAAAGAGAGGCTTGTCCTTTCAACCTACTAGATAATCTCTGTTCACATTCCCCATAAGTCATTGTCTCCCTGTCTTTTGGTCTCTAATGACTGGCACGTTGGATTCAGTAAATCCCTGTTGAATTAATAAAGGAAGGACTTGAGCATATGGAGACAGGAGCCTGGAAAAGTTAGCAGATGGGGAAAGTTGGAGCTGGGTACCAGAAAGCCTGGGTTTGGGTTTGGCCTCTTCTTTATGTCAACTCTTACCATTCTTTCCAAGATCACTGAGCTCCAATTTTTCTGTCTGTCATTACATGTGTACACAGCACATAGGGTTAGCAAAAAATTTAAAAATAATAGAAAGTCAATCTAAAACCAGATAATGGCCAATGTTTCATATTGGGAAGAGGAAAAGATGGAGCGAAATGATTGAAGTCCCTGTCAACTGTTAAACAGGGTTGAAACAGAACCTGTAGAAGATGATCGGATAACGAGAAAACGTGCTGAGAACTGCAATTTGCCCGCTGCCCTCTGATCTTCCCAGGCACTTTCATTGCGGTTATCAGAAGCTCAGTGACAGTAGTGTGTTCCCTGACACCCTAAATATCTCCCACTTTGCTCCAGGGAGCAGCTGGGGTGCTGTCCTTAGGCTGTGTCATTGAGCCACTCCCAGATGTATTGTTAGGAGTGTGACACCTGTTTTCTTGCACACCTGGTGTAAGATACTGCCAATCACCTCAAAAGTCTGGGTCCAGGGGTACCCAGAGATGAATATGTGCTCCACTTGGCCTCACTTTCTATAAAGAATCACACTATGAT
The DNA here is from genome assembly GCA_020662805.1 of Glaucomys volans. Lineage (NCBI taxonomy): Eukaryota > Metazoa > Chordata > Mammalia > Rodentia > Sciuridae > Glaucomys > Glaucomys volans. The sequence goes on from JAJEJO010000819.1 coordinate 833,556, forward strand.
GATCACAATTGCAGCTCATTTGCTCTCTGCTTGGTTCAGAGGCTAATGTTAGAATATCCCAGGACAAGATTTGAAAACTAAGAGTTTTAAATGCCTTTCTATTGATCAGTGTACTGGGAGGCAATTCAGTCATAGCTGGGAACTTTGTAAAATGCCTAATTCACATATTTCAAGGTGGATGCAGGAGGAACACTGGTTTAGAATCCTGCTTAGTATAAATTCTCAGCCTGCCATTAGATGGTGTGGGAAAGCGGGCTGGGCCATTTTGTACATACATTCAGCTGGAAATTAAAGGATACAGCCGGGCAAGGTGGCACACACCTGTAATCTCAGCAACTCAGGAGGCTGAGGCAGAAGGATCACTGAGGTCAAGGCCAACCTCAGCAACTTAGTGAAGTCCCAAGCAACTCAGTGACCCTGTCTCTAAATAAAATACAAAAAAGGGCTGGGGATGTGCTCAGTGATTAAGTGCCCCTGGGTTCAATACCCAGTACCCCCTCCCAAAAAAAAGAGAGAAAGAAAGAAAAAAAATTATTAAAGGATGCTGTATTTTTCAAGCTGAGAGGTGAAAATGTGCAGTAGTTCTTAATGTGAGTCCTCCTAATCTACTTGCAGTTGAGACTATCTCTGCTATCCCAGTGGATGCCAAACGACCTCAGGCAAGCCTCTTGCTCACATCGAGCCTCATTTCCCCATCTAAAAAATAGTGGTAGTATATATCTAAGAGAGTTATGATCACAATTAAGTGAGATACAACTAGGTAAAGAACTAGCCCAATGCCCAGAGGTAGAAAGATGTCAGTGGTTCTTATTAGCAACATTGTTATTAACAAAACAATACTAGTTTGTCCTTTTCTGGTTTCCTGAACAGATAGATACATTTAAGATTTTTCCAGGTCCTACAAACAGAGCTGAAAACTGTGGGTACTTAGTAGTTCCTTTCATTTAATTGGCATTTCAGTGAAATGCTTTAAATAGCCTCATTTCAGCATCAGTATAAAAAAAATTCTTTTATCAAGGAAGCTACTTTAAAATGGAGGGTTTTCGTTGATAGAATGCAGTATGCAGTAAAACCCAGCCAAATTCAATTACCCCTTGATTGGGTCAGGTCAACCAAGAAGGGAATTACACATTTGAAATCAACAAATTGGATTTGGTACCTTCTGCAGCCTCAGCAATTGCTCCCTGACTGATTCCTCACAAGATCAGAGGGGCCCCATCTTCCAGAGGCTGTCGACTGATAAGCTCTTTCTTTATGAAACAGGTTTACCCCTTGTTTGTCCTAAATTAATGATATCTCGTTCTACAGTTATTGCAGCTGCAAAATGCATGCTGACTTTAAATCTTCCTCTTCTAAATTAATATCTACAGCAGTTTTATATACACTCACAGTTTTTTATATACATACATACAAGTCATATTTATATGTAAACAAGACTGTGAGGTTTCCATGTATATGCGTGTGTATACACCGTTCAAAACTCTTGACAATATGAATTACTGTACTCAGATCTTCTGAATGGCCATGCTCTTTCTTTATAAATTATCCTCCACCTCTTTCCTTAGTCACTTCCATTTGATCTCTTTCTTTTCATCTCATCCCAGTATAGTTTTGGGGCTAAATACTCAGATATTAATAAATGAAGCAGATTTTTAAAATTTTTTATTTGCTGTTTTTAGACATACATGTTAGTGGGGTATATTTTGACATATCATACCTACATGGAGTGTAACTTCCCATTCTTGTGGTTGGACATGGTGTGGATTTTCACTGGTCGTGTATTCATATAGGAACATAGGAAAGTGACGTCCCATTCATTCCACTGTCTTTCCCATTCCCATCCCCTCTCCGATCCCCCTTCCTTCATTCCCCTTTGCCTAATCCAATGAACTTCGATTCTCCGCCCACATTGTGTGTTAGCATTCACATATCAGAGAGAACATTTGGCCTTTGGTTTTGAAGGATTGGCTTATTCCACTTAGCATGATAGTCTCCGGTTGCATCCATGTACTGCCAAATGCCATAATTTCATTCTTCTCTATGGCTAATATTCCGTGTATATGTGCCACATTTTCTTTGTCCATTCATCTATTTAAGGGTATCTAGGTTGGTTCCATAACTCAGCTATAGTAAATTGGGCTGCTATAAGCATTGATATGACTGTGTCACTGTAGTGTGCTAAATTTAAGTCCTTTGGATATAAACCAAGGAGTGGGATAGCTGGGATAGCTGGGTCAAATGGTTGTTTCCATTCCAAGTTTTCGAGGAATCTCTATACTGCTTTCCAGAGTGGTTGCACCAATTTGCAGTCCCACCAGCAATGTCTGCATGGACCTTTGTCCCACATCCTCGCCAACATTTATTGTTACTTATATTGTTCACTGTTGCCATTCTGACAGGAGTGAGTTGGAATCTCAGTGTAGTTTTGATTTGCATTTCTCTAATTGCTAGAGATGGTGAACATTTTTTCATATATTTATTGACCGATAGCATTCCTTCATCTGTGAAGTGCCTGTTCAGTTCCTTTGCCCATTTATTGATTGGGTTATTTGGTTTTTGTTTTGGGTGTTAAAGTTTTTGATCTCTTTATACATCCTAAAGATGAATGCTCTATTTGAGGTGCAGGTGGCAGAGATTTCTCCCATTCTGTAGGCTCTCTCTTCACATTCTTTATGTGTTGTTTTTTTTTATTTTTGTTTTTGCCACGTGCACATAAGCACAATTAACCATTTCTTTTAGTCAACACAGTAAGCTAGCAAGGGAGAAAATACTGCTGTTGAACTGTCGGTATAGAAAAGAACAATTATTTCATTCTCCCACCCCTGCTGTTTCCCACTGTGCACAGACTGCAGACCCAGTTTCTGCATGTGAGTTAAGGGAACTGGCCCAGGGGAGACACGCTGATCTTGGGGTGCATCCTGAGTCTGGAAAGCAGCTATGCCTGTCTCCAGATTGTTGCAACAGGTGACACAGTTTTTGTTTTACATGATGTTCATCCTAAGAAATTCTTGCCAATCTTTGTCTTTGAATAAAAGCCCACGTCAATAACATGGCCCATGAGACCCCTGGCAGGGACCCCTGGTGACTTGTCCATCTCTTTCCACCCCACTCATCCTCTTTCCTGCCATCTTCCAATTTCCCAAGTCATATTGCACTTCTTCATGTGCTGGGCTTCTTGCCTACATAGGGACTTGATAAATCATCTTCCCTATCTGTTTTTTAAGAGTTGTATTGAGATGTAACTCACAGGCCACACAATTCATCATTTCCAACGTACAATTAAGTAGCTTTTAGGCAGAGATGTGCACTCTTCCCACAATGAATTCTAGAACACTGTCAGTTTCCCAAAAAGCAGCACTATACCACTTAGCCATCATCCCCAATTCCCCCCAGCCCCAGCCCTAAGCAACACTAACCTGCTTTTTGGCTCCATAGATTTGCCTATTGTGAATATTCCACATAAATGGAACCATATGATGAGTGGTCTTTGTGTCTGGCCTTTTTCACTTACTGTAACACTTCCGGGGTGATGTCATTCTTGTTGTAGTATGTGTCAGTCCTTCATTCCTTTTCATTGACGAAGACATCCCAACCTCTGGATACACTGCATCCATTTATCAGCTGATGGAAATTTGGGTGGTTTCCACTTTGGGGGTGTTATGAATCATGTTGTATGGACGTTCTTGTACATGTTTTATGTAGCCAAATATCATTTCTCTCACATATGTATCTAGGGGGTGAATCATTGGATCATATGATAACTCTGTAACTATTTGAAGAACTGCCAGAGTCTGTATTCCAAAGTGGTTACTCCATTTTACATTCCCACCAGCAATGTTTAAAAGTTTTGATTTCTCCACATCCTTGCCAATGCTTGTTATTGCAATCTTATAATGTAATATAAAAGAATGTGTTTAAGAAATAAAGAAATGGACTGGGTGCAGGTGGTGCACAACTTTAATCCCAGCAGCTCAGGAGACTGAGGCAGGAGGATTGTGAGTTCAAGGCCAGCCTCAGCAACTTAGCAAGGACCCAAGCAACTTAGTGAGACCCTATCTCATCAAAATAAAAAATAAAAAGCAACTTAATGAGACTCGTCTCAAAATAAAACATAAAAAGCGCCTGTGGGTTCAATCCCTGGTACAAAAGAAGAGGAGGAGGAGGAGGAAAGAAAGGGAAAGGAAAGAAGGAAGGAAGGAAGGAAGGAAGGAAGGAAGGAAGGAAGGAAGGGGAATTAAGCAATTTTTCTGGATTTTTTCTGCTTTAGCTGTCAACTAAGCTCCCTCCTAGAGGCTTCAGTAAGTCTGAAACGGGGCCCTTGAATGTGTGCTAGAATCTCTAGAGATTCTAATGCCATTAGTCCACGGGCTTTACTTCGAAAAACATTCATCCTAGTTAATGTCTTCATTTCTTAATGTAAACAGGTTAACATAGAAGTTCAAAGGTCAGACTCTGAATCCAGAAGCAGATTTAAATCCCTGGCTCAATAATTATGTCACTTAGGAAGAATGACCTAACTCTTGTAAGCCTCAGTTTCCTCATCTGTAAAAGGAAGTGTCATTAAGGGGACTACACGATCAGGTTTGTCATGGGCATTAAATGATGTATTCAAAATCCAGTGTTTGCCACCTGAGAAATATTCCAATAGGTTAGTTGTTATTATCATTATTACTTAATCATGATCATTGCTCTCTAAATTGGAAGAAAATATGTACAATACATGTGTTTGAAAAGGATCGAAATTTGTCTAGTTAAAAAAAAAAAAAAGCTTTCTAAGCATAAGTTGAAAATTTTTCAGGTACATCATTTCCAAGGGGTACTTTATTGATATAAATAATCCTCCTTCATGTTTTGGTCCAGCCTCCCTGGTGGGCCTTTTTGGAGAACTGGTTTCTAGATTGAGTAACAGTTTACCAGTTGGTTCTAGTTCACATCATGAACTGCTGGATGTAACACACCTTCCTTAGGTGACATTGGTGGAGCAGAAAGCATTGCCCTAGCATCTTATTTTTCTCTGTCAAACAATCTCTTTTTTTTTTTTTTTTTTGTTCTGGGGATTGAACCCAGGGGCACTCCACCACTGAGCCACATCCCCAGCCCTATTTTGTATTTTATTTAGAGACAGGGTCTCACTGAGTTGCTTAGGGCCTCGCTAAGTTGCTGAGACTGGCTTTGATCCTCCTGTCTCAGCCTCCCAAGTGCTGGGATTACAGGCGTGAGCCACCAAGCCCGGCTCAAACAATCTCTTAAGCCTGCATGCTCTCCTGATAGAACTTTGTTTCTAAAATAGAAGTTTTAAAAGACCAATCAAATTAGGACTTTCGACTATCAGTCATGAGACAGAATCAAGCATGCTCATTTGCATTGGGGCGGGGCTCAGTGGTAGAGCACTTGCCTGGTGTGTGTGAGGCTCTGGGTTCAATTCTCAGCACCACACACAAATAAATAAATAAAATAAAGGTCCATCAACAACTAAAACAAAATTTTTTTAAAAAAGAATGTTCATTCACTTACCCAAATACTGAGTGCCTAACAAAAGGTGGGTTTGGGGGATACCGAAAAGGAATCCAAGATGCCCCACTATCATGGAGATAGGGACCCACTGCTGAGTGGGTACTGGAGACAAAAGCAAAAAAACCCAAAAACAAGTAATCAAATATATGACCAGTCATTTCTTGGTAATGACCACTGTGAATAAGATTAAACAGTGTGATGTGATAGAAGATGTCTAAAGTAAAATAGCTACTTTTTTTTTTTTTTTTTGGTACTGGGGATTGAACCCAGGGGCACTTAAACACTGAGTCACATCCCCAGGCCTTTTTATTTCTTATTTTGAGACAGGGTCTCACTAAATTGCTTAGGGCATCACCAAATTGTTGAAGCTGACCTCAAATTTGTCATCCTCCTGCCTCAGCCTCCCCAGTCACTGGGATTACAGGCGTGCACTGCCAGGACCAGCCAAAGGAGCTACTTCTGATCAATGCTCAGCAGAAACCTCTCACAGGAGGATGTTCAAGATGATGCTTGCATACCAAAGAGGCAGCCATAGGAAAGGTCAGGGGCAGAGTAATTTAGGAAAAGACAACTGTTAATGACAAGACTCCCAGGACCAAGCTTGGCATAACTAAAGGCCATGGTGGTTGGAAAAAGATAACAGAGTTCAAAGCAGCAGAGGAAGCAGCTAGGGGCATAGCCAGAGACAAGGATAGAAGACCTGGCAAGCCAGGTGAAAGGGAGAAAGTTCTGGAAAACCTTAAGGGAGGGTGTGTCCTAGTCTTCATTTCCCCATCTCTGTTCCTGTTCCCCTTCTCTCCTTCCTGCTCTTCAGGGCAACAAGCAATTGTGAACCCCAGTCTAAGGATGTTTGCTGCAATTTTATTTCCACTTGTCCAGCTATAACCTCTATAAATTCCTGAGGGAATCTCTCCCATTGGTATGAAAGTCCCGCACCTCATCTCACTTACTTTAGAAGATGCAGATCTAGCAGGCCCACGCGTGTTATCCCAGCAGCTCGGAGGCTGAGGCAGGAGGATCCTGAGTTCAAAGCCAGCCTCAGCAACAACGAGGCCCTAAGCAACTCAGGGAGACCCTGTCTCTAAATAAAATACAAAATAGGGCTGGGGATGTGGCTCAGTGGTCGAGAGCCCCTGAGTTCGATCCCCAGCACCCCCACACCCCCCAAAAAAGAAGACGCATATCTATGGCGTCTAGTTTTCTCCAAAGCCTCTTCTTGTATCTGGCGATTTAGGTTGCACCAGGTGACGTTCGAGGTGCCCACCTGCGAGGGAAAGGAACGGCAGAAGCTGGCTCTGATCGGCGACTCCTCCTCCTCGGCCGAGTTCTTCGTCACGGTCGCCGTCTTCGCCTTCCTGTACTCCTTGGCTGCCACGGTGGTGTACATTTTCTTCCAGAACAAGTACCGGGAAAACAACCGGGGGCCGTTGATTGTAAGTGGTTTTCTTTTGAAATAACTCTGTCCCTTCTAATTTCTTTTACTCATGCAGCAAAGGTTTCCAAGTGACCTACACCCTGCAGGCAGGTATTTGAAAGGAGATCATTTTCTTTTTTCATCCAAATCTCTTAGATCAACAACACAAACATGAGGCCTGTCACAAGACTTGCTAGGAACCTTTCTGAAATAAGTGGCTGGAAGTCTCCTGAGAGCCAGGAAGGAGGCTTGAGGCTTATTGTGGATTTACTTACGATTCCAGCATTATGAATTTAGTCATTTTTTATCACTGGTTATTTAGACAGTGTGATTTGTGCTATTTGGAATGCATTATTCCCCTTGTGTATGTTGTAGTCTGGGCACAGTACCATATACTTGGAAGATGATCTCTCTCTCTCTCTCTTCTTGATGTCAATCACCCTATCCACCACCACTTTGTTTCTTTATAGAATGGTCCAAGCACTCATATAGGTGAAATCAATATAACCCAGCAGATCCAAACATGGGCATGCATGCATATACCTAGAAGGATTCAGAAATTCTGAGAGTGGGTAATTTTAAGGAAATAAATTTCAAATTTCCCACAGGTTATGGTGGCACAGGCCTGTAATCCCAGTGGCTCCAGAGGCTGAGGCAGGAGGATCGAGAGTTCAAAGCCAGCCTCAGCAACTTATCCAGGTTTTACGAAACTCAGGAAGACCCTGTCGTAAATAAAATATAAGAAGGGTCTGGGGATGTGGCTCAGAGGTTAAGCACTGCTGAGTTCAATCCCTGGTACAAAAAATTTTAAAATTCAGATTTCCCAATCTTTACATGTATATTTGCATAAAATCTGTCTTCCTAAGAATACCCTGCCTGCGAAGAGATCTTGCTATCTTTTTTTAATCACTGTGTTATTCAGCTTTCTGTTCCCTGTAACAAAACACTTGAGGTAATTAACGTATAAAGAGAAAAAGGTTTATTTTGATGCACAGTTTTAGAGATTCTAGCCCACTAATGAACAGACCCACAGCTTTTAGGTCTGGGTGGGGAGAACGCCAGAGGGTAATGGTAGGGGGTTTGTGACAGAGAAAATTACTTATGTTAAGGTCAGGAATGAGAGAGGGAGGGTCTAGGCCCACAATCCTTTGACCTAATGACTCCCCCAAGATCCTCCCTTCCCCCAGGTTTTGCCATCTCCCCACAGTGCCATCCTGGAGGCCATACTGGCCTTTGGGGGGCATTGAATATCCAAATTATAATGATCACCTACTCCCATTTTAAAGAAAAGCATCCTTCCTTACATCCCAGATCTTAGCACTCAGTAATTTACCTGATACAAAACACTTGAAGCAAACAAGAAAGGAACCATTTGAAATATTGGTGCTGTGTTGAAAAAGTGAGTGGACTCAACTCCTGGCTAATGTGCTTTTTTGAAAATAAGGAGATTTCCAATGTTTTGCTCTCAATAAAATTAAAAGCCCTCATCAGTTGACAAAGTGTTTAAAATAATTTTTGATGTGGAAAGAAAAAAATAAAATAATTTTTAAAAATTAAAAATAAAATAAATTTTGATGACAGATAACTGTCATCTGGGCATATAAATTAAATATAAGGAAATTAATGATATTGCTAAAAAAAGTCCATCTAGTCCCACCTACTCATTTATACAAGCAAACTTTCTCACCATATACATCTATAAGATAAAAATGGAAATAAAATCTATGGTGAATCATGTCCCATTGTAGAAAGAGATAATATTTGCCCCCAAATATTTATAAACTATTTGAAGAAAAAAATCAAACCAGTCCATCCATTTAAGAAATATAAATTTTCAATGGAATTTTTACTTATAAATTTTAGTGATTATTTAAATATTATTTATAAAATTTATAATACATTTTTGTCATTTTGGAAAATTGTGCATTAATAATACTTGTAATGATTACCCAATCAAAAGGATATCTTTAATACTTAAACCCTTAGGGTCATGAGTAATTAAAAACTAATTTAAGTTTTTATATATACTTTTGTTGCAAAGAAATATAATGGAAATAAAACATTAAGAAATATACAATAGAAATATAAATAAAGAAATATAAACTTCTTTCAAAATACTGTAGCTATAATTCTGTGATGAAGGTACAGTGGAAATACAAGTTGAAAGAGAACAAAAGAAGCAAAATTTCTAACTGTTAAAGAATATATTAATGATTAATGGATGATCAAAAATATCAAGTAAATATTAGTTTTATTGTTTAAAAATTGAGACAACAGCTATACCTTTTTTTTTTTTGCAGTGCTGGGGATTGAACCCAGGGCCCTCTACCCACTGAGCTATATCCCCAGCCCCTAATAGCTGTACTTTTAAATATCAATATTTAGCATGTGCCAGAAATTACATTATCTGCAACTATGTAAACTTTTACTAAAAACAAAATTGGGCGCTGATATTATACAAGTCGTCACACAGTTTTTAGAAACTCTTTTAGGGAGTATGTAATAAAATAAATTTTACGAACCTCTATACATTATGGAAAGCTGAACCTTGAAATAATTTTTGAAGGACACCTGGGGGAAAGCATGTTTTTACAACTCTGTGCTTAAAGTTAGAAGGAACTAGAAAACAGTTCAGAATTGCAGCACTTTAATATGTTAACTTGGAGAAGGAGGAGTAACAGAGAAGAATTTAAGCCTTTGGGCAGGGGTCTTTCTTTTTTTTTTTTTTTTTTCATCCTAGATTGGAATAATATACAAACAGCTTTCATCCTAGATTGGAGCCAATAGTCTTAATAATATACAAACAGCTTTTTTAATATACAAACACGAGTCACCTAAGTGGCCCCATGTCTCCCATGATGCAGGTAGGTATGCGGAAGAGATGGCCTTAAATGTATCAGGAACCCAACATGCATCCATTCATTCCTGGGTACATGGAGACATTCTCAGAGAATTCTCAAATCCAAGGAAATGACTTCTTAAAAGAGGAAACTGTCCCAGCTATTTGGCCCCTAAAGAGGGAAAAGGTCTATTTTTGTTTTATAAAACCACATTCCTCTTATATGAAATCATCTAGTAAAGGCAGGCTATTTGGTCTCTGTGTAAATAGTCTTTCCCATCAAGTGGGATCTAATGAAATCCTGAGTTGTGTAATACACCAGGTAGCTTTTGTTTTATTACATCCGGGGAAGGGAGGGACAGAGGGGGAGATAATTCTAGTAATAAAAAAGGAAAGGCTTCAAGATGAAACTTCTGCGATATTAAAAATCTGATGTGCTCATTACTTAGCAGATAGAAGTTAATTTGAAAGGAGCCTATGCCCGACAAGGCATGAAGCAGGTTGCATGGATGTCGGCAGGGATGTCATCAAGGCGGGGGCAGCACACCCTATCAGTCCCAATCCCACCATGACAGCCCATGATTGGGGAACTAAGAATGCATAATCATACCACGCGTGAGGCGGAGCAAATTCACAGTATGAGCGAGATCTCTGGAGGGTGTCTCCTGCTTCAGACTTTCAACTACTAAAAAAGCTTTTGTTCAGGTGTTAACAACACCTGCAGTACTTTAAACCAATACCATTTATTCTGAAAGATGGCTACTGTTCCTAACTTGAGCAGTTTGGTTCCAGTCACTATTTATTTGTCTTGTTGTTGTTCTTTTTTGACAACACATGTACTTTTTAAAAATATTCTAGGCCAGGCACAGTGGTGCATGCCTGCAATCCCCAGAGGCTCGGGAGGCTGAGGCAGGTGGATGACAAGTTCAAAGCCAGCCTCAGCAACTTAGCGAGGCCCTAAGCAATTTAGTGAGACCCTGTCTCTAAATAAAAAACAAAATTGGGCTGGGGATGTGGCTCAGTGGTTAAGCGCCCCTGGGTTCAATCACCAGTACCAAAAAAAAAAAAAATCTATAATTTAGGATTCTCCAAGTCAAACTTTCAGTTTGAAACAACAAAGTTACCATATTATACTGAGATAACTAATTAAATGAGTTTTAAGAAATTAGGTATCCAAAGGCCAAATGTTCTCTTTGATATGTGGAGGTAACCCACAACAAGGGAGGGTGAGGAGGGAAGAACAGAAGTTCAATGGATTAGACAAGGGGAAACGAGGAGAAGGGAGGGGGATGGGAATGGGAAAGAGAGTAGAATGAACCGGCATAACTTTCCCATGTTCATATATGAATACACGACCAGTGAAACTCCACACCTTGTACAACCACAAGGCAGGTATCCTAATTAGAATAAGTTACACACTGTGTATGTATAATATGACAAAATACACTCTACTGTTACATATAGCTAAAAAAAGCAATAAATTTTAAAAGAGAATATTATGATCCATTCCAATCAAAAACAAGAAAAAGAAATTAGGTATCCTTCTGAAAATTAACCAGTCTCCATTTGACTTAGAGCCTCTAGGACAAGAAACTATACACCCTGTACAAACAGGACTGATTGTCAGAAAGTGACAGGAATGATGGTCATGATAATAATAACTGATAGTAATACTGTCCGCTGATAATGCTTGGGCTTCTACTATGTGTTGAACTGATTTAATACAACCTGAGTTTATATTATTTTTTACATTTGTAGATGAGGAAAGGAAGACTTGGAAAAATTACGAACTCTCGTAGGTCATATCACTCATAGACAGAGGACAGTGTTTGGACCCAAATCCAAAGCCCAAAAAACCATGCGTGCAAAAGCCCCCAAATCCTAATGGACCACATGCTACAGAAGTTAGAGGGGTGGAGATAGTAAGACAAATGGGTTTATACACTGGGACAGCTCTTATATTTTCTTACTCTTGGAAAGAGATAACTTGGACCCTTATCACCTACGATCTTCTGCTCACTTGACAGTCACAGAAGGTTTTAAATTTGCCATCAAAATCCATTTGGAGTTACGTCAAGACTGCCATGAGTCTATGATTGCTAGAACAATAAGAAGGTTCTGCTTGAACTGCAGATTTTCTTTCTTGCACATAGAAGATGCACGAGAGAAAACATGGAAATAGGCTTTTAAAATGGCAAAGATCAATGTATATTACCAATCAGAGATGACCAGGATTGATTCCTAAATGTTTCTAAGCTGCTGTCAGCAATTTCAGACAAACTGAAGCTAAGCTTATCAATGACTGTTGCTGAAAAAAAATTACCTACTGAATTCATATGATAAGATCACACCTTGAAGTAGAAATGAGAATCCGGATGTCTTTTGAATATTGTTAATTGTTAATGATGCGATCTGACATGGTAGTGAGAAAACCAGGCCCAAGGAGTCATCCAGCTACTGGGTGTCACTCCAGTTAAGTGCCTTCTTGTACAGATGAATGAGTATCAGTTCTCAGAAAGCAGAAATGGCCGTCTGAATGGTGCATGATTGTGGAATTGAAATGCCACCTCTGGTTATATCACTTTGTCATGTTCCTTATAGTAGAGTTTTAAAGCCTATATCTGGCCTAGATTTCTGTGACGGGATAATCTGAGCCATCTTCAGATCTCTTGTCAAACAGGAAGGCTGTGGAGTGTTTCTCCTGTTAATGTAAAATAGATTTAAAGAGTAACTTATCTTACAAGCTGACAGAACGTTCTGAGTTTGAGCATTGAGTCAACACCATTCCACTCTTCAGTGAACCGCTGTTGTACAAAAGTTTGGTATAAAGTAAACATTCTCACAATCAGGGAGGTTGTCCATGTTCCTCTTAAGAGTTTATGGGAGGGCTGGGATATAGCTCAGTTGGTAGAGTGCTTGCCTTGCAAACATAAAGCCTTGGGTTCAATCCCCAGCACCACAAAAAAAAATAAATAAAATAAATAAAATAAAAGAGTTGATGGGAAAGAAAGGACTGTGTTACTCAAAATCTCAGATTCCCATAAAGGAGACCAGATTGACCACAGGGAGTTTATGGGACTAGGAGCATTTACCCATTGCAGACACACAAGGGTATCATGGCTCACATCTGTTTTATGCCCACTGCCTTCCAGATATTTTCAAATTTCCCCCTTTAGCCTCAAGACAATCCTGAGAGACAAAAAGAGCAATGAGAATTGGTCCCATTCTACAGATTCAAACTAATTCCCTTTTATTGAGCACCAGGCAATGCAAAATGAGTCCATGGATGATGAGAAACCTGGCCAATGTTAGAATAAGGTAATGGCAAAACAAATATTGAAACCCTTAGCCTGATGATCTTAAGTGCAGTGATTCAATTATGGCCTTCCAGATTTAGTTCTGCTCTCAGGACCTATTAACAGTTGGAAGCTCATTATTTCATCTGTACTGAGAATAATAGCATGCATATCACATGGGTGCTCTAAGGACAGAGAGTTCATGCCTGCAAAGTGCTTTGCCCAGGGAAAGTCTCATAGTCCATGATGTATCAATCGTATCTGATGGTAATGTTATTAGTGTTATTAATTTTAATAATTCTCCTGACCATTACTAAGTCATATCCTAGTCTCATAAAGGGAAATGACAGCCACCTTCCTTTAACTGATTACAGCCCTTACATCCTGCTTTCCTCTGGTCCCTCCCCAGCAAGCATCCTCTCCTGCCCCAAGTCCCTGAGGATAGAGCTAGGCTCAGAACTCCTTCTCAGATCACCAGGGTGAGGGCAAGCCATCCAAGTCTCCATTTTGTTTCTGAACTCCCACTGACTCTGTTCTATGTCTGGAAGGTAGATTTTTAACCTCCCCAGTTAGAAAACCAGGCTCCTCATTTTTAAGCACAGACTGAGGCCATCACTGAAGTAAGAAAACAGGAGGCAGGTAGAGATCTGAATGCTCCAAGAATCCAAGGCTGTTTCCCATCAGCAACACCTTTACTTGGGTGTAATCACAGATGGAAATCAAATTTTGCAGTCTCTGAGCTATTTGGAAATTATTAGGAAGTCTCCTCTTCCCTTCCCTCTGTGTCTCCTTCCCTCCTCTCCTCGCTTCTCATCTTTCTGATTTCTGCTCTCTCTCTTCCTCTGTCTCATCATGTCAGTTCCACTTCATGCCTAAGAGTATTTCATTATAATAGGTAGTAAGTATCTTCCATGGGCCGAGCCATATGTATGTGAATTAAGAGTATGACATGTGCTAAGCAAAACCATTGAAAATTCCCAGCAAATGTCTGCAAGAGAGGATATAGATGAGCTTTTGTAAGTTGGAGGAGGAAGTGTATGTTTTAGTCAGATTTCTTGTTGCTGTGACCAAAAGACCTGACATAAGGAGGAGAAGTTTATTTTGGCTCATGGCTTCAGAGGTTCAGTCCGTTGTTGGCCAACTCCCCAGCTCTGGGCCCAGGGTGAGGCAACATCATGGCAGAAGGGCGTGGCAGAGAAAAGCAGCTCAGGACATGGCTCCAGGAAGCAGAGAGAGCTCTACTCATCAGGGACAAAATATCAACCCCACTGGGACATGCCCCAGTGCCCACTTCCTCCAGCCACACACAGCCTGCCTACAGCTGCCACCCAGAGAATCCATATCTTGTGGATTAATCCACCGATGAGGTTACACCTCTCAAAACCCAATCACTTCACCTCTGAACCTTCTTTCATTGTCTCACACATGGACTTTTGGGGGACGCCTGACATCTAAACCATAATAGTATAACTCTGCCTACCAGTGACAGCACTCCTTCCCCAGTTCAGTGGAATGGGCTTATTTGAAAGATAATTACCAAACAATAGGAGTTGGCAATAGGGTGAATCAGGACATTTTTTTTAAGTTCTGCCCCAGATACAATGTATTTGGTGCTACAAATAACATCATTGGAAGTCCCAACAGCATGTACCTTGTTAGACATAGGCTTGCTTATCAGAATCTGACACTCTGACTTGGGCTCTGTGTGTGTGTGTGTGTGTGTGTGTGTGTGTGTGTTCTGTGTGTTCCACCTGTTCACTCTTTGAAAAAAAAAGTATTGATAATACCAAAGGGTATGAACTCAACTTTCAATGAACTCTGGATCTAATCTATGATAAACTTTGCATCATCAAATACATTTTTCCCAGAAATAGCACCACCAAGGAAGGTGAACAAACAAATCCAGTTAGAATTCTCTGAGCATATCATCTTCCTGTTCTATCCAAGTTTATATTTCCAGCTCTTTTTCAGGATTGTTTTAATGATGAGTGAATTCTTAATTACAATTTAAATGAAGGTAATTTAAATGAATCCCCACTGTATTTGGTACCATGTTTCTCTAATTAGCTAGTTCAACACAGAGATGAATATAGTCCAGCAGCTTCAATAAAAGGCAGTGAACTGAGCCCGCAGCTCTTCTCCTCCTGTTGGAACTTGTGCCTGTAAAGAGTTAGTGGGAAATGTCAACTGCCACACCATCCATTTCTGTCAGATTTTCTCTCCTTTCAGGGAAATCACCTTTCAGTCAGAAAATCAGAACGCTACAGGAAGGTGGCCAAACCCCAAATGTGTTTTCCTTATGCATTTTCTGTTTTCATTTAAAACAAAATGAAAGGTGAAATGTATCTCCTCCTTAGCCCAGTGCACCAGAAGAAATTATTCCCTCTCCCAATTAGACCAGTGATGCTCAACTCACGGGGAGAAGGGAGGTGGCCAGTTTTGCTTCTGACACTCCCACCCCATCCTAGTCCAAGTGTGCTACTATAACAAAACACTTGAGACAAGAAACTTAGGAAGCAGAAATTTCTTTCTTAAGTTCTGGAGGCTCGAAGGGCCAAGACCAAAGGTGCCACGTGTTTGTTGTCTGGCAAGGGGTACTCTCTGCTTGTAGATGGCGCCTTGCTGCCATATCCCCTGGAGGGGGGAAACATTGTGTCCTCATGTTAGAGAAGCTTGCCAAACAGTGCATGACACCTCTTTTGTAAGGGGTTTAATCTCACTGATAAAGGAGGAATTTTCATGGACAATCATCTCTTAAAGGCCCCACCGCATCTATCGCTTTGGCAACATAAGCATTTTGGAAGGGACAAATTCAAACCACAGCATTGTGCCCACCCCCAAAGTCATGTGTTGTCACAGTGATGATGTTAGAAGGTGAGCCTTTAAGAGATTAGGCCCCATGGACTCCTCCCTTACCAGTGGGGTTCAGGCCCTGATCAAACAGGCTTTGCAGTGTTTGGTTTGGTTTCCCTTCTGCCTTCCACCATGTAAGGACCTGGCAGTGCTCCCTTCCAGGTGATGCAAGAACACAGCACCATCTTGGAAGCAGAGAACAGACATCGTGAGACCACAAAACAGGTGGGCATTCTGATCATAGACTTCCCAGACTCCAGAATCATGAGAAAATTAACTTCTGATCTTTATGAATAACCCAGTCTCAAGTGTTTTGTTAGAGCCACACAGATCAACCAAGACACACATTCCTGCCTTGGGACACTTGGCAATGTCAAGAGACATTTTTTATTGTCCCTGCTGAGGGGTCATTGCTGGTATCTACTAGGTAGAGGTCAGAGATGCTGCCGAACTTCCCACAATACACAGAACAACCCAACAAAACAAAGAATTATCCAGCTCAAAATGTCAGTAGTGCTGGGGTTGAGAAAGCCTGACTTGTGGCAATAAACACCAACTGCTGAGCACCTACTGTATGCCTGTGCACCAGGCACTTTTCAAATGTCTTCTGTTATGGTTAGGATGTCAGGTGTTCCCCAAATTGAGCTCACATGTGAGACAATGCAAGAAGGTTCAGAGGAGAAATGACTGAGTTGTGAGAGCCTTAACCCAATCAGTGCATGAATCCCCTTAGAGTGGTAACTGGGGGCAGGTGGGGTGTGGCTGGAGGAGGTGGGCTTTGGGGGCATGACTTTGGGGTATATATGTGTATCTGGAGAGTGGAGTCTCTCTCTCCTTCCTGATCACCATGTGAGCTGCTTCCCTCCACCACACGCTTCCACCATGATGTTCTGCCTCACCTCAAGCTCCAAGGAATGGAGCCAGCCTTCTATGGACTGAGACCTCTGGAACCATGAGACCCAAAATAAATGTTTTCTCTCCTCTACCATTGTTCTGGTCAGGTCTTTAGTCATAGCAGCAAAAAAAAAAAAAAAGAAACAAAAAAAAAGACAAAAAAACCTGACTAAACCATCTTCCTTTCAAATCCTTAAGATAATCTTCAGAGTGTGGTATATTTTTAAATTCTATATTGAGATGTAAAAAACGACAGCAAAGGAAACTAAAGAGTTTTGCCCCAGAGGCAAAATCTTTTAATTGCCTCTGACTTCAGCTCAAAAATTGCTTCGTTTGACTCGGCATAATTCCACTTATGGAGAACTCCCACCTCTAGGTTCGTTTCTTTGGTCCATGAACCTCACTGCTAGCTATTAGCTACTGCAATACCCTCTGACCTCTTGTGCCCTCTCTGAGCTACCCCAGCACACATTCATTCAAGCTCATGTGCCCAGTGTAACCATGCAGCTCTGCAGCCTCTTTCCCCAAAGCTCTCCCTTCTGATCTAGCTGACTTCCTAGGGCAAAACATGGCGGCAAACTCAGTTCCTCCCCTGGTTTTAGATCATACCTATCACTGTGGTCTCCTAGGAGTCTTTAGGAGCTCCTGCACTGCTTCAGACTCCATCTATACTTATAGAATTTGAACCGATTAAATGTTTCCAAACCACTTAGAGCACTAGTTTAACCTCATAGCTACCCTAAGGAGCCTCAGTGAGATGCTCAAGATGGTATAGAGTCAGGAAGGAAAGGAACAAAATAGTACCCTATTTAATTGCTAACCAAAAATGTGTTTGATAATTTATTGGTATTGGTTTTTCCTTATAGAAAGTTCAGACACGATTGGTTTTTAGTTTTTGCTTTTTAATCAAGCAAAAGTGTATGTAGTTCTTCCTTTTTGATAGCAAGTCTTTCTTGGATTCAAGAGTAATGATCATGGATGTTCAGACGCCCAGGCCCTGGGCCTTGTGCTAAATACCAAGGACCTAAAGCTGAATGAAACCCAGCATTGGACTCAACCTGTTTATTCCTATTAATCTTGAGGAATAATCTGTCATAAGGAGACAATAAAAGGCAGTAGGTAGGAATCCAAGCTGTAGACCCAGACTGGGTGGGTCCAGATGTCAGTATTATCATTTACCATCTGTGTGACTTTGAGCAGGATCTGAGGCCACTCTGTAATTCCAATTCTTCAACCTGTGAAATGGAGATAACTTACAAAGTGGTTGCTCAGATTAAATGAGTTACTGCACGCAAAGCCATTACCACAGGAGCTCAGCAGGTGCTCATTAAAGTGAGCTGTTATTTTTATCAGCCTTAGTATTATATCCATACTGTGCTTTGTACATCGCTGGCATTCATTAAATCTCCATAGATGCTAGGGCTGAAGGACAGGTGAATACAAACTCTATTGACTTTCTCATCTTGAGAAATGATGTGGAAGGCTTCTTATTGCTCTGTCAATATCAAATCCTCTTTTATATAATTTTTTTTATTCTTTGAGTTTTCAGACTTGGCATAAGCTGCTGTCATTACAGGCAAATGCAATCAGCTCTAATATGGAACTTCACTCTGTCCCCCATCACTCTGTTCCCCTCCCTTTGGCTATCTCACTCCCACCCTGGCTCTCAGACCTCCTGCCTTAGGGACAGGAACAGAGCACAGTTCCATTAAATCAACCAGGATCCAGAGAACAGGAGCTCGAATCCTGGATCAGCCGGCATTCTGAAAATAATCAAGGTGTAACAGGAAGAATTTGGAAAATCTGATTGGGACAATCAGCTGAGAAACTGACCTCAGTCTTTCACCCCTCCTGCTATCATGGACTTTTTTTTAAATTGGTGCTCTATCCCCCAACCTCCAAAGATGGCCAACTATACTTACTATTTGCTAAATTTGTTTATTCAAATCCAAAAAAAAGCCAATGCTCAGACACGTAGGTTTAGCATCACTGGGGCATCTAGAAGTTTAAAGATGCCTTGCTCTTAGTAGAGCATTCAAATAATTGACCCAAAGTCCAGTGGTTGGGTTTTCTGCAGGCCCTTCAGCCTTTTATCCTGGCCGGGCATCTTCATCTCCATTGCTTAGGGGAACCCTCATGAAAGCAGCAAAGCCATATTAGGACTTTGAGATGTGCCTTAGGAACATGCAGGAAGTAATCTGAGGTAAAACAGGCTAGAAGCCAGGCATGGTGGCTCACACCTGTCATCCCAGTGGCTTTGGAGCTGAGTTGGGAGGATTGTGAGTTCAAAGCCAGCCTTAGCAACTTAGCAAGACCCTAAGCAACTCAGTGAGACCCTATCTCTTAATAAAATATAAAAAGGGCTGGGGATTTGGCTCAGTGGAGAGATTCAGCAAGAATATAATTGAACAGTGGATACTTTTGTGGCCTGACAGCTTCCTTCTCTAGAGAAACTACCTTCTGATATGGTCCGGCTGGATTGTCCATCATGGTCCATGATATCATAGATAGGCAAGTGATTCAAGAGAAAGGGAAATGAACCAAAGTCTCCTCCTGGATTTATCTATGAGTGGATTTCTTCTTCCTCTTGAGTTGCTAAGCTAGAAGGAATACATGGGTCTAAGTAGTGGTGGCCACGTGGCCCATGATACAGAAGGAATCTTTTTAGAGAATAAAGCTAAGCAGAAATGTGCAGATCCTAGAGAGGACAGAAGGAGAGACTCAGCAAGAGACATGGCCAAAATTAAAAATTGAGCTCCTGAATTCAGCCATGCCTGAAGCAGTAACTTTTAGTCTTACCTGTTTTATGAGCTATTGAATTTTCTTTTGTGATTGCTACTTTGTGGGTTTCGGATACTTGCCAAATGATATTATGTTGAACTATACAATTTTTATTTATTCTGTTAAAAAGTACTAAGAACCCAAATATCAAAGAAATTATTTATGGGATTAAGGTTAAAAAAAATATTAAAAGATTTTTTTTAAAAATGTTTTTGGTTGGGCTGGAGTTGTGGTTCAGTGGTAGAGCATTTGCCTACCGTGTGTGAGGCACTGGGTTTGATCCTCAGCACCACATATAAATAAATAAATAAAATAAAGGTCCATCCCCAACTTAAAAAAAAATTACATGTTTTTTGTTGTAGATGGACACAATACCTTTATTTTTATTTATTTATCTTTATGTGGTGCTGAGGATCAGACCCAGTACCTCACACATGCTAGGCAAGTGCTTACCTCTGAGCTACAACTCCAGACCTAAATTTAAAAAATTTTAGTATGATCACTAGGTGCTAAGTACATAGTAGATGTTTAGTTTATTTATTCCTCGAACCAAGGAAAACTAAGGTGAAATAACTCTGGTAGTGCTTTTTAATTAGTTACTATTTTAATCCCAGTTGTTTCCCTTCGGAATACCTGCATAATGTTGCATTATATTCTGATAAATTAGTTGAACTTTTCTTACATTGGGCTTTTAATTTTACAAAGTGTTGAATTTTTTCATCTCATAAAACATCAGCCTTGCATTTAAATCTTTATACACATTTTGAATCACTAATTTAGGAACAGAATCTCAGAAGTGGATTATCTTTCTGACTCTGGAGATAGAAGAACCTGTTTTCAAGTCCAGATAAAAAACCTACCCATAATAAATGACCTCTGATCTCAGTGAAATTTTTGTATTTCAACTTTTACCCCAGACCATGAGATTGTATGCTACTGTGGAAAGGGTCTCCTAAAAAGATCTACAGAGAGAATTTGCTTCCCAGGGAGGGAAAAAAAAATACAAAAGTTTTGTTGTATTGAGGCTGCCCCTGAAATATTTACTTTGCAACTTGAGATACTAATGGAACATCAAAAATTCAAGCCATGGTTAAGTATGCAGAAGCCTTTAATTCCCAAGGAGAAATCCCCAAGATTGGCATCAATCTGCTTGGCAGCATATGCATAGATTCAGAACTGGGCTCTGTGTGCCCTTGGCTTTGGCATTACTTTCTCACGGAAGCTCAATAAGTGAAGTTCAAGACCACAAGCAGTTCTTCTGGCCAAAAACGGCAGAATAAAACACACAAAAATTCTATGTGAATTTTTTCCTTAATAATGAAATACTCCATAGGTTTCATCCTGGGGTGTCTCCAGGGCCCACAGCTCTGGCTGCGGCGGCCCACCAGATGGTCAGGGAGCAGTGAGATCAGTAGAAGTGGATCTGGCTCTGCCTGCTTCAGGCACATCCGGGAGCTTATGCATAATCTTGTGGCTCCTTTCAAACCCCCAATTAAGCCATCTCCCACGGCCTTCTTTGGCTTTTCTTCTTCTTCTTCTTTTCCCCACTCATAAATTGTTGATTCAGAATTGAAAAAACCAAGACCAAACCATGTGGGATCAGTGTCCCTGATTAGAAGAGACAGCCGGCGGGGAGCCCATTCTGTACTTCATGAAACCTTCTTGCCTACAGAATCAGGACTGTCAGGGGCAACAGGGGGCAGAGGGGTGGGGAGAGGCTGTGGAAAGGAGAGAATTCATCCAATTGGGTCATATTTTCAGAGACTCGCTATGAAATAGTCTAGCTCCTGATTTCCATTTTATCAGTCCATTGCTCTAAATACAGCTGTGCTCATGCAACTGGCCATCTCTGATTGACAGAAATAGCAACCCCCTTGCTCACACCAATATTCAAAGCCCACCTAAACCATGACACTTCACCCTCTCCTCAGAGGCATCTCCACCATTCCCTAGATTCCACGTCTTAGCCAAACCGAACCAGTCATCATTCCCTAAACTGTATGAACTTCTATTTCTGCTTCGTAATGGAGTCTCTACCTGCCACATGGAAGGTCTTTGTCACCTGCCCTTATTGAAGCTGATCAAAATTTGATTCATTCTCAAAGACCCATTACAAATGCTACCTGTTGCACTACCCACCTGCTCAATCTCCACATCCTTCCTGAACTGTGTGATTTGTGAACTGTGTCTCCTCTAAAATTCCATGGCTCTGTGTGCAAGTTTTTCTTTGTGCCAAACCCAGTGATGTCTTGTACTTCAGTTAGATGTGGTGTTGTCTGATCCCCCTATTAGATATCAAATATCTGAAGGTTAAGGACTATTCCTATCACAGTTGTAGTTCCCTGTTATGGTTTGGATGTGAGGTGTCACAAAGGCTCACATGTGAGACAATGCAGGAAGGTCCAGAGAAGAAATGATTGGGTTACAAGAGCCTTAACCCAACCTTAATTCACCCCTGAATGGGATTAACTGAGTGGTAACTGGAGGCAGGTAGGGTGTGGCTGGAAGAGGTGGGGCATTGGGGCGTGGCTTTGGGGCATATATTTATATCTGGAGAGTGGAGTCTCTCTCTGCTGCCTGATCACCATGTGAGCTGCTTCCCTCCACCACACTCTTCCGCCATGATGTTCTGCCTCACCTCCAGTCCTGAGGAATGGAGCCTGCTGTCTGTGGACTGAGACCTCTGAAACCATGAGCCCCTAAATAAACTTTACCTCCTCTACCATTGTTCTGATCAGGTCTTTCAGTCATAGCAGGGAAAACGCTGACTAAAACATTCCACAAAGTCAGTATACAAATGAAAATAATGACCTCCCAAGCTGAGCATCAAAGATAGGATCCAGTTCTCAGTTGAATGATCATGCATTTCACACAAATTTGTTGAGTTCCTGTTGTGTGTCAGGAACTGTCAGCAAATGTATATTCCAAGAGAAATACATAAAATAGTTCCCAAAATATAGAATACATTCTGTACAGAATTTGGGTCTATGGACATTAGAAGTATTCACAGGGACCACCAGAGTTTTGAAAAATCACAAGAAGCATCAATATTATTCAGACAATGTGACATGTCAGAAGAGACTGAGCTTACTATTTCCAAATGGTGGACCCATCCTCCTCAGATACAGCCTACAATATTCATTCTACAATGTATAGAAAGTCTGCCCAACCAAAGAGTTCAAGGTTTTCCTGTCTTGCACTTGTTCTGATTTATTTATTTTTCTTTTTTTGGTACTGGGGATTGAACCCAGGGGTCACTTAACCACTGAGCAACATCCCCAGCCATTTTTGTAGTTTTTTTAAAAACAGGGTCTCACTGAGTTGCTTAGGCCCTTGCTAAGTTGCTGAGGCTGGCTTTCAACTCACGAGCCTCCTGCCTCAGCCTCCCAAACTGCTGAGATTACAAGTGTGTGCCACCACATCCATCTCATTTAATTATTTTGTAAAAGAGAAATGGCATCTATATATGGTACATTCAGCAGCCCTGCAGTCTTTGTTCCACTTTGAAAATACTAAATTTGACCTTAATTTATACCTATTTCAGAGAGGTACTTAAAATTGTGCATCATCATGATAAATGCAAATTTATAAACCTCCTTTTTTTTTTTTTTTTTTTGGGGCACTGGTTATTGAACCCAGGCGTGCTTAACCACAGAGCCACATCCCCAGCCCTTTTTATTTGTTCTTTTGAGATCAAGTCTTGCTAAGTTGCTAAGTTCCTTAGGGCCTTGCTAAGTTGCTGAGGCTGGCTTTGAACTTGCAAACCTCCTGCCTCAGCCTCCTGAGTCACTGGGATTACAGGCTTGTAATTACCGGTTCAAATTAATAAACATGTGAAGCATCCGTTCAGCCACAGTTTACAGACCACTGTTTATATTCTGGTTGTGGGAGGTTCCTTGGTAAAAGTGTGATCAGAAAACAAAAGACTGACTCTTGAATAAGGACCATCTTTTTAAAGATTCAGATATGAATTTTCCCCAAAGAAAAGTAGGGAACTGGTAACATTGCATATTTGAAATTCAAATAATTTCCAAATGCTTGCCAAAGGAGAGAGATTTCGTTTGTACTGTATCTAATAAAATAACGCTAATTTGCCAAGACTTTATACTCTTGCTGATAAAGGGGTTTTGTGAATAGCTTTCTGAAGTTAGTGCTATTAAACAAACTTACTTCTTAAAAAAAAAAAAAAAAAGAAAAGAAAAGAAACTATCCTGGAAGAATATTTTCCTTGGACAAGAGGACTTCTCCCCAATCTATGATCCTAGGTCCAGGCCATGCTTTCCTGTCAGTTTCCTGTCTTGGAGAATGGTCATCTTGAAGGCAGGACAGCATTTAGCATCCCTGAAGGATCAGCAGGATAGAGCACAGCACAAGAGCAGGCCTCCAGCAGGTGTCTATTAAAGGAATGAACTTGGAACCTCCACTTGACTTTCAGTGGAAAGCAACCAACCTGTATCTGACTGTTCTCTGTGCTACTGCATGTCCAGAGGCAGCAAACCAAGGGGCACCTTCCGTTGAAATTCAACTCAAAATCTTTCCAGTTGATTCTCTTTTGGGGGAGGGGACACGGGGGATTGAACTCAGGGGCACTCCACCACTGAGTCACATCCCCAGCTCCATTTTGTATTTTATTTAGAGACAGGGTCTCACTGAGTTGCTTAGGGCCTCACCATTGTTGAGGCTGGCTTTGAACTTTCTATCCTCCTGCCTCAGCCTCCTGAGCTGCTGGCATTACAGGCATGCACTACCACACCCAGCCTCCAGTTGATTCTTTCTACTTATTGAACCAAATTGCTTTAATGTTCATGGCAATTTATTCCAAATATGCTTCTTTGGTAAGCTCTCTGAGTGACCTCTTCAGCTGTAAGATTACTCACTGTCTCCTCTCTTAAGCATTATTCTTGCAACAAAGATCGCTGCGGGTGGATTTGAGTCAGGCATTACCCCAGGTGTAGTTACCTAAGCCCAAGTCTCCCCATGTTCTTTTGCCCTGTCTTTAATAGTTTATCTCATGGAAGCAGAAACACTTTTCCTTCCCCATAGCTCTCGAATTAAGAGACTGAGGTCAGAAATTAAATGCTATCTCTTCACTCTTGTCTAAAAATACAGAATCTTTATTGGTTAGAGAGAGTGGGAAATAGGAACCCATTTTTCCCATCTAAAATTGAACAACAGCTAAGTAGGAGAGAAGGAATAGATTTAAATTAGAAAAGCTATATTAAATCAGCCAAAGTCAAAGCCGATTTCACTCCAGGCACTGTACGCATGAAAAGGTGTAATTATCAACACTTGATATTCTGCCGTCTTCATGCATAGTCACTTCGTGACCTTAGACCTCCAGAAGCCTCTGAGGCCTGCTTGCCCATTTTTAATAAGTATTGAGAAGGAGGCACTTCCTGAAGGAATGAAAGGAGGGAGGAGACTATTCCTGCATGCGATTTTTTTTCTATGCGTAGCAGCAACATTAAAACACAGGAGTAGCTGATCTGCAGGTTCCGGGTGTGCTTGGAATGCTGGCTCATAAAATGAGCCTCTCGCACATCAGCAAAGAAAGGATGGGTTGGTAGTTAGCGGGCAACAGATCCGTGGTGGGGGATCTTATTAACTGCACTTCTAAATAACATCAGTGGGTTTCTCCACACTCACTGGGATATTTATCTTAGGGAAAGGAAGGGATTTCAGAGAATTCCCAGAAAGTTTAGGAATTCAAAGCCCAGAGCTGCCAGTTAGGTCACATTTTCATCAAGGAATGTCATTGCAGGCAACAAAAGCCATCCTGGTGAGGAAGGAGTTGGGCCTTGGCTCAGACTCACCAGGTAACTAACTTCCCCAGCTATTCCACAGGACAGCCAGCCTCAGACCCCGGCTCTGGATTTTCATGATGTTCAAGCAGACTTAAGGAACGATGTCAGGATGGATTTTTTTGTATGCCATTGCTTCCCACTCCTCCAAGTAGGAATCAATCCTATGAACCCACCAATTCCAGGATTTTGTTTGTTTGTTTTGTACTGGGGATTGAACCCAGGGGTGCTTAACCTCTGAGCCACATCCCCAGCCCTGTTTTGTATTTTATTTAGAGACAGGGTCTCACTGAGTTGCTTAGGGCCTCACTAAGTTGCTGAGGCTGGCTTTGAACTTGTGATCCTCCTGCCTCAGCCTCCTGAGCTGTCAGAATGACACTCATGCACCGCTGGGCCCAGCTGAATTTCATGATTTTTTAAGAATTTCATGATTTTTTAAGAATGTATAACCATTGATGAAGGAATCAGAATAAGGATTGTGAGCTGTTTTAAAATCTACGCCTTCTGTTTTACCAGTGGAGGACCAGAGACATTGTCACTTGCCTAAGGTTACCCAACTTGTGCCCAAAAACCTCCACTGTTGCTCTACACATCCCAAGTTCATCCACAAAAAAAAAAAAAAAAAAAAAGAGAGAGAGACACCAACATGTGGTTCTGGCTCATCTTTGCTAGTCGACTCTGCTGTCCCATTACTCTAATGTCACTCTGGTTCAGAACAGAGAATGGGTGAAGGAATATAGGGGTTGTACTGTGAATTCTTTTGCCATCATTTTCATGACCTGACTTGGGGACAGGATGCCATCCCCAAAGTTGGGACTGATTTAATGATCTTTTGCAAAAACACTTACTTCTAAGATGCACTAGGTTTCAGGCTACCCGTTGAAGTTGTTGGTGGGTAAAGCCACTGGTTGAATATCAGGGCTGGTTGTTTTTTCTTTAAATCTGGACTGTTCTTTCCCTGCTGCTGCTGATGGAATCTAAAATATTTATGTGGCTTTCTAATGACTATTTAACATTTATAAGCACCTGGTATTTGCTAAAGCCTTGACTGTCTGTTTATTAACAGGAAAATAGATGATCCCTAGCTGTCACTGCCCTGTGACAGTTAGGGATCAAGTCCCTTTGGGGCTACAGAGAGTGCTTCTGGGATCCATGTGGGTGGGGGCCAATGATTCAGAACAAAAAATTCTCTGTTAGATTTTGCCTAAGACCTCATAGTTCAACTCCTCTTGGTTGCCTAGACTTCATTCCAAGAATCCTAAAGGGTGACATGATTGTCTTGTGTTCCACTCAGTTGTCAATCATTTATTAAGCATTGCCTAGGAGTTGAGAGTACAGAATTAATAAAATGCCACCCAAGCATGGCTATGTGCTCCTCCTGTGCTGCCTTAGATCTAGTCTGAAAGAACTAGTAGTTGTTGATATGTGTGGGAGAGGAAGGAGAAGGGTGGAATCTGGCAATGTCTAGAGACATTTGGAGTCATCACTCCTGGACGGGGTGCTACCAGCATCCCGAGGTAGAAGCCAGGGATGCTGCTAAACATCCTTAGCATGCCCAGGACCCCTAACACAACAATGAATTATCTAGCCCAAAATGTCCATGGTGTATGGTAGAGAAATCCACATTGGTTTAACAATAGTGAAACTGTCTCTCTGGTTTGTATTTATTTAATTTTTTGGTGGTCAGGAGTACAGGGGAATGTACTCAGGGGTACTCCACCACTGAGCCACATCCCCAGCCCTATTTTGTATTTTATTTAGAGACAGGGTCTCACTGAGTTGCTTAACATCCCACCATCACTGAGGCTGACTTTGAACTTGCAGTTCTCCTGCCTCAGCCTCCTGAGTGGCTGGGATTACAGGCATGTGCCACTGCATCCAGCTACACTTATTTAATTATATATCAGCCACCTCCACTATATTATAAGTTCTTGGAGTACAAAGTTTTTCATTGTAACCAAACCCCTGACTCCTGTACTGTATGTAGTATTGAGTGAGTTAGAGAAGGTGGTGTGAGAAGGTGGTGTGGGCTTCTACTTGAGAAGCCCACAGTCCCAGGGGTAGAAAGCAGTTGAAGGATAAAATGTGTCTGGTCCTCAAAGTACAATCAGATAAATGCTATTTTGCATGGCCTTATAATTTATCATCCAAACACATACACTTTTTTTCTTTCCACATTTTTTATTGGTGCATTATAGTTGTAATCCCAGTAGCTCAGAAGGCTGAGGAAGGAGGATGGAAAGCTCAAACCCAGTCCTATTTTGTATTTTATTTAGAAACAGGGTCTCACTGAGTTGCTCAGGGCCTCGCTAAGTTGCTGAAGCTGGCTTTGAACTTGCAATCCTCCTGCCTCAGCCTCCCGAGCCACTGGGATTATAGGCGTGCACCACGGCACCTGGCGAATGCTTATTATTTCTTCATGATCCAAAGTGCCATAGTTTTATTATGAGCAAATATTAGGGATAATAAAGTAACTTTAGGTAGAATAACTTTATTTTAGTCCCTTCTGACACTCCTGCCACAAAGAAATTCCCAGCCCAGACTATAGGACATTGTCACTTCCTTGACCAGATTTAAGAAGATCTTCCTAGAGACAAGATTAACGGCACCTCTCACCCTCATGCAGCCTTTAAGACCTCACAGCTTTATACATGAGTTTGATATCAAGGGGACCTCTTGGAATAAAACGTTACTGGTATTTAATATTTTCTATTCCAGCTGGCTTTCTGCAAGTACGTGAAACAAACACCAGGTGGTAATTTGTATCAGGAATAAGGGAATTGGTGCTAATTTTAGAAGGTTTTGGGCTACTTCCCTCACCCAAAGTTAGGAGGGAGATTCTCACTTGGAGTGACTCCCCAAGTTTCAAGAAGCAGCTGCCTGATTGTTCTTAAAACTCACCTGGTTCTACCTAACACTGTGCCAAGCCAGTCCACAGTATTGCTTGCATAGGAGACAAGTTGTCGAAATCTTCTTCGCAATCATTGGTAAATAGCTTGGCTAGGGCAAAGGTGAGCCTCAGAAATCTGTGACCCTGGACAATCCGTTTCCACACCCACCTCTATTCCCTAACCACCACTGGTTTTACCTGGTCCAACTGGTGGAACAAGTTTTTAATCTCTGGTCTACACTTCTCTGGTGGCTCAGGCTCACTGAAAAAGCTCACTGGGGAGAACTAAAGACTGGGCCCATCCAGGCCTGCTGTCAATTTGTACAACAGATGGCTTTGCACATAAGAACCTCACACTCAGTTGTAAGTCAAACTGCGAACCAGGGAGCAGCAGGTGGTTGGGTAAAGGCAATGCTTAAATGCTGTCTGCATGCTTATGTTTAGACCTTGGAGACAGAAATCTTCCTAATTGAATTCAACAGAGAAATCATTAGGTGCAAAATACCTTGAGGTCCAGAGAGAGTTGAATGATAGAGAACCCTTACTTTAGAAATATTTGGTTCACCCAGTGACTCAGGAGGCTGAGGCAGAAGGATTGCAGGTCCAGCCTCAGCAATTTAGGGAGATCCTAAGCACTTTAGTGAGAGTCTCTAAATAAAATACAGAAAGGGTTTGGAATGTGGCTCAGTGGTTAAGCACCCCTGGTTAAATCCCTGGTACCAAAACATGAAACAAAAACCATATTAGGGTTGGGGGTTTATCTCAATAGTAGAGCATGCTGAGGCCCTGGGTTCAATCCCCAGCACCCCACAAAAATTTGAAATGTATTTAAAAATAAAAAGCTTATATTAATGTTTAAATAATGTGTTGGTAAGAGAGACAGGGTAAAGGGCTGAGTAGGGGTCAACTACAATAGTTTAAAGAGAGAACATTCTAATCGTGGTGATAGTCCTTTCTTGAGCGCTTCCTACCTGCCAGACACAATATACATTATCTTATTTAAAAATCAAAGAAATCCTATGAGCTAAGTGTTTTTATTCCCATGTCAAGTGAGGCCCAAGGTAAGTGACATGGCTGGTAAAGATTGGGAAAGAAGTGAAAGCAAATCTCCCCCCATGTGGTGGCGCACACCTGTCATCCCAGGGGCTCAGGGGACTGAGACAGGAGTTCAAAGTCATCCTCAGCAAAGGCAAGGCCCTAAGCAACTCAGTGAGATCCTGTCTCTAAATAAAATATTTTAAAAAGGGCTGGGGATGTGGCTCAGTGGTTAGGCAGCCCTGGGTTCAATCCCTGGTACCAAAAAAAAAAAAAAAAAAATGAAAGCAGATCTCTGTGCTCCAGGGCCTGGGCTGGTGGTGGGCTGGTGATGTCACCTTACACATCCCAAAACTAGCAGGAGGGGAGAAGCAGCTTAAGAGGGCTCCTGGCATTTCAGCCTGGAGCATGAGATTGTCTCCTGCAAGCTGATACATGCAGATGAAGGAGTAGGTGTAGGGAGAGAGACTTGGAGTTATTTTCAGAGAAGTTAAATTGGAGGAGCAGAGGACACCCATGTGTGGATGGTACTAAGGGTGTGGATCTGAAATTCAGATGAGGTCATGAGAGCATGGAAAGAGGGGAGGTGTAAGGAGGGAAGAGAAGCTGTGGTTTCGAGACTCCCATATTTTCCAGCTAGACAGGAAAAGTGCTCTCAAAGAGAACTCTCCAGAACTTAAGGTGATAATGCCATCTGAAGATCTCCCATCTCAAAGATTTTGAAATGAATAAATGAAAGCTTAATGATTCCTAACTAAAGAGAAGATTTAGAAGTAGAGTGTACTTTTTTTCTTCCTCGTGAATTTTAAAGAGGTAAAGAGAGCCCAGGACTTGTATCTCCATGGAAACAGCCATCGGAGACCCTGACCTGCCTATATCCTGACACGTCAGCAAGGCAGGTCCACGAGCCTGAGCTGGTGGAGGTTTTGCTGCTGTTTGGAGTCCTGGGTCTCCGGTTGGGCCCCCAGTAATGGAAACCACTGTATTCCCAGTCAGATGGCTGGGGGTGTCCCATGACACCTTGCCCTCATATCTAAATCAAATCTTCCACTAAACCACAATTCATCCCTCTTATTATCTCTTCCCTGAGTCCAGATGCCATCTCCCAGTCCAGACTACCATCACCTCATGATTTTGTTTTGGGTTTTTTTTTTGGGGGGGGGGGGGGAAAGTTTGGGGTTTTTGTTTTTTGCTTTTTTTTTTTTTTTTTTTTTTTTTTGTAAGAGGGATTGAACCCAGGGGTACTAACCACTGGGCCACATCCCCAGCCCTTTTTATATTTTACTCAGAGACAGGGTCTTGCTGAGTTGCTTAGGGCCTTGCTAAGTTGCTGAGGCTGGCTTTGAACGTGCGATCCTCTGGCCTTAGCCTCCCAAGCTGCTGGGATAACAGATGTGCACCACCATTCTGGCCCCAAGCCCCCTTCCTAATAAGGTTTCCCTGGCTGCACAGTCTAGAATTTCAGTGCTCACTTTCCTAACATCCTCAGTTCCTATCTTTCTTCCTGGTTTTGTATTTTCTTCCATAACGCTTACCACCATCCAGACCTCTGCATACTTCACATTTTTTATCTTTTTCACTGTATCTCTCCTCCATGAGAAAGTACCTCCTTGAGAGCAGGATTTCTGTCTGCCTTTGCCCACTAAGACATTTCTAGCATTTAAAACACACTCAACACCGGATGGAAAGCAAATTATCGAAAACATGGACGGCGTGTTTCTTTGCATGTTTTTTTAATATCTTAGATATCTGGCTAATTTTCTCAGTCCTCAATTGAGGCACCCAAGTCATTTCTAATTATGTTTGAGGCCGTTTCCTCCTATCTAGCTACAAAAAAAAAAAAAAAGGGAAAACAAGAACTTCTGTCATCTGTCATTTTAAGGAAGAGCATTCTGGTGGTGTTTCTCTGATTTTCTCCAAAGCTTTGGAAGAAAAGATTGTCCCTGTTTTGGGGTGTTTTTTTGGAGGGATGCCAGGGATTGGACTCAGGGGCACTCAACCACTGAGTCACATCCCCACCCTTATTTTGTATTTTATTTAGAGACAGGGTCTCAATAGGTTGCCTAGCACCTCTTTTTCGCTGAGGCTGGCTTTGAACTCAGGATCCTCCCTTCTCAGCCTCCCAAGCCACCGGGATTACAGGCATGCACCACCTGCCTGGCTCCATTTTTTAAGTATTAAAAATGAATTATAACATTTGAAAAGTCTTCTTGGTCATGCTTATAAATAGCTGTGATATGACCCAGTTGAGCCCAACCTCTCTAATAGCCAAGGTGAAATTATTCCTCACAGGCATTTCATATTGAGAAACAAAGAAAGTGGTGAATATTAGACAAGCAAGGCTTGCCTATTTCATGACTTTTTTATGAGCAAAGTTCATCAAAACCTTTTTAGAATAGAACATTTCATTCTGAAAACACTGCGCAGGTTTTGCAGGGCATATCCGCGTATTGATAAAATATGGGTGATTTTGCAAGGAAAAATGTATCTCAGGAAATGATGGGAATGACTGGATTTTTTTTTTCAAAATGCAGGAAAATAAGTGCCCTGAGCACTTATTTAGTGGCCCTGAGGCCATTAAAAAATATGACTCAGAAGATAATGATTTTTCATTGCTGGTAGCAATACAAATCCAAACTCTGGCCCAGCCTGTGGAATGCGAATGGCAGCATAGATTTCAGAATGTGGTAGAAAGAAATAGCAACCAAAGCCAGACATGAGATACCAGGCAAGCGTCTCACAGGGAGAGCCGCAGCTGGGCAGCTGCAGGGAAGCTTCCAAGAAGCCGAAGCATGAACCCAGCATGACATCGGCCTTTATTACCATGGTGAAGGACTGGATAGATTTAGTCACCACTCAGGCAATCTCTGATCCTGAAAGGTAGTGGCCTTTCCTCTTTGTACCCAGAAGAGTTGGCATCTGGCATTTGAAGTCTCACTTCCTGGGAGGCTTCACCTTTATCACCTGTGATCAGTTTTGAGAATTGGTTCTTGACAAGTCCCATTAACCACTTCAGGCCTGTATTTAGGGCACCTATAAATAATCATGCTAACCATTCATATTCATTGACTATTTAGCATCTGTCAGGCATGAAATGAATATTTCATCTGTCACCACTCAGTCCTCACTGAGTGAAATAGGTATTTCACCCTATTTGACAGATGGAGAAACTGAGGTTGAGCAGATCTAGTAGGGGTTGGGCTAAAGTCAAGTCAGTAACAATGAATCCAGAAATGACCACAGGGCTGGAGCCATCAGCAACTTTGCTTCAGTGCCTTCCAAAGAGTGAGAACCAAAGAGATGGGGAAATGGTAAAAAAAATGACACAAGGATGTCTTCTACCTCCATCTGAGTCCAGGCTGAAAGGCTACACACTAAACCCGAAACACAGACTCACCCAGCTTCTATTCCAGACTGACACTTCTTCAGTTGCTGCAAGCAAGCTCAAAGTTAGGAACCATTATTCTGAAACCTCTGGGGAAGGGGAGAGGTGAGCCAGGATTGCCACTAAAGTCAAAACAGATCAAAAACCTCCTGACCCCTCCACACTAGTAGCATAGCGGAAGGTGTTGTGTGTTGATTGGATATG
This sequence comes from Glaucomys volans, assembly GCA_020662805.1. Classification (NCBI taxonomy): domain Eukaryota; kingdom Metazoa; phylum Chordata; class Mammalia; order Rodentia; family Sciuridae; genus Glaucomys; species Glaucomys volans. The sequence continues at coordinate 866,462 of JAJEJO010000819.1, forward strand.
ATCATTTGAAGATAGGTATGCATTAAAAAAAAAAAGTAAAAATTACCAAGACATAACAAAGGTGTACAGGAAGAAAAACAAAAACGGAAACATGTCTGACCTTCGTAAACACACACGTCTGTGTCAGTTCCCTCTTGATTCTCACAGGGAGAGCATTTCCCTGAAGAGAAGTAATCCTGGCATTCAAAGACATGTATTTTCCATCCGACGTAGTCCTAAACATAAGCCAGCAACTTTATGCATGCACAAAACCAAGGTCACCCTCTACAGGAGATTTGGAAAGTTGAAAGAGTATTTTGACTCTTGGTGATTTTCTCATTACAAAAAGATACTGGAACCTATCTCCATGCATGTGTAATTCAACACTCCCGTATTTCCGGCATATTTTCAAAGGTTATTAGAATTGCAAGTATGTGTTCATTTTTACTTAAGTTAAACACCATTACTTTAATAGGTACTATAATTTGGGCTTGATGTTTTAGTCAGCTTTTTCCCCACTGTGACTCAAAGACCTGACCAGAACCATTGTAGGGGAGGAAAAGTTTATTTGGGGGCTCACAGTGTCAGAGGTCTCAGTCGATAGACAGCAGGTTCCATTCCTCAGGGCTGGAGGTGAGGCAGAACATCATAGTGGAAGAGTGTGGTGGAGGGAAGCAGCTCACATGGTGATCAGGAAGCAGAGAGAGACTCCACTCTCCAAATACAAATATATACCCCAAAGCCACGCCACCAATGCCACCTCCTCCAGCCACACCCACCTGCCTCCAGTTACCACTCAGTTAATCCCATTAGGGGGTTAATGCACTGATTAGGTTAAGGCTTCCGTAACCCAATCATCTCACCTCTGAACCTTCTTGCATGTCTCACCTGAGCTTTAGGGATACCTCGCATTCAAACCATAACCATAATCTCTCGGAACGATCAAAACGTAGTGTTTACAAAATGTCTGTTTCCCCAGCACCGTCTGTTTCCCTGGCACCGTCTGGTAGGTCTAATGACAGCTGTTCCCGAAAATGTGGTTGCACACTTAGCTCCAAAACAAGGGTACAACGTTCTTTGTGCCCTGAATAATGCTTTCTCCTTGACTTCATTTTAGTAATAGTGAGATCGATTTTTTAAATGGAATATGAAGAGCCCCACTTCATAGGGCAACTCGGAAAACTACAGAAGATGATAGCATCTTCAGCTAATTTCTGCAAATCGGTGTGGAATCAGGGTCCTCTTTGTGACGAATATCTTATGTAGAACCTTCACTTTTTTTCAGTAGTTAATTTCTTCCTCTCATCAATAGGACACAATATGGCACATAATGAGATCTCATTACAGCAGGTTCTAATGGAATGCAGGTCAAACGATGCCCCCATAGCATAACTATTTGTGACAAGGGCCTAATAATATGCAGTCTGCCTAAGTGCATATTATTGGACTGCTGTATGATAATGTTCATCCTAATCCCCTGATACTCAGTTCATGCATTTCATGATGCAGCCAATTAGGAAAGAAAGAGAGAAGGAACAGCATATATGTATTTTTATTAACTTTTTTTTACTTTATCTGCTCATATCCACTAGAGGTAACATAGGGAAAGGTTCTGTAGAAATGTTAAAAATATAATTGATACATTCCCAGAAAGGCATATTAACAAATCCTTAAGAGTAGAGAATCCGGGTTCTGGAATCAGATTGCATTTATGTGCTGGTTCTACCACTTACTAACTGGTTGACCCCGGGCAATTTACCTACCCTCTCTGTTTTCTTTGTATCTTCACCTGTTCATTGATGAATAGAGCAGGGCCTACCTTATCACTGATAATTGAATAAGGCTAACTCATGTAAACACTTAGCATAGTGCCTGGTACACAGAAATTACACAATAAATGTTAGAGAGAAAGAAAGAAGAGAGTGATCTTAAAATTGAATGGACAGATGAACCCCAATATCATGTACAACTCTAATGCACTAATAAAAATTTTTAAAGAAAGGTTATTTAAAAAAACTGAGTGGCCAAGCGTGGTGGCGCACGCCTGTAATCCCAGCACTTGGGAGGCTGAGGCAGGAGGATCTTGAGTTCAAAGCCAGCCTCATCAATTTAGTGAGGTGCTAAGCAACTCAGTGAGACCCTGTCTCTAAATAAAATACAAAAAGGGCTGGGGATGTGGCTTAGAGGTCGAGTGCCCCTGGGTTCTATCCCCAGTACCAAAAAAAAAATTGAACTGGCAAAATGAGACCGACCTGTATAAAAATGAAACAGAATGCCAATGGACCCAAAATGGCTTGGGGAAGTTCTTTCACAGTGGAGCCATGGATATCAGTGGATGCTGGAGTCTCTAGGGAGCAAGTTTCCTCATAGGCTGGGACCTGCTTCTCAAAGTATGCGCGGGGACCAGCAGCATTGGCATTGCTTGCAAGTTGTTGGAAATACAGACTCTCCAACACTACTCCTGACCTACTGAGCCAGATCTGCTTTTCAACAAGATTCCTAGAAGGCCTGTGGCACATAAAGTTGCAAAGTCCTTCACTGGGACACATCTCACTTCTCAAAACTTTTAGGCCTGTCATTGTCTCCTGTCACACACGGCAGCATTTGTAAAAGAACAACCCTGAAGAGAGGAGTCTGTGCTTTGCAAAGTTCCCACTGCAAAGCAACAGCAGTGAATGTGGAATTCTGGCAGTTACATGTTGGAAACGATAGAGCTGATGACAATAAGTAGAATCAGCTAAATAAAGTATGACACACAATGACGATTCGATTAATATTTATGCTTAATGTGAAAACCACAAATATCTATTTCTTCCAGATCGAAATGAAAACCAAGAAACCATATGATCACACTCATTGGAAGGGTTTAGGCAAACTCCCTGTCCCTCTTGGGTTTACAAAAAGCACACACACCTCTAGAATGCAGTGTCACTTGGGTTCCATGTGACACTTGGGTTCCCTACGTTTATTGCCCACATGTGAAAATCAAACAACAGCAGCACAGCATTTTCCTGGGTTATACTACTTGCACACCAGGCACTGCAGAGAAACGGTCAGACACACACACACACACACACACACACACACACACACAGCTTCATCCGCACCTCCAATGTTTTTTGTGTCTGCCTACCTTCTGTCCATAGGCACCAGCACAAATCTTGCCTTCCAGAGACAGTCTTTATTCAAAATTTGTCTATTTGTTCTTTTTGGTTGTATATGACAGTAGAGTGTATTTTGACATACATACATGGAGTATAACTTCTCATTCTTGTGGTTGAACACGATGTGGAGTTTCACTGGTCCAAACATAGGAAAGTGATGTCCAATTCAGTGTACTGTCTTTCCTATTACCATGCCCCCTCCCTTCCCATCATTCCCCTTTGTCAAATCCAATGAACTTCTATTCTCCCCCAAACCCATCCCCTTGTTGTGTGTTAGCATCTGCATATCAGAGAGAACATTTGGGCTGTGCTTTTTTGGAACTGACTTATTTCACTTAGCATGATCGTCTCCAGATCCATCCATTTACTGGCAAAAGTGATAAAGTCATTCTTCTTATGGCTGAGTAATATTCCACTGTGGATACAGACCACATTTTCTTTATCCATTGACCTGTTGAAGGGCACCTAGGTGGGTTCTATAGCTTAACTATTGCAGAGACACAGAGTCTTTGAGAACAAACTTAAAGGAAACAATTGACAAGAACAGGAGAGAACTGATGGAGGAAATAACAATAGCATCTATCATTTTTCAGATGCCTAGTGTGCAAGGTATTTTCCTATTCTTTATTCTAATTCTTGCAATAATCCTCCAAGACAAGATATTAATTCCCTACTAGTCCACTGAAGAAAATAAATTTGATGAGGTTAAATAAGTTGCCAAAGTCAACATGGCTAAGAAGTAGCCTAACAAAAACTAGAACTCGAGTCTTTCTTGTGACAACAGAGCAAAGACATCTAAGGAAGCCGGTAGTCATCCTGTGAAGGAATGGCTTCTAATTTGTAATTCAAATGCAATATTTTCCCCTCAGTTTCACTTCATATGATAAGCGGGGAAGTAGTGAAGAAATATTCTGAAGTCAGACCGAATTTATGCTGTGGATGGAGAAGCACAGGGTAATTTCCTCCTTGGTATTTTAGAAGTTCTTCATTTGAACCATCTGTTGCAGGCTGACAGATGGGTTGATACATGACAGAATAATGGATCTTCAATTCTAGAGAGGCAGAAGGAATCCTTGGAAAATAGCAGCTCTTTTCATGAACCTAACTGTCTGTTAATGCTACTTGCTCATTTGAAAAAAAAAAAAAAGAAAAAAGAAAAAGTCCGTGGGAGGGAGAAGTGAAATGAAATCATAATCATTCTCCTAAACAGCAAGTTTCTCCTGATTGCCAAAGGTCAGATACAGTAGAATACGCCCATTCTAAACTCATGACAAATATTTTACATCTAGTCACTTAAGAGGTCATGGGGGGGGTACATAAAGAAAAACAATAAAATCAAAAATTTTAAAACCACCTCCATCCATCCTAGCATTAAATTCTCTTTTTTTCACAGAGTTCTAAGATTTTTTTATAACTTGACATGATTTAGAAAACCGGCAGACTTTTGAGGCCTTAGTGAGTTTTTTCCTTTTGTGTCTCCACCAAACATGATGTCTCTTTCTAGTTTTCTTATATTCAGTGGGTATATGCAAGAAATGACCAAGAGTCTCCATTCGGCTAGGTACTTAGGTAGTTAAGACAGTCCTTTCTGCAAGGGAGAAAAATGGTAGAGGGATTCACTTGTCCTATCCATGACTCATTCGCCCAGGGAGAACTTTTTTCAAATGGCCTTCTCACAAGTACTCAAGTTCTTTTCCAAACATGTATCGCAACCTGATGAAATACACACACACACACACACACACACACACACACACACACACGCCTACAAAGAATCAGTGGCTCAACGCTTCAGAAGGAGTGGACAGCATCTGAACCATGTTGATTTAATCTCAGCAGAGTGCTGCTCTTCTCCAAAGAACGTCAGAATGTAGACTGGGGGGAAAAGAAACAATTCAAGTCATAACGATTGAATTCATGGCAAATGTCATACAAAGACTGTGATCAAATCAGGCTTTATCTTCACCTTCATCATCATCACAACCCTTTTGGCAACAATTGAAATATTCCTGTTGCCATGCTCGACATTTCTATGTAGTGTCATTGCTCACAATAACCCCATAACCTCCTGATCCATGTTACAGATGTAAAGTCCAGAGATGTCAGCATCCATGGATAAGCTTGCTCCATGGCCTTGTTCCTGGCCACACATATCAGCTGCTCCTTGTCCAATCTGGGAGATGCCAGTAGTGTAGAATAGTAAGTTAATAATAGGATTATGTTTTCAAGGAGTATTTGACAGCCTGAATTTATCTCAGCAGCTTTCTCCCACTCGAATATTATGTAATTCTTCAGGAAAAAGATGTGCATTTTTTTTTCCTGATTTCAGGGAGGGTGATGGCAAAAGAACCTAGGACAGAATTCAGAGGAGCTGACTTGATTGGGAAGGTGGGATCCAACAGGCCTGCCAGCATTTTTTATTCAGTCAACATTTCTCAGGGTCTGCTACTGGAATTTTCAAGCATAGGTTAGTGATAGGGCAACTGAAGAATATTTAGACAAGGTAAGAGATCACTTTGGGCCAGGCACAGTGGCACACACCTGCAATCCCAGTGACTTGAGAGGCTGAGGCAGGAGGGGCACAAGTTCAAAGCCAGCCTCAGCAGCTTAGCAAGGCCTTAAGCAACTTAGTGAAACCCTGTCTCAAAATAAAATATGAATAAAGAGTTGAGGATGTGGCTCAGTGGTTAAGCGCCCCTGGGTTCAATCCCTGGTACCAAAAAAAAAAAAAAAAAGAAAAAGAAAAGAAAAAGAAAAATCACTTTGGATTACATTATATTTTAATTATCCCTGTCTTTACTGTCTGGCATTATATGGAGAAAAAGGGGTAGTGTATCATCTGTTTTTAAATAGTATGTTTGTATGTGTGAGGTATCACATAAATGTATGACTTCCAAGGTATGTGTGTGCTTGTGTGTGTGTATGGGTGTGTGTGTGTGTGTGTGTAAACTGTGATGGGGTGGTTTTAGTCACATGGTGAGAAACTACTGTGGCCTGGAGCACACAGAAGAAGTAAGTTCAAATCAGGCTGCTTCTGCCCCTGAGCCTTCCACTGTGTGTATGCTACACTTCCTCCAGATGTTTCATCTGGATGTCTCCCAACATCTGTCATTTTCCAGATATGTTTATAACACCCAGATGTTTTGTGCCAAGTAGATGAGCCTGGCGGTTAATTACCTACATCTGAGCATTTTCAACTGGCTGGTAACTTTGGCAGCCCCAAAATATTTTGGAAGTGCTAAAAAAAACATATAAAAATGGAAAAGATGGATATGTTTTCAATAAGCATCTGCAAAAAAAAAAAAAAAAAGACGAAGGTTTTCAATAAGCTTCTCCAAATCTCCAGATTCATCCTTGACTAACTCCACTATTATAATTTTTTCCCCTCAGTAATTTTTTTAAGTCATTAAACTGGTTTCAACAGTTGCTTCACCTCTGATCTAGGATCTTGGGCTTGTTACTTGTTTATGTATTTGTTGACACATAAATCAATAAAGGTGTGTCAATACCAATAACCAGTTATTTGGAAGGAGTGCCATTTCCTGGATAAGCTAGGAAGTCACCCAGAAACACTAACTATGCTGATTGCTTCCCTTAGGATCACAAACTGCTAGGGTGGGTGCATGGACCCCGAAAGCCAAAAATACTCTTCTGTCAAAGTTTAGATGTACAAACAGCTCTACCCACCTAATTTATTGACCTCCTCACCCCTTGGATTCACCTAGTTTATTGCTTGGCTTTCTAAGAGCAACAGGGTTACAGGTGGACATTTCAGACAGCTGATAGCCTCTGTAGCCACATGGGCCACATGAGGAGGAGACCTGGTCATCTCCTCCTCACACAGGTAACTCCCTCTCCTGGCAGCACAGCCCAAGAAATTTCCTTTGTCCTTACTGGATCAAAATGAACATTCATTCTTCTTAAACATAGAGCATGAAAGTAGCAGAGAGGAGCCCAATGCTTCCTCCAGAGGCCAATTCATAGGCCTTCTAGATAAGCCATTTTGTGGTGCACTTATCATCCAAAGTGCGTTGGCTTTGAGAACAATTCAAGAATCAGACCTAAAATGATCCTGAATGCACCTGGCTCCATATAACTTTTTCTGTCCCTCTAGGCTGGACTTGTCAGAGCTTTCAACAATTTTTTTTTTCTTTTCAAACACCAAGACCTTTTCCTGCAAAGTTATTAGAACCATATGCAATTACACATTCTTTTGTGATTATTTGACTAGGGTCATTTTCCTCTACTACAGTGAGTACTAGGACTGTGTCTGCTATTCTTAACTACTACATTCCCCAAATCTGACACCTAGTAGGCTCTCTGTAGGGATTTGTTGAATAAACAAAAGAACCCACCTGACTTATTGACCATCAAATCCCACCAAATCATGCCGATGGACTTTTCTAACCTATTTCATTTTAAACTTCATGCACTAGAATTTTCCTGTATCAAGACTAATTAAAACTACACCATCAAGCTCTGGGCTAAGTATGCAATTGCATTGATTCCTTTGTCTTTGGTAAAAGTTCTATGAAAATGGATGTCATTATTATCCACTGTTACATATGGGTAAACTAGATCTCAATAGGGTGCCAGAACTAGTTACTAAACACTGAGATTTGAATCCATGACTGCTTGATTTCAAAGACTGTAGACATAAACATTATGTGCCACTTTGTATTATAAAAACCTATCAATACAAAGGTGACCTCTTATGATTTGAATGTCAGGTGTCACCCGAAAGCTCACATGTGAGACAATGCAGGAAGGTTCAGAGGAGAAATGATTAGGTTGTAAGAACCTTAATCCAATCAGCGAATTAACCCTGATGGGATTCATTGAAGTGGCAGGTTGTGGCTGGAGGAGGTGGGCATTGGGATGTGGCTAGGGGGTATATATTTTGTATCTGGAGAGTGGAATTTCTCTCTGCTTCCTGATGATGCAAGCTGCTTCCTTCTGCCATACTCTTCTGCCATGATGTTCTGCCTCACCTCAAGCCCTGGGAAATGGAGCCGGCCTTCCGTGGACTAAGACCTCTGAAACTGTGAGCCCTCAAATGAACCTTTCCTCCTTTATAATTGTGCTGGTCAGATCTTTTAGTCACAGTAGCGAAAAAGCTGACTAAAACACTACCATACACATTATCAACAAATAATTAAATAAAATAATCTATGTAAAGGAATTAGCACAGTGTCTGACCTACAGTAAGCACTAATCAATGGAAGGTAATAATATTATCAATATATGATATACAATCAATACTATTAATTTATTTTAAACAATTATTAATTTACTAATATTACTATTAAGTTATTCTTAAGCACTTGTGCTGTTTGCAATAAAAAGGCTAGGGAGGATCAGTTGAAAATCAAATCAGGTTTTCAGGACTGTTTTTAACATATGATTTATAATAGCATTACAGCAAGTTACTTTCTTCTTATATTGAGATTATGAGATCATCTGGGGGCAGTGGTCCATACCTGTAATCCCAGCAGTTTGGAGGCTGAGGCAGGAGGATTGCAAGTTCAAAGGGACTCGCTAAATTGCTGAGGCCCTATGCAACTCAATGAGACCCTATCTCTGAATAAAATACAAAATAGGGCTGGGGATGTGGCTTAGTGGCCAAGTGTCCCTGAGTTCAATCCCCAAATCTACCCCCAATAAAAGATGGATTGTAGGTGTAAAATGCCTACGCCAGAATGTTCTGAATTTCAAATTTGGTACTTAATTTAGTTCCAAAAAAATGGTAAAATATTAATAATTTAAAACTGATTATAAGATTATAATATGTTGATATATTAGATTTTATTATATTAATATGAAATATTGGCATAATTACTTGCACAAGTTTCTTTTTGCTTTTTTAAATGTGCTTACTATAACACTTAAAATTGCATATATGATTCATATCTGTGGCTTGCATGAGATTTCTAGTAGATGGCTGGGTTAGGATCTCAGCTAGAGTTCTCCTAAATTGGTACCTTACAGTCCTTTCCAATTATCAGACATTCTCATTTCCTACTCCTGTTCCCTGGATCACAGAATTTTTACTATTATTTAAGTTAAATCATTTTCATAAAATAAAATTTATTTTTAATAAAACCAAGGACCATGACTGAATATATATCAGTATTCAGTCTTATTTGACACAATTAAAAGATAAACGTAAAAGTGAATCAATGGAAAATAAACAAGGCTGTATTGTAGTTAGATACCATGGATTTCTTGAAGGCTCTGACCCTGGGGTCAGTTTTCTTGGATGAAAAAAGAAAAAGACTAGCACTTGATAAATATGTGTGGGTGACAGATTACCACCCAACTGAGACTTTCTTCTTTATGAAACTTGATTGAAAGAGAATTGTGAAAGAAAATGCCTTTCTCCCTATGTAGCTCAATGTTATTTATTGCTACATTTGTGTTCTCACCCAATCCTTAGAAAATCTGATCATGATAAAACAGAGACCCTAAAATACTGGATTCAAATCACAGTTCCTTGTTATAATTGGGCACATCACTTAAATTCCCTGCATTTACCTCACTTTTCTGTAAAATAGATAATACAATTATCCTCACCCTTTACTGTGAAGATCAAATGATTTTTTACCATAGCATGTCAAAACCTGTAGGCACCCTCTGGAGATCTGATTCCATTATTATTAGTACCTCAAATAAAATAATGAATGGCCGGGCGCGGTGGCACACGCCTATAATCCAAGCGACTTGGGAGGCTGAGTCAGGAGGATCACGAGTTCAAAGCCAGCCTCAGCAATTTAGCGAGGCCCTAAGCAACTCAGTGAGATCCTGTCTCTAAATAAAATACAAAATAGGGCTGGGGATGTGGCTCAATGGCTGAGTGTCCCTGAGTTCAATCCCTGGTTCCAAAAATAAATAAATAAATAAAATAAAATAATGAAGCAAACCTGTAAGTTGACAGAACAGGAAGTTGTCTGACTGGCCACTGCTTAGCTCTTGTCTTCTAAGACAAGACCAAACCTGTGTCCTCCACTGAGCCACCATCTTGCTGGTTTCTCTTTCCTGATTCACAGCATCATTCTAGAAGCAAAATCAGCCAAGTGAATCCACTTACACTGGGAATGAGGATTACTCTTGGGAGTATCTAGTACAAGCTCTCAATGAAAGTGTGAGCAAGAGAAAAAGGCCAAATAGAGAATGAAGTCACCAGACTGAAATATGGGCAATATTTGACAATAGGTAGAAATGGAGTAATTGACCTGTTGACCATCATCCAGTGGGGCTGGGATGTACCAATGGAGAGAGATGGAGATAAGTTTTCCTGGCTCTGAAATAGTTATTTTCTGTCACCAAAAATGACTCCCTCTTGTATGCCCCAGAGCAATCCAGGATCTGCAGCTTTATTATATTAAATTACATTCTAGTAAAAACCAAAAAATGTTAACAATGTATGCAGGTAACCAAAATGCTAAATGGAACCAAAGCACCCAGTCTACATTAAGCCAGACTGTTCCCTCTGTGGAGGAAACTGCTTTTCTTGGATTGCTGAGCAGGTACTTTAGATGTACAGCAGAAACACATCCAGACTGCATGTCAAAGTTCTTTAGGTACAGGATGAGACCAGTAGTTCAGAGTTTACTCATAAACCATTCCATGAACCACGGGAAAATAAACCACTTAACCCTTTGGCTGCAGTTTCTATGCCTCTTCTGACAATGTCTTGGAATTTTATGGAAACCACACAGATCCCAAGCAGGAGGGCTTTTGGAAGCATTGGCACACATTCAGAATGGCAGGTTCTCCACTATAAGAGGATAAACCACACAAACAGAGCTAGTAGAAGGTATCTTCAAAAAGTTAATGTATGTGCCAGGATAGCCTACTAGTAAATGTTACAAATTCACCTTCCATGTACACTATCTCTCTTAGAAAGATGAGGAGTAGTACTTGTAGAAACTGGATTCTTGTCTGCCCCATCAGAAGGAAGTCACTTCCCAAGTGTGAGCCATTTACCTCTCCAGGAACAGAGAATGGTTCTAGGATATTCAAGATGGCGGATTAGAGAAAGGCTGCATTCCTGCTTGCTGCATGGCTCAGGATTCAAGCAGCAGGAGTATTGCTTCTCAGCCAGGTACTTGAACTTCCAGAGACCCTACAAGTTCACAAGATAGAGGCTCTGCTGCTGAACTAAACTCAGCCTAAGGACAGCGTGCCTTGCTCCACACACAAATTAATGACACTCAGTCTTCAGTTATACCTTAATACAAAGAAAAGAAGAGACAAAACCCAAACTAATGACCAGACCCCAAGTAGAAGTGACTCGGGGTGGGCCCCAGGTCCCATCTATGGACATCCAGTGCCACAGCAAAAACAGAATGAAGCCAGGTACAGTGGCACACACCTTTAATCCCAGCACTTGGGAGGCTGAGGTAGGAGGATCACAAGTTCAAAGCCAGCCTCAGCAATTTAGCAAGGCCCGAAGCAACTCACTGAGACCCTGTCTCTAAATAAAATACAAAATAGGGCTGGGGATGTGGCTCAGTGGTTAAGGCCACTGAGTTCAAGCCCCAGTACTAAAAAAAAAAAAGCAATTAACACAAAGGCACAAAGGCTGTGGGTACCAAACTTATGAGGGGGTTTCAATCTAGATCATTCCACCACACTTTGACAAGTGGAGACTGTACCCTAAAAAGGCCCACGTATAAGAGTAGAAAAGAAATCACTCCCAACAGAAAATGATTCTAGGCAGCCATGAACATGGCATTCAAAGTCCTGAATGAGAAAACCATGTCAAGCCTTCTGATTGGGCCAGGCTAGTAAATTTCACCTATTCCCCTTCTAACACATGTTAATCTCCATGCTCAACAAATATCCTAGATTCCAAAGCCTTGGGCAAACATCTCTAACTAGAACTGAAGATGTTTTATTTTTCCCGTATAACATTTATGTTTGCATTTTTCTTCTATTTGTGGGAAGCTATATTGCTTTACCATTTGTAGAACATGTATAATTTCTTCCTAAAATGATCTTATTTGTTCAAAAAGCATATTTGCTTTAAATGGAATATTAAGCAATACACAGAAGGTATGTCAATTAAATCAAAATTATTTAGCTAGTACCAAATTGACTAAAATTCAGAGAACATCAGTGTTTTAGTCAGCTGTTTTGCTGCTGTGACTAAATGATCTGACCAGCACAATTATAGAAGAGGAAGAGTCTATTTGAGGGCTCACAGTTTCAGAGGTCTCAGTCCATAGACAGACAGCTGGCTCCATTCCTCAGGGCTCGAGGTGAGGCTGAACATCATGGTGGAAGAGTGTGGTGGAGGGAAGCAGCTCACATGGTGATCAGGAAGCGGAAAGAGACTCCACTCTCCAGATACAAATATCTACCCCAAAGCCACGCCCCCAATGCCACCTCCTCCAGCCACACCCACCTGCCTCCAGTTACCACTCAGTTAAACCCATCAGGGATTAATGCACTGACTGGGTTAAGGCTCTCACAACCCAGTCATTTCTCCTCTGAACCTTCCTGCATTGTCTCACATGTGAGCTTTTGAGGGACACCTCACCTCCTAACCATAACAATCAGTTGGAATAGTTATTCACCTAGAATACACCAGAGCATTATATTCCTCTGCACTTTCAGAAAGCTCGTGATATGCTATAGTAGTCAAGCCTGATATTAATTATAAGTATTTAACCTGTCTGCACTTCAGTTTCATCACAAGTGAAACAGGGCGAACTTAAGTGCCTCAATTATAAGGTTAATGATGTCTGCAGGCCTTAGCGGAGGGCCTGGCATAGAAGAAGCACTCCATGAATGTAAAAACTTCATTCAGGATTGCTTCTGATCTCCTCTGTGCCCAGGAGATGATATGCATGGATCTCATTCTTGTGTGTCCCAGTTGACTTTGGGCGGGGCAGGGAGTGAGGGGGGGCCTCAGTAGGAAATAGGAAAATGAGAGAAAAGTAGGGTCAAATATTTCCTTCCATGTCTCATTCACTGCAAATGAACCTCAAACTCAGGGTTATGTTTGAAGCCAAAAAAAAAAACAAAAAAACAAAATAATTTCAACTAATCTATTCTAGTGGTTTTGACATGGTCTCCCCATTTTTCTTAATTATAGAAAGCCTTGCTTGAAACTACCTTTTGAAATTCTTAGGTGCAAATGCTCTCCATTCTAATAATATTTATTATTTAATCTAGTTATACATAATACTGCTGATTATTATAGGGCCATCTGCCTGGGAGAGCCATTGATATTATCAATCTGTGTTTGATCACATTGCCATATGATATTTATTTGGTCTAATTATAAAAATATGCCTTAAAATAAACAATCTAATGTAAAACATGGTAAAAATAATCTCTAGTCCTACCATTAATATTTGGTGAATTCTTCCACTTGACTCAGCTATCCCATTCCGAGGTTTGTACCCAAAGGACTTGGAATCAGCATACTACAGTGAAGCAACCACATCAATGTTATAGCAGCTCAATTCACAATTGCTAAGCTATGGAAACAACCTAAGTGCCCTTCAACAGATGAACTGGATAAAGAAAATGTGGCATATATACACAATGGACTATTACTCAGCCTTAAAGAAGAATGAAATTATGGTATTTGCCGGTAAATGGATGGAACTGGAGAATATCATGCTAAGTGAAATAGGCCAAAAAACCAAAGGCTGTGTTTTCTGATATGAGAATGCTAACTCACAATAAGGGGCAGGGGGAAGCTAGAGGTAATTTGGACTAGACAGAGAGGAGTGAAGGGAGGGGGCATGTAGGAATGATAGTAGAATGAATCAGACATTATTACCCTATGTGCATACATGACTACATGACCTGTATAACTCTGCATCATGTGCAATCAGATGAATGAGAAGTTCTCCATTTATGAATGATGTGTCAAAATGCATTCAACTGTCACATAACAAATTAGAACAAAAAATTTTAAAAAAATATTTGGCGAATTCTTACACAATGTTATATTGATAAACATACATTTTTAACAAAATTGGGACCATTGTGCATATTCATTCATTCATTCATTCATTCAACAAATATTAATAATGGCTTTTCTGCTAAGAGCCAGCAATGAGAAAGGTAGACAAAGTCCCTGCATGGAGCTGAGGTCTTATTGGCAGAAGTAGACAAACAAGCAAACAATTTTTCATATTGTCAAAAGTACTGGGCAAAGAAAAATAAGGGAATAGAGATAAGGGGGTCCACTTTAGGGAAGGTGACCACTAGTGGGGATCTTTTAAGGTGATAAAGCAAGCTATATGGCTAAGAGAGACAGGGAAGGGGTTCTGCAGAAGAGCATGGAGGGCAGAGGCCTCAGGCAGGAACACACCGACCTGTACACACAGGTCCCACTCTGACATTTCCACCTCGGTTGCCAAGAACGCTTCCTGTTGCATCCATTCATTTAAGAACTATTCACTGAGCACCTGCAGCGTATCATCATAGATAAAAATTCCGCTCATGCAATGTTTACATTTTAGCTGGAGGAGATAAGGGAGATGATTAAAACACCAGTAAGGATGAACCCATTGGTAAAAGGGCAACAGAAAATATAAACTAGGAGAGTAGGGAGTTCAGCTGGAGGAATGCTGTTTGTATATGGTTGGCAAGGAAGCTGGATACAATGGAATCGGAGCAGAATATTAAGGAAAATAGGGGCGATCCATGTGGATATATGGGGTGTCCTGGGGAAAACCTCTGAGCTGCACATGTTCTGGGTGGCCGTGAGCGAGAGCCAGAGGGTCCATGTGGCTGGAGCAGAGGGGATGGGAGGAGCAGCAGGTCAAGAACAGGCAGTGGGCACAGCCAGATCGTGATGTCCATGAGACTCTGTGTGGTCTTTGGCTTTTATTGTCAGGAAGGTGGG
Organism: Glaucomys volans; assembly: GCA_020662805.1. Classification (NCBI taxonomy): domain Eukaryota; kingdom Metazoa; phylum Chordata; class Mammalia; order Rodentia; family Sciuridae; genus Glaucomys; species Glaucomys volans. The sequence continues at coordinate 881,477 of JAJEJO010000819.1, forward strand.
AGTTGCTGGCAGTTTTTCAAGCAGAGGATGTATGTGCAGCTTTGGACTTACATTAAATAGAACTACTCTACCCATTGCAGATAAATGTCAATAAATAATGTTCTACAGGCTTATTTTTAAGGTTTGCACATTAACTTCCCTGTTCCAATGCTCTCATGATTTTTTTTGGGGGGGGCGGGATTACTGGGTATTTAACCCAGAGTGCTTTACCACTAAGCCACATCCTCAGCCCTTTTTTAAATTTTTTTTTTTTTTTTTTTTGCTTTTTGTTTTGTTTTGTTTAGAGACAGGGTCTCACCGAGTTGGTTAGGGCCTTTCTAAGTTGCTGAGTCTGGCTTTGAACTTGCAATCCTCCTGCTTCAGCCTCCTGAGTTGCTGGGATTACAGGTGTGTGCCACCATGCCTGGCTCATGATTTTTTAATGTTGATTTTGCTGCCTTGTTCAAAATCTCCATCTTTCCACTTCCGTAGACAGAAGTTACTCAGAGCAGATACACAACCATGTAAGTTCCTGCTCCATAGGTCACACTAGTTATGTTGTTGTTTTTGCAGTTTGACAGATTGTTGCTTTTATTGGTGATTATTAAAGTAGACATTCACCGTTCCTCACTATTTGCCAGCAATATGCATTTTATTATAGCATCTTATTTGATCCTCACAACCATTCCATGAGACAGATACTGTTATTGTCCCATCTGACAGAGAGACAAACAGAGGTTTCATGTGGTCTAGCAAATTCCCTAAGGATGCAAAACTATTAAGTATAAAATTAAGGATTCAAACCCAGGCCTGTCTGGTGACAGAGTCTGAACTTTTAACTCATTTAAGAGATAATCTGTAAAGATCCCTCTTTCTGAGATGAAACTAGAAGATAAAAGAATGGATCAGCTTCCAAAAGTTTCTTTACTAAAAATGGTTCATTACTATTTTTCATATTTAAATTAAGGAGGACCTCAAACCCTGGTTTTGAAAACCTATTTAATGAGTGTACTTGTTTTAGGAAGATCATAGCTGGATGCTATGGAATACACCTGTAATGTGTGTTCCCAGTAGGAGGCAGAGGCAGGAGGATCATGAGTTCAAAGCCAGCCTCAGAAACTTAGCAAGGCCCTAAGCAACTCAGCAAGACCCTGTCTACATAAAATATAAAGAGGGCTGGGCATGTGGCTCCCTGGTTAAATGCCCTTGGGTTCAATCCCCGGTACCAAAAAAAAAAAAAATCAAGGAATCGGTGGGTTCACAGGCATCAATCCTATTTGGGGCAGTAGTAAGCAATGTCATACAAAAATCCATCCTGGCATCATTCCTTAGGTAAAAATAAAAAATAAATAAGAAGGAAGATTATCATTCCTTAAAGGAGACATGGGAAGCAGCATGAAATAGTCAGGCACACAGCCCTCAGAGTCAGATGGCCAGGCTTAGGATCCCTGTCCCTGTGCCTACCAACTTGTAACCTGGGCAGTTTATGTAACCTCGGTACACCACTCTCCCCCACTGCAAAATGGGGACAGGATTATCGTTAGAATTAAATGAGTGAATGCATGTGAACTTGGAAAAATACTTAGTACCTAATAATTATTCACTAAATGTGAGGTGTTATGAAGATTTGAACAAATAAATCTAAAAGTTTTGACATGATTTTCTCCAATCTCCAATTGAAAGGTCTTCACAGGACTCTGCTTTTATTGCGCCGTCCTACTGGCCTTTTAACAAGCCTGTTTCTAAATGTGATGAGTGTGAATCATGACCAGCACTGTCCCATGTTCAGAATAAGATAGTCACTATGGGCCCATAATTAATATGTAATAGAAAAGGCTGAAGTCCCTAATTTGCATGTTTTTATTCTCCATAAGACTCTGCACGAGGCTTTGGCACATTAATCAAAATTTTCTATTTGAATGTGTGAATGAATGAATGAATGAATGTGTGAATGAATTAATGAAATAAGCTACCAAATTACCCATGAACAGGAAGTTGTGTTTTGAGAGTTGGTCTGGCTGGCTTATTTATTTGTAACCATTCCTTCATTTCTAGTTCAAACCCCTCACTTGAGTTTATTCCAAATGTTCTTATTATATTATCATATATTATATTATCTATTTTTATATTATATTTGTTTGCTTGATGGTTTATACCTTGCCTCATTCCAAAAAGGACTTAAGATGGCTTACAAGGATTTATAAAACTCAAGATGGAACTAATTGAAAATAAGAAGGAAAGAAGGGAAAAGAAGGATGAGTATAGAAAAACGAAGTATAGAGTTAAAAATACCATGCCCTAAAAACCCAGTGAATGAATTGTGGATTGCCCCTAAATATTCTAGAACCAACACAAAAAGGTAAACTGAGTTACAGGATTCAGAAGAGTCACTGGATGAAGAGACAAGTTGCTCCAAAGGTTTAACCATTAGTTGTAAAACTCTCTGAACAGTCACCACAGAGGTCACCTGACCACCACAGAGGTCACCCCTTATCCAACCCATACAGCACCTGAGTGGTGTCAGAGTCACCAGTGCAGATCACAGGAGCCTGGTGAGAAGTCATTCATCCCCAGGGGCAGCAGGACCAGGGCAAGTCAGAAGCTCCTGTCCTCGGGTAAGAAAGAAACATTCCAAGATTTCTACTTGGGGGACTTGCTATCCAGAATAAAAGGAACAGCTTTTTTTTTTCTTTTCCTTTTTAAAAAATATTTTATTTAGAGACAGGGTCTTGCTGAGTTGCTTAGGGCCTCACCAAGTTGCTGAGGCTGGCTTTGAACTTGAGATCCTCCTGACTCAGCCTCCCAAACGCTGGGATTACAGGCATGCGCCACTGCAACTTGCCAAGAGCAGCCTATTTCTGTGGCTGTATCAAATTTACTATATTCCTTTCTAGGTTGGTGGGGTTTTTTTTATTATTTTAGGTAAGCAGCGTGTAACATTTTTATAGTAGTCAAATGTAAGCATAATGAATCGGAAAAATTGTGTTAGAACACAGGCTGCTCAAGTCTTGGACAGTGACTTCTGGCCTATCCTTCCATGAGAGAGGATATGATAAATAGCTCCTGTCAGAGGCTTGAAAATGTTTCTCTAAAATAGTCCACCTCTTATATCATAGAGATTTTTTTGTTAAAAAGAAAGAAGTCTCTTTCCTCTGTACACATCGCAGGAGGTTTTTAGGGTCAGACCTGGTTAGGAATTCTGGTTCAGTCACTTTCCAACTGTTACCTTGTACCTCCTGGAACCTCGGTATCCTCATCTTTAAAATAAGCCTTACAACATGATTATTGTGAGAATAATTTCATATATAATTTAATATAAAACTTCTCACCCACAGTACACACAAAATGTGATAGCTATTACTGTCTTCCACATAAGAGTGTTCCAGGGCTAAAATAGATAATGTATAGGTTTAGTGCATAAATGAATGGATATCACCACCAGGGTCTCTAAAAACTGGCTAAACCTCTAAATGTTTGACGTCATCAGAGCATAATGGCTAAGAGCTTGACCTTGGTAGTCATGGAGTCTTGGATAGCTCTTAGAATAATGATAAGAACTTTCTTGCCAGGTATGGTGGCCCACACCTATGATCTTAGCAACTGGGGAGGTTGAGGCAGGAATACTGCAAGTTCAAAGCCAGCCTCAGCAACTTAGTGAGACCCTACGCAATTCAGCAAGACCCTGTCCCAAAATAGGAAATAAAAAGGGCTCAGTGGATGTTGTAGGACATATCAGATGAGGATTATACAGTCCTTGGTATTGTTCCTGAGACATGGTGAGCATTAGGTAACTGTTATTATGTATTTTATGTAAGTATGAATAAGATATCACCAACCTTCATTTTCCAACATGTTCCTCTTGTTCCTCATGCTATGGGATCTTGGAATTTTTCTAAAAGGCAAAATGAGTAGTTCCATAAAGTACTTGACTTGTTTCTAGAACTCACATCCATTTTCTTTTCCTGATCAATCTGTAGGACTTCATCGTCACGGTGGTCTTTTCATTCCTGTGGTTGGTGGGCTCATCTGCATGGGCAAAGGGACTGTCTGATGTCAAAGTCGCCACAGATCCCAAGGAAGTCTTGCTACTGATGTCAGCTTGCAAGCAGCCAGCCAACAAATGCATGGCTGTCCACAGCCCCGTCATGTCCAGCCTGAACACTTCAGTGGTAAGTCAGTTTCCACCCATGCTTGACCTCCCAGATCTTCATTTGCCCAATGAGTAAGAAAAGCATCTCCAGAGCCATACTGGAATGTCTGCTTCCCAAACTAGGCCAATCAAAACAGTGGTGTTATGGTTTGGATGTGAGGTGTCCTCCCAAGGCTCACTTCTGAGCCAATACAGGAGGGTTCAGAGCAGAAATGATTGGGTTCTAAGAGTCTTAATCCAACCAGTGAATTAATCCCCTGATGGGATTAACTGAGTGGTAACTGGAGGCAGGTGGGATGTGACTAGAGGGGGAGTGCTTTGGGGGTGGAGCTCTGGGGTATATATTTGTATCTGGAGAGTGGAGTCTCTCTGCTTTTTGATTACCATGTGAGCTGCTTCCCTCCACCACACTCTCCCACCATGATGTTCAGCCTCACCTTGAGCCCTGAGGAATGGAGCCTGCTGTCTGTGAAACCATGAGCCCTCAAATAAACCTTTCCTCCTCCATAATTGTGCTGGTCAGATCATTTAGTCAGAGCAGTGAAATAGCTAACTAAAATAGGTGGTATTTCACTCCACGTGGCCTTCAAGTTTTTCATCGTCAGAATCTGCATACTCTAGAGCCACCAATTACAGAAGTCTTAATAAAAACCCAGCAGGTCTTAGCGGCTGCTGCTTCAATGACTGTCAAGTCAAAATTCTAAACCAGAAGCAGACATAAAATCTAAACATTAAGGCTGCCACCTGCCAGAAGTTTAAAGGAATATCTGATGGCATAGAAGTTTCCTGGGAGGGAAACGTTATTCAAACCCCACATAGAATATACCCTGTTGACTGGAGGAAAAATAATAGGATGCAAAAGAAATTGCATGGCATTAAAAAGTACTGAGAATAGTTATGGTAGTTTTTTTATCTTCTCCATTTTCCTAGTTTCATTGCTTAATAGCTTTAGAAAAGATGCACTATATTGGTTTAAGAAAGTCAAATATTGTCATCAGGTGTGTGGCTGTTAAGGCAGAGAGACGATCTGACAGGTAGCAGGGATGCTCAGTTGGATTCTTAATTTATAAGTATAAGAACCTGTGTTATCCCAAAGAAAGAAGCTGCGTCTGAAATATACATAAGCTATCGTGGCAGCAGAGAGTAGTATTTATCGAAGAATAGGAAGCTCAGTAGTGTTCGTTAAAGGAACAACATTCTTTAGCAAACCTTAGAAATAATTATCTTTGCTTCAAGGTTAACCTGTGTTTCTCCAGCTTTCTGAAATACAACCTGGGGAGGTTTTTTTGTTTTGTTTTGTTTTTGTTTTTGTTTTTTGTTGGGGGGGGGGGTGCTACTGAGAATTGAACCCAGGGGTTTTTAACCACTGAGGCACATCCCCAGGCTTTTTTTTTTTTTTTTTTTTAATTTTATCAGACCAGGCTCTCTCTGAGTTGCTTAGGGCCTTGCTATATTGCTGAGGCTGGCTTTGAACTCATGATCCTCCTGCCTCAACCTTCCAAGCTGCTGGAACGACAGGTATGCACCACTGTGCCCAGCTTGGGAAGGCTCTTACAATGCAGGGAAGGGTGGTTTTACCATGAATTTGCTTTGTGAGATAGTGACCATGGAATCAAACTCTATATTAGAATCTCACAATCATTTCTATTGATCCTGACACACCTGTGGATGACTGCTTTGAGGTACATTAACATCTAATTAATACTAATATTACTACTGCATGACTGTACTTTGTTTTATAGACAGCATTTAATGAAAGTGATTGTAATTTGGATCTCAAAATCTAACAAAGATAATACTGTCGCTATGTTTGCTAGTTTAATAACCAATTTCCAAATAAATTGTGATAACCTGTAGGGTCCTTTTAATTCCACTTCTGGTGTCTTTAAAATTTTCAGTCTAAAAGACAGGAATTAGGAATAAAAAATAATGTGAGTGTTACAGTTATATACCACATCTGGTTTCTCATAACAGGAAGTCACAGTTACATTGTTGTTTATAGTTGTGATAGTTATATATTGTTACAGTTGTTGTTATGTATCCATATTTGGTTTCTCATAAGAGAAAAGTCACTTCAAGCTGGCTAAAGCACAACAGTCTTCATACCCCTAAAGTCTGTTCTTTGAACCCCACTCCTGGTACCAATGTCTATATGCAATCCAACATTTGAACTAAGGGCTGGTAATATAGCTCAGTCAGGAGAGTGCTTATCTCCAATGCACAAGGCCCTGGGTTCAATCCCCAGCACCAACTATGTATCTTATAAGTGCAATAAGAGAAACTGACTCCAACTTCATCATGGACAAAAAAAGGCTTTGGAAAGTTATCAAGTGGCTGATAAGCATGATGAGACTTGAAGAAATAAAGAAGGCAAATCTAGAAGAGAATCAGGGTTCCAGGTGCTAGACACTAAAGAATAGTCTCTCTGAGTTGCCATTAGTGGAAATTTTTACCTAACTTTGCATTTCACTGCTCGAGTTCCCGGAGAGAGCCTGAGCCACTGGGGTGAAACACAGCTCTGCAAACCAAATTGGATTTGCATTTCCAAAATCAGGGGAACAGCTATAATCAGCCCAAACACAATAATTTTTTTTTAATTACAAATTTGTTTGCCTTCAAGTCATATGGATAGATTATGCAAAAATTGAAAATAATTGGAAAAACACTATCAAGTTTCGTTCCCAGGGTAGAATACAGGCCAAAAACTGGAATACCATTGGGAAATTAGTTTTATCCTCTTCCTCTTTTCCTTTCCTCTTTCTGGAGCTCTGTGTTTTTCTGTTAAAAGAGAATGTCTGTTACATGATTCTCTCTTCCCTGATAGAATTTCACTTTTTCCCATACACACAACAGAAGATAACACCTTACAGTTTCTAAGTTTATATTTGTTCTTAAAGAAACAGCTTGGGCCAGGCATGGTTGTGCACACCTGTAATCCCAGGGGCTTGGGAGGCTGAGGCAAGAGGAGCAGGAGTTCAAAGCCAGACTCAGCAACTTACTGAGACCCTAAGCAACTCAGTGAGACCCTGTCTCTACATAAAATACAAAAAGGGCTGGGGATGTGGCTTAACAATTGAGCACCCTGGGATCAATCCCTGGTACCCCCCACACAATTTTTTTTCTTAAATACACTGATTCTATTTAATGTTATAAAGTATTAGAGGCCAGTGAGGGGTAGGGAGGATGGAATCTATCTTAATCTCTTAATTCTTATCAAAGTTTCACTGAGCTTCCTGAGTTTATCCATAATTTTGATTTCTGCTTCTCCAGCTTCACTTCAGGCCAACACGATGCATCTTTTTGGATACTCTCAATTTCATCTCTCCATTTTTTCTCATGCTATGTACGATCTCTTTCAATCTCTCTTTCTGTTGTCCCCACCTCTGAGCTTGAATCAAAATTCTTCCCTGGTTTCAGTTTCAATGAAATGGCAAGAAAAGGCTTATGAACATAGGGCTGGGGATCTCGCTCAGTTGGTAGAGTGTCTGCCTTGCAAGCACAAGGCCCTGGGTTCAATCCCCAGCACCACGAAAAAAAGAGAAGACAAGACATATGAACCCCTGTGCCCCAAAAATGTGCCAGCCAAGAGATCTGTGATACCTCAGTGACACAGGAACATAGATTGTCAGAGGGATGCCTTCTGTTCTTACTTCTAAGTTGCATTTCTCAGATTTCTAGGTTCTTCTGGGGGGTACCTTTTGAAAAAAAAAAAATTAACAACAGAGAAAACCAAAAGACATAGGAAACAGATAAAATTATAGCCCTGGACAGAGCTATTCCTTCATATCTGAAAAGCTCCCTTAATAATTTTTCTACACATATATTGTACATTTTTCTACACATATATTTCTACACATATATTGACATATACTTACAAAGGTACAATTGAATCAAGCTCTCCCTTCTAATGCAAAATATCCCAGTTACTGTAAACAAGGTTAAAGTGTCCTGGATGTGAATTAGAGTTTTGTTGGTGATTACATAATTCATTTCAATCAAGCAACTATGACTCCTTATTTATGTTCTGTGTCTCCCTCAGTGTTAGTGGGGGACATGGCACAAAATAGATCCTCGTGTTAAAGGAAGGAAAGAGTTTGGAATAGGAAAGAAGGAGGAAAAAAGGGAAGGGAAGAAGGAGGTCCTGATAAACCAGCTTTCAATTAGATCAAGTTCCTCAAGAATATAGCCTCCCTGTCAAACTCACTTCAATTTAGGTGGCAGCAAAAGAGTTACAATTCATGGAAATATTTTAGAAAGTGCATCATTTTACCATATAGCATTTACACCTATCCACCTTTGCATATTCTCTTTAGTCCTCCAAACTATCCCCCAAGGAAAGAATTATTATCTTCATTCCAAATAAGAAAAAAAAAAAAAAAAAAACCCTGGAGCTCTAAGGTCCAAGTCATAGAGCAAAAAGACAAGTGCACAGGCCACTCAAATTTCAAAGCCCACAGAGATCACTCCAAGGGATTCAGCTAGTCAGCAGGTGGTCTAATGATCCACCAGATGCTAAAATATTGAAATATTTTAGTAAACAGTCCCCAGTGCCCAACATCCTTACACCAGCATCCCTCTACCCAACCTCTACGCTAATCAGTTGGTCACTGTGACCAAAATGTCAGGCAACAACAACTTAGAGGAGGAAGAATTTATTTAGGGCTCATGGTTTCAGAGGTTCAGTTTGTGGCTGGCTGACTCCATGTCGCTGGACCTGAGGTGAGGCATATCAACCTGGAGGAAACCTGCTCAGAATATGACAGCCATAATGCAATGGGAGAGAGAAAGAGAGAGAGAGAGAACTCGGAGCCTGGGACGAAATATAAACCCCAAAGTCATGCCCCCAGTGACCTGCTTCCTCCAGTCACACTCTACCTGCCTGCAGTTATCTAGACCCAGTGGAGTAGTTCTTTCAAATTATTCACCAATCAAATGGATTAATCCATTGATCAGGTTGTAACTCTCATAATCTCATTTCACCTCTGAACATTCCTGCATTCTCTCACATGTGATCTGCAGGGGATACCTCACATCCAAACCCCCCACAGGTCAGACTTCCTCACTATATCCAGAAGCCAAGGGATAAATTTTGACCCAGCAAGGGACTCCTAGCACTCCACTACAGAGCTATGGCCATTGCACAAGTTGGGCTGGAGTGCGGATTTATTATACTTTAATATTATCACAGTTTGGTGTGATACTAGTCTTATCTGTCTTCAACATGGAATTGTTCAAACAGACTCCTGTGATTCATTTCCAAGTCAACCAACTAGTCTTGGAAAAGTCCGCAGCAAAACCATGTAACTCCCTTTTGCACGTCTTGCAGTAGCAAGTAGCTCTGCATCCATTAAACAGTTGGGCCCTGGGGAAACACCACCTGGTCCTCTGACTGGTCAACACCCTTCTGGAGAGCGAGAGAAACTTCCACAGGAAAGCCTCCTATCCAGTTCCCCAGAAAGCATTTCCTGTCTGTCCAAAACCTGCACCTCTTTCTTGGTCTGCTTTTGGCAGTCATTTCTGAATGTGAGGGGCACAGAAAGTACAGCTGCATGGAGCCTAAACTCTGTGCATATACAACAGATTGCTCCATGCTTTTTAAAAATCTACTCATTATATCATTATAATAAATGGGAAAGTAGTATCTCTAGCCATAAAGAGAAGGTAGCCTTACAAATTAACATATCATTACTAAAGAGAAAATGTTCCATCTTATATCACCCAAGGGTAATCACGTAGACCATGAGGAATACCTCCTTTGCAGAGATAAAGATGGCGTAAATAAGGGCTCAGGCTATCAGACAGAACAGGGATCTGAAGAGATCTCTTTACCATGTCATGTGACCTTGGCCCAGATTCCAGTTCTTTAATACGTACATAATAGCTGCACTGACACCTTCGACTAATGGAATCAATCCATATACAATCCTTTATGCAGTACCTAACATATATATATATATATATATATATATATATATATATATAT
>JAJEJO010000819.1:891688-904950 GCA_020662805.1 Glaucomys volans
GGGCCTTGTGCTTATGAGGCAAGTGCTCTACCAACTGAGCTATCTCCCCAGCCCCGAAACAAGATATTCTAAATGAAATTGTGACCTCACACGGAAGATCAGAACAGGGGCCTCCAAGTTGAAGCATGAATCTTTTTTTACTGTGAAAGATGTTTTTCTGAAACTGAGATTTTCTCCTAGAGTTTCTTTCTATTCTATTAGCTTATTGGCTCTGATTCTCCCTCAGGTCTTTGGATTCTTGAATTTTATCCTCTGGGCTGGAAACATATGGTTTGTTTTCAAGGAGACCGGCTGGCATTCCTCGGGACAGAGGTACCTTTCGGACCCCATGGAGAAGCATTCAAGCAGCTACAGTCAAAGCGGGTACAACCAAGACAGCTATGGGTCGAGCAGTGGGTATAACCAGCAGGCGAGTTTGGGGCCATCCTCAGATGAGTTTGGCCAACAGCCAACTGGTCCCACTTCCTTTACCAATCAGATTTAGCAGAGTAGCCTTGGCAATCTTCTAGAGATGGTCTCGCCACCCTCCATTTCAATGGCAGAAGAATTTTTTAAGCGTTTGAATCAATTATTCATGCAGATAGTGCTGAATGTAAATCAGAGATGCGCAGTCCTCATTAAAGCAGAGAGGCCTGGGTCGTGATAAATGATACTTAGAGATGAGACAGCGTGCGGAGATACATTATTTATCACAGATGGCTAATTGGAGAGTACCTTGTTAAATCCATAGATACTTTTATGGTCGTTTTGTATGTGTGTTGAGATAGTAGAAGCATTTTGTAGCTTAAAGTCTCTAGTAAGCAATAGGCATAAAGTCAATTAAAGAGCATTGAGTTTTCCTATACATTTTGATGCAAAAGACATTTTAATGATTCCTAGAAGACAATTTGATGTATAACAACATGCATGCGTTATTATTTTTTAGTTTTAGACCCTGTAGGATGCAAATCTCTAACCACTTATTTCAGACAATTACTCTGTATTTTTTTTACTTGATGAATCAATGTTCATATGATTTAGTGCATGAATAAGCATTTCTCACACAGCAAACATTCTAATTATATTTACGCAGATTTTCCAGTTTGCACCGTGAATTTGTTAAAAGGATGTTTAAAGAAATATATTCATTACTTTGTATACCTTGCAAATTTGTCTTTATGGCTTTACCTAAGTTCTGAATGCATTGTAACCAAGATTTGAGTTGTAACTAAGATTTGAATTGCTTTTTTTCCTATTAGTAGACAATGTTAGATATGATAACTGCCAATATTTATCCTATTTACTTAGCTAAGTATTTATATCCTTGTAACTTTCTATGATGTTTTGTGGCTCTTATCATGTGGACCATTGCATAATAAAGCCCAATAACTGTCTGAGCTCAAACAGTGATATATTCTTAGAATACTGGAATGCAGATTTAGATACTATAGTTAAGAAGTTAAGATGTTGCTGTTTTGAAATATTAATGTAGAAAGGATATTCTGTAGACTCACATGACCAAACATTTAAATCCTATTTATTTATAAAGCTAATATGTTCCTCAATCCAATTATTAAAAATTCTCAAGTCACAGCTCAACAGATTTACTAATTCTGATTTGATAAATTAAATTAAATTAATAAATTAATAATGGTTTCCATGTGCCACTCTGTATCCCAAAGAGGGTTCTAATGAAATATTCCCTAGAATGTATTCATTACCAAGAAAAGGCCAATCTTCTCCTCCATTTTAATTCAATTGAAACACCAGAGCCCAGACAGTAAGGAAAGCTAAGCATCTGCATCTCCAGATAAAAGTTGTTATTTGTGTACAAACTCTTCGTGTGATCTGTGATGTGAGAAGCATATTAGCACAGAATTGCCTTGTGTCTTAGATATCTGTAACCCTTTCTTGATCCTGTTGGATAAATCTGTATTGTGATATGTATTTGACCTTAATAAAGTTATTACATACAGTGCTGACTGTGCAATGAATTACAGTAGTGCTACCCGGCTGGCTTGCCAATGAAAGAACGAGTATTGAATGCAGTGTCTCTGGTCTCTCTTCCTCTGCTTGTTTCCTGAGCCCAGATGTTATGGTTTGGATGTTAGGTGTCCCCCAAAAGTTCATGTGTGAGACAATGCAAGAAGGTTCAGAGGAGAAATGACTGGGTTATGAGAGCCTTAACCCAATCAGTGAATTAACCTGTGATGGGATTAACTGAGTGGTAACTGGAGGCAGGTGGGTGTGGCTGGAGGAGGTGGCATTGGGGGCGTGGTTTGGGGGTATATATTTGTATCTGGAGAATGGAGTCTCTCTCTGCTTCCTGATCACCAGGTGAGCTGCTTCTCTCCACCACACTCTTCCACCATGATGGAGTTGGCTGTATATGGACTGAGATTTCTGAAACCATGAGCCCTTCATTAACTGTTTCCTCCTTTAAAATTGTTCTGGTCAGGTCTTTTAGTCCCAGCAGTGAAAAAGCTGACTAAAACACCAGGGCTGTTCATTCAGTGACTCCCGCATTCTAGGATTTTCTGTGCCCCTGTCACTGTGCATGTCTCTGGGGACACGATAATGAGAAAAACCAGAAACAGGTTGCTCATCAAGAAGCTTACTTTCCATTGGGAGAGACAGATGCTAAAATAATCCAAACCCAATTATGCTGAGTACCACAAAGAGAGTCACAGGATCCCACAGGAACATCTATCAGAAAGATTCCAGCTAGTTAAGGAGAAGTCAAGGAGCCTCAATCCTGAACACGGAGGGAAACCAAAGGACAAAGGACAGGTAACTGATTACCAAAGAAAAGGAAATGGGTAGATAGCCCTTCCCCATCACCTGGTTACGAACAGCCTCCCGGGAAGGGGAAGGGGAAGAATGGCACTTTCCAGTCACCTGTTGAATGGCTATTTTTATGCCTTTTGATCACCTTGTGGTAGAGTAGGCAGGATAGGAGGACGGGGCATGAGAAGAAGGGAAACCCAAACTCTATAAAGGGGCAAGACAACTCCACTTCCTGAGGCACCAACTCTGTGGGTCCCTCCTCTCCAGAGTCTCTCTCTTTCTCTCTCTCTCTCTCTCTCTCTCTCTCTCTCTCTCTCTCTCCCTGCCCCCCCCCCACCTTTCTCCTGTCTTTTAAATAAGATTTACTTTTTGCTCTTGCCTTGGCATTACTCAGATGCCTTATCTTCAACACTGTGATAGCAAGGACCTGATCCTGATTTTCACAACCCGTGTCAACACTACTGAAGCTCTAACAAGGACAAAGGGGGAAGGAAGCACGTCCCAGGTGGAGAATTCCCTGGCAAAGGTCTCTGATGATAGATGCAGGGGGGATCCTTAGGGTTGCCACAGTGAGATGATGACAGCTTGCAAGGAGAGGAGGCTGCTGATGGGTGCCTGGGAGAAACCACCTCGAAGGCCATAATTAGGAATTCTATCTTGATCCAAAGGAAGCTAAGGGAAAGCACTGATGGATTTTTAAACAGGACACAATGAGATTAGCATTTTGGATGGATCTCAATGGCTTCGGGGCAGAAAAGAATACGAAAGGAAGACATCCTGTGCCTAAGCAAATAAGCTCCAACTCCTGACATCTATTTGGCAGTGGACTGGGAGCGGGAGGGGGCTGGCAAGTTCCCCCTCTGCCCGCTGTGTCTCCCCTCATTTCCTGGGATAGAGGCTAGGACTGACTCCCTTCAGCACTGTCCAGGAGGACAGAGTGTCCTGCTTCACAAACTGTCATGACCTCTCCAAAAGCAGAGAAAGCACCCTAGAGCCAGCAGTGATTTTTGAGCTGCATTAGCAGTTCCCAAGCTCAGTGGAGCTCTGACCAGTGGAAAACACTCCCCTCCCTGGCTGTCCTGGAGGCGGGCTTCCACACTCCACTGCAGATTCCCAGTAAGGAGCTGCTGTCATCCAACATGGACTTCACTAAACTGGCTTTATTCCTCCGGTTTCAAGGAAAGAGCAGTAGCTTTGGCTTTTCACGAAAAGAGGAGTAATCCATGCTTCAGATAAGCCCCGGTCTTATGTGTCCAATAGACCTAATTTGGAATCTCTGCTCCACTTCTCACTAGTCCTGTTTCAAGGTACTAATTCACTTTCTTGAAACTTTGTTTCCTTGGGAGGAGGTAAAACATACTTCAAAACGGTTGAACTCTAGCCTAGCACGGTGGCACACACCTGTAATTCCCATCGTTCAGGAGGCTGAGGCAAGAGGATCTTGAGTTCAAAGGCAGCTTCAGCAACTTAGTGAGGCCCTAAGCAACTCGGTGAGACCCTGTCTCAAAATAAAATATAAAAAAGGGCTCCCGATTCAGCTCAAAGAAGCCAGAATGAATGATGTCCCTTATCATTATAAGACAAAAAGGCCAGAATGTCAGGTCCTTAGGCTAAAGTAACTCCGTTTTGAAATGCATCACCTGCCCACCCAGGCATGACCCTACCGGTAGGCCCAACCCTCAAAGAGTCCCTAACTACCAAAACCACAGCAAAGACTCCAAGTAATAATCATAGGACCAGATGGGTTATTTCTTACCTACCTCATTGTACATGACTATATAGTTAAGAAGTGTTTTCCAGCAAGCTACCTTGCAGAAGGGCAGCCTGGCAGATATTCTCTGTCACCAAACCTTTGCTTGAGCTCAGAGATGTGTCTCTCCTGGATATTTGTGCCAGCTACCCTAAGAGGGATGTTGCTCAGTGGTTACCCCTGGGTTCAATCCCCCATACCAAAAAAAAAAAAAAATGGCTGAACTCTGAGATCATGCCACCTGGGTTAGAAGCCCCACACTGCCATCTACTACCTCTCTTTTGCCTTCCTCGAGGCCTTCTCCAAAGCCCTGGCACCCCCCAGAGGCTGATGGGTATTTGCAGCCTGGAAATGAAGGGAAGTTGAAATCCCAGGAATCACCTTCAACCATTGAAGGTGTGGGCAAGTCAGTGGAACGAGGCCTTGTACAAGATTTTGAAGTTCTCATTCTTTCCTTCTCTACTGTAGTGAAATACAAGGAAAGGGAGGAGAGGAAGGGAGGAAAGGGAGAGTGAAGGAGATCTCCGACACAGGTCAGCATACAATGATTCTTTATTTTTCATCAGTATTAGCCTTCTATCCATTTTTCTATATTCTTCTATCACCCTTTTATATCCTTCTATCATCCTTCTATATCCTTCTCCCCATTACATAAGATTTTAGCCTTTTATACTCCTACAGACAAAGAAGGCAAAAAGCCAACAGCCATGAATTCCCAGGCAAGGCAGGCAAATCACCAACAGCAACCGCTAGAGCCAATGCACAACAGGCTTGACCACTCCTTGAACTGTTTCTTAATCTAACCTAGACTCAAACATTTTGAGCTCTGTCCTTTCTCAGGGCCAGAGAAACATTCTTGTTTGCAAGCAATGTTCTCTCTATCTGTCTCTAACCTCTTGGCAGAAAATCCTGTTTATAGGCAATTCCCACCAAGGACTACAAAGTCCCTAGTTTGTAACCGCACCTGTAGTTAAAACTCCTGATTTCTCTCTTGGTAGAAAATCCCGTTTGCAGGCAGATTCCACCAAGGACTACAAGGTGTCTTGTTTGTAAGCACACCTGTAGTTATTAAGTTTTGATTCCCTACATCTACCATGGGGACAGCAGTAGTCTCTGCCACAAAGGAATGACATCAGGATGAAAAGAGGAAGCCACACACAGGAATGAGAGCAGTTTGGCACACAGCAGGTTCTGTTGGTGCTGGGGTCCCCTGACCACAGAGCCTGTGATGAGGACTTGGTGGCAAGTGGTTTGTTTGGGGGGTGACTAACAGTGGTCCACTTCACATTTTGAATATAACCCTTGCTGCCTTTTTCTTTCTTTTTTTTTTTATTTTTATTTATTTTTTATTTTTTTTGGCAGTGCTGGGGCTTGAACCCAGGGCCTTGTACTTGCAAGGCAAACCATCTACCAACTATGTCCCCAGCCCGCTGCTTATTTTTAAAGGGGCTTGTTTCCCTTTTCCTCGTCTCCCTCTCCCTATCCCTAACCTGGGAGTGGGGAACAAGATTACCTTGAATTATCTGTGCTCCACAGGAACAAGATATCTGCCAAAGGATCTAGGAAGTGACTATCTCCCAAATTAACAAGTGAATTTCAACACATCATCAGGGCCCCCCTAGCAGGGCACACCTGAAATGTAGCCTTTGAAGAGCTTCTTTAAAAGCCCTCTATTTTCCCTGATGGGCATTACCACAGCCTCTGGGATCCCCTGTGTATCTCCTTTGCTAGCAAAGCAATAAACCAACCTTCTTTTTCCTTTTTCTCAAAATGGTGTCCCCATTATTGGATTGGCATCGGGGACAAGGACCTGCAGGAGGCAGGTGTGAAGGAGTGCAGAAAATGAGACAGGGAAGGAGGAAACACCAATTAAAGGGTGTGTTTGTGATGTTGCCGGTGGAGGCAGGAGGACTCGGTTCCATCAGAATCAGTTCAGAACATGCTGGCAAGTTCCCCATCAGGGAACAGGAACTGGAGTTTGCATCTACCCACTCCATAGGAACCTGCCCACATTTCTAGGTCACACTTGCCTGTGGACTAAACACATTCCCAGGACTTTGGAAAAATAACTCTTGAGTCCTGACATCTATCAGGTCGTGGGCTAGGGGAGAGTGACTGGCATGAGTGCTATCACAGCCTCCTCTCCCTCATTGCTGTGGACAGTGAACTTGAAGGATAAATGAGGAACCCCAGAAGGTACAAGCATGGGGGAGGTCACTGTCAACACAAGCTGGAACTACCATCCAAGCTGTGGCTGAAATTAGAGACTCGCCAAGGAAAAGCAACCTAAGATGTCAAAAACACCTACTGTCGTGATCAATGGACTTTTATCGTTTAGTCTGTAAAACTAGGCCTCGGATGATCCCGCCCCATCGGGGAGTGACAAGAACTGATATGGCTGTATGTGAAAAAGATTAATGAACTGTACAGTGAGTTGGCTCCATAGAGTTGAATTAAATGTCGAGCTATAAATTGACTCCAAACTTATATAAGACTGAATTTTTATAAATCAAACTTCAACTTGCACTGAGGTAGACAAAATATACTCCTTGTCATATTTGGAGCATACCCTCCAGATTGGAAGATTCATATAACACACAAATAAACCAAATGTGGGGATAAATTGTGATTGATACTATGAAGGAAAGAAACAAGAATAAGAGCAGGGGCGGTGGAATGGGGTGATCACCAAACACCTCTCTGAGGAGGTCCCTCTTCAGCTGAGGCCTGAGGACATGAAGAATGGGGAGTGCTTTTATAGCAGAGTTTTTCACTGCTGTGATCAAAAGACTTGACAAATAGAACAATTAGAAGAGGAAAAGTTTATCTGGGACTCACAGTTTAAGAGGTCTCAGTCCATAGATGTCTGACTCCATTGCTCTGGGCCTAAGGTGAGGCAGAACATCATGGCAGAAGAGTGTGGTGGAGGAAAGCAGCTCAAGACATGGAACCAGGACAGAGAGAGAGAGAGAGAGAGAGAGAGAGAGAGAGAGAGAAAGAGAGAGAGAGAGAGAGAGAGAGAGAGCGCTCCCTTCACCACAGACAAAATATAAACCCCAAAGGCACACCTGAAGGGACCCACCTCCTCCAGCCATACCCTACCTGCCTACAGTTACCATCCAGTTAATCCCTATCAGTGGATTAATGCACTGATTAGGTTAAACTCTTATAACCCAATCATTTCACCTCTAAGCTTTCTTACATTCTCCCACACTTGGGTTTTTAGGGTACACCTCACATCTAATCCATAACAGAGAAGAATCAGTCCTGGGGAGAGCAAGCAGAGGAGACAGGGTGTCCAAGAATCTGAGGTAGGAGACCACTCAATGTCTTTGAAGGATTGATAAGAGAAAAAGTAGTGGGATTGGGGCACGCCAGGGGAGGACCACTCAGGGCTGCAAAGTTTGGGAAAAGCCAAATTTTAAGAGGTCCTAGAGGATGTAGAAAGAAGATCTTATCCTAATGGAAGTGGGAAGTCACTGGACATTGGAAATACAGGCATATAAAAAGACTATGTACTGGGAGTTTCAAGATGGCAGAATAAATATGGTGACTTTCCTGGCTGCTCCATGGCATGAAAACAAGAAAGCAGAAAGGCAGCTTCTCAGCAAGGTGTGTGAAAAAAATGGGAGTTGGGACTTTACTGGGATTTGATACTGGCACTCAAAGCAGATTGGGGACTCAGGAGGTTGGATATAATAAAATAAGGAAGAAATCCCCAGTGCCTCTGCTGCTAGAGCAAAGTGTGGGGATAGGGGAATTAAAGAGACTATGTGCTATCTTTGCAACCTCCAATCAATGGGAATAAGGAGAATCCATCAGTTCATTCAGTGACTATATACTGAGCCCATACTATGTGCCTGCTAGGAATATACATTTTGGATAAATTTGATTTGAAGAGCATAGACATTATCTTTATGCTTATGGAATTTATAGCCCCGTGTTGGGCAAGTGGTGCATATGCAAATAAAGAAATCAGATCAATTCAAATAGTGGTAACTGTTAAGGAGAAAGTAAAACAGGAAGACATGAAAGAAAGCAACAGGGTTGGAGGTGGATGGGCACAGAACGAGATACCAAAAGCCCCAGAATAAAAACATGGTGGTCTGAGCTCGGATGAGGGCCATCCAGCATTTTGCAACAGCTCTGACTCATCCACAGGTCTTAATACTAGTATGTGGAAATCATAAATCCTGGCAGAAAAATAAGCATTCATTTATATGGAGCCACTTTGTGCTCTTCAAAAGTTACAATGATCTTGATTTCACTTGATGTTCTCAACAGCCAAGCAAAAGGTAGAGGCCAGTTGCCCTATCTGAACTTGAGTTCCCCCAGAGACAGAGATCCCCTCTGAGATGAGAATGCAAATACAAGGAGTTGGGGGTGCAAACCAAAGGGAGGGAAGCTGGTAGGTCTTGTGTTCTGGGGAAGGTATGGCCAAGTGAGGCTCATAGCCACAAGAGAACATGAAACACAGTGCAGAATAATCAAACAGCCCAAAAAAGGGACAGAGGAGCCGTGGCCTTTACCCACCCACTCCTGTTGGTCACAGAAGGATGGCTGCCTGGGAAAAGCAATAACTCCCTTACTCTTTTGGATCACCCTGTGTGCAGTCCATGGCAGACAGAGAGTGATGCTCTTGGGGACCATCACAGGTGCCCCCATTTGACACCATGTAGGTCGGCACAGATTCAATAGTCACTTGTGAGGGGAACGCAGAGAGGGTCTTCCACACCGAGGTTCAGCAATGTTAAATAGCTTAACCGATCTGATGCCAGGAAAAAAGCCTTGAACTCAAGTCTCTTTTCTTTTGCACACTTTAGAATGTCCCGTATTTACTCCCTAGCTTATAGATAGAAATAGGAATTTAAGCCCAATAGACCATGTGATTTCATCTAGATATCCAAAGATCCAATCTTAATAGCATGCACAAAATAATAATTTAAAAAATTACTGAGCACATACAGTGTGCAAGCCCCTGAGATAAGCAAGTACTTTGCTTTTAACTACAACAGCACTCTAATAGAGATACTAGTACTATTCCTATGTAATGGTTTAGAAAACCAAAGTTTGGAGAAGTTAGATGATGACAGAATCCTTGTGAGCATCTTCACCAAGAGAGCTCATAATTCCTACTATTTACTTGGTTTATTGCACAAAGAACTATACTACATACCTGTTATGGTTTGGAACATGAGGTGTCCCCCAGAAGCTCACATGTGAGACAATGCAAGAAGGTTCAGAGGAGAAATGATTGAGTTGTGAGAACCTGAACCCAATGAGTGCATTAATCCCTGATGGGTTTAACTGAGTGGTAACTGGAGGCAGATGGGTGAGGCTGGAGGCAGTGGCATTGGGGGCGTGGCTTTGGGGTATATATTTGTATCTGGAGAGTGGAGTCTCTCTCTGCTTCCTGATCGCAATGTGGGCTGCTTCCCTTCACCACACTCTTCCACCATGTTGTTCTGCCTCACCTGGAGCCCCAAGGAATGGAGCCAGCTATCTATGGACTGAGACCTCTGAAACTGAGCCCTCAAATAAACTTTTCCTCCTCTACAATTGTTCTGGTTGGGTCTTTTAGTTGTAGCAGCAAAAACGCTCACTAAAACAACACCCTATATCCATTTTCCTATTTAATGCTCACAAGGAATACAGGAGGAAATGCTGTTTGTATACCCATTGAGCAAATAAGAAGACTGAAATTCATGAAGATTAAGTAATATGTTCAAAATCACTGAGGTGGGCGTGGGCAGAGTCCTTGAAAGCAGAAATCCATGACTCTCTGCATCCAAAATCCCTTGCTCTAAACAATCTTTCTAGACCACAGTGGTGCTACCTGGGCATCCTGTGATATTTCAAGCTACGTGTGCTTTGCCTGTCCAACAAGGATGCAAACAACGAAGACCCTGACCATCAGGTGCCTCCTTGGACCTTCCACAAGGATGCTGCATTCTAATAGTTGGAAAAAAATCTATTGCCAGACCATTTGGCAGCATGAATAGCCAGACCTCACTCATTAAAGAGGTTAATGAAGTCATTAAGACTGCTCAAGTTCCAGCTGAACTAAGAATGATTTCTTCACAGGCTTGAATGGAGTCTGAGTCTTTGCTGGGTTCTAGGGCTGAGCTGAAAGCTCTTCAGAAATTGTAGCAAGTACTTCCAGGAATAATCCTGGATGCTCCAATCCCAGGTTGGAAATCACCTGTGTGAATGAAATACGTACTGAAGCCAGGCACAGTGGCACATGCCTATAATCCCAGCAGCTCAGGAGGCTGAGGCAGGAGGATTGTGAATTCAAAGCCAGCCTGAGCAATTCAGTGAGACCCCGTCTCTAAATAAAATACAAAAAGGGCTGGGGATGTGGTTCAGTTGGTTAAGTGGCCCTGGGTTCAATCCCCAATACAAAAATGCACACACACACACACACACACACACATATACACACACACACTCGATACAAAAAGACCATCATGATAGAGTACTTTTGCTATTTTCCTGGAAGTCTTGTGTTTCTCTGAATATATTTTAAGCCTAATTGAGTATTTCCCTTCAATGGACAAGTCCCCACTCTCTGTGCCAGGTTTATTGAACAAGACACTTGAGGGTGGTTATAATGAGTCTAAGAGGTTTCCTGGTGGTAGAGACAAGAGTTTACCTTTGAGCCTCTGCTACTTTCTTCATGTATCGATTGACTGAAACCTTGCTGCTTAAGAGGGTCTAATTGGCTTGCACTGTGAACTACACTCACTGGCTCACATGGACTTCAAGCCATCCTGCTCCTTCCCAGAGCAGTCTCAGGCAACATGTCACCTGTTTTCATGCCAAGTTGGTAAGTACAAGAAGAGCTTAAAAAAAAAAAAATTAACTGCTTTTGTTAGGGGACAGACAGATGAGGTTGGGGGGAACATGAGGTTAAGAGTCTAATTCCAAAAATGGCCCACACTGCTGAACCCCACATGCTTTCTTTTCCAAGAAGCAATTTGCCTGCAGCCCTGCCTGGCCTCAGTGGACAGAATATGTCACATTCCTCAGCAAGCTCCCTGTTCACTACAGGACAAATGCAGGCCCAAGACAATGTTGATGAGAGGAACCCAAGTTACCCTCATTGGGAGACTTTTGTGACCAGATCCTGAAACCCTGGGAGATTAGGAGAATTCCTCCTAACCACAAAATCTGTAAGAATGTATGGTTAAGAATCCAATTAGAGCCAGTCAGCATGGGCCAAGGTAAACTAGAATTGCCATGATAGTGGGGACTTTAAAGTCTGATGTCACACTGCTTTCTTGCTGTCAGTCAAAAATCAAGAGGTGGACCTGGGAGAGAATCTCTGGAAACTTCCTTGGGATCCCCAGTAAAACTGGAGCACAGAAGAGGCACGTGGTCCCTCTACTCACTGAGAGGGCCCACTTTCTCCCTTGAGAGTGCCCCCTTTTCCCATTTCCCTATCCCTTTAATAAACTCATTCCTATTACTCTGAACAACACGTCTGAAATCTTTCTGACTTGGTTGTGATAATCAGGGTGTGAAGAGGGGTTTTCATGCTGCCTCAGGTTCTCGGAAGGCCCCAACTCTGTAACACTTTGATATTTTAAATATCCTCCCTTTTTTCCTGGGGACTGACATTCCTCCTGGATTCTTCCTCTTCTGGATGCTTCACAATTGAGTCCATTCTGAATGATATCCATGGTCACATTACTTCCAGATCTGATCCATTCCATAGCTGACACATTGCCCTGAGTCTTTCTATCCTTTTGACAAGTCCTTCGTTCATCTTGGTCTCTTGAAAGTCCCACACCTTCTATTAAAATTGCAGTTAGTAATGATTGATATATGTTTGCAGAGAGTTTGGGCATTGGTAGATACTGTCACGAGCTTTACGCTGTAGATTGATCTTGTCAAATCCTAGCAGCAGAAGGTAACTTAACCATCAGCTTGGAGTCAGATAGATCTGGATTCAAATCTCGGTTCCACCACCAAAATCAGGCTGTTATGTTCCAAAGGAAAGTACTGTAACAATTCCTGAACCTCCAAGTCCTCATCCATATTTCGGGAGATAATGATCTCTACCTGAATTAGCATGCACAGGCTACAGAACAAATCTCTACGAACTTAGTGGTTTAACACAAATTTTTATCTTATGGTTCTATTAGATAGAAGTCCAATGTAGGTTTCACTGGGCTAAAATCAGAAGGTTAAAAGGATTGTATTCTCTTTAGGAGACCCTTGGGGACATCCCTTTGTCATTTCCAACTATTAGAGGCTGCCTACAGTCCTGGGCTATAAGCCCTCTTTGTCCAACTTCAAAGTCAACAGCAGATGGTCAGGTTCTTCCCCATGGCCTCACTCTAATTCCTTTGATTTCTCTCTCTCTTCTGCTTTTAAAGACCTCTGTAATTACATTGGGCCCATATGTATAACCCAGAAGAATTTCTCCATTTTAACATCAGCGCCCCAAGCAACTCAGTGAGACCCTGTCTCTAAATAAAATACAAAATAGGGCTGGGCCTCTTTCGCCACTACTATTCAACATTGTTCTTGAAATTCTAGCCAGAGCAATTAGACAGACCAAAGAAATTAGAGGAATGCGAATAGGAAAAGAGATCAAACTATCCCTATTTGCTGATGACATGATTCTCTATCTAGAAGATCCTAAGAATTCCACCAGAAAACTACTGGAACTCATTAATGAATTCAGCAATGTAGCAGGATATAAAATTAATGCTCATAAATCTAATGCATTTTTATT
>JAJEJO010000819.1:909950-923259 GCA_020662805.1 Glaucomys volans
AGTGGATCAAGGACCTAGAAATCAGACCAGAGACTCTGCACCTAATAGAAGAGAAAATAGGTCCAAATCTTCATCATGTTGGCCTAGGACCAGATTTCCTTAACATGACTCCCAAAGCGCAAGAAATAAAAGCACGAATCAATGATTGGGATAGAGTGAAACTAAAAAGCTTCTTCTCAGCAAAGGAAACAATCAGCAATGTGAAGAGAGAGCCTTCAGAGTGGGAGAAAATCTTTGCCACACACACTTCGGACAGAGCACTAATCTCCAGAATCTACCAAGTACTCAAAAATCTTTACACCAAGAACACCAATAACCCAATCAATAAATGGGCCAAGGAAATGAACAGACACTTTACAGAGGAAGATCTACAAGCAATCAGCAGATTTATGAAAAAATGTTCAACATCACTCGTTATAAGAGAAATGCAAATCAAAACCACCTTAAGATTTCATCTTACCCCAATTAGAATGTCTTTTATCAAGAACACAGGCAACAACAGGTGTTGGCGAGGTTGTGGGGAAAAGGGTACACTCTTACATTGCTGGTGGGAGTGCAAGTTGGTGCAGCCACTCTGGAAAGCAGTGTGGAGATTCCTTAGAAAACTTGGAATGGATCCACCATTTGACCCTGCTATCCCACTCCTTGGCTTATACCCAAAGGACTTAAAATCAGACTGCCTCAGTGATGCAGCCACATCAATGTTCATAGCTGCTCAATTCACAATAGCTAGATTATCGAATCAACCTAGATGCCCTTCAATAGATGAATGGCTAAAGAAACTGTGGTATATATACACAATGGAATATTACTCAGCCATAAAGAAGAATAAAATTATGGTATTTGTAGGTAAATGGATGATGTTGGAAACTGTTATGCTAAGTGAGATCAGCCAATCCCAAAAATCCAAAAGCCGAATGGTCTCTCTGATAAATGAATGATGATGCATAATGTGGGGGGGAAAGATGGCAAGAATGGAGGAAAGATAGCTAGCATAGAGGAAAGGGAGGGGTGGGGGCGGGTGGGGGGTAAAATTAATAACAGAATGTGTGACAGATACCATTGCCCTGTGTACATGCATGAATGCACAGATGGTGTGACTCTACTTTGTGTACAACCAGTGAAACAATAGCTGTACTCCATTTGTGTTCAATGAATCAATAAGTAAATAAAAAAAAAAAGAGAGAGAGAGAAAGAAGCAGAAAAAAAAAAAAATAGGGCTGGGGATGTGGCTCAGTGGTGGAGTGCCCCTGAGTTCAATCCCCAGTACCAAAAATATATATATATATGCCAGCTAGTGCAGCAAAGGTGAGCTATGAACAAGCTAGATAGAAAAGAGTTTCAAGTCTCCTTTGGAAAGTTTCCAGCAGGTTTACAAATAGCTCACACAGAAAGGACCTTTTGTACCTAGGGTCCTGCAAACCTTGCTTTTCACTGGCTTATTTCCAGTACACCAAATCATGCTGCTTGGGACTTCAATCAGGGTCTCTGGTTGGCAGCAAATGCAGAGAAGGGTTTCCCTGAAGTTCCCTAATCACCTAAAGACAAGATCTGTCCAAGACAAGCACAGCTGCTTCCAAACCTTCTTAGTGATATTTCCTTAACCAAGGAAAGTTAAACCCATGTCACTTCACCCAGAATCCAGAGGAAGTCTGCCAGGCCACCATCTGTTCCCCAGGCTCATTCTCTTTTCTAGAAATCATTTACAACTGCTCTAAAATTACCTCCAGTACATGGTGGTGAATGACTATCATATCAGCTATGTGAGAGGCTGAGGCAGGAGGATCAGAATGCTGAGGCCAGTCTCAAAAAACACAGAAAAGGCCAAGCATTGTGGTGCACACCTGTAATCCCAGCAGCTCTGGGGAGACTGAGGCAGGAAGATCACAAGTTCAAAGCCAGCCTCAGCAACTTAGTGAGGCCCTAAGCAACTTAGCAAGACCCTGCTGCCAAGTAAAATATTAAAAGGACTGGGAATATGGCTCAGTGGTTAAGCACTCCTGGGGTCAATCCCCAGTACCATAAAAAATTAACTAATTAATAATAAATAAATAAATAAATAAATAAATAAATAAATTTCCTGCTGCTTCCCCAGTTCCCTCTCCCTCATGACCCATCTGACCCCTCCAAGTTCTACCCTTTGTACGGTTTACCAAGCCCATGTACACATTATTAGTTTTTTTCTCCTGTTAATCTGTCTATTGTCAATTTGTTTCAGCAGATTCAATTACCAAACTTCCAGAGGGAAAGTTTGAACTTTCCTATATCTATAAAATCCTCTGTGAAATAGAAGATACCTTAGAGGGGTAAGAATCTGCACTAGCTACAGACAATCACACAAGGCTCCATCCAATTGCTAGGGTCATTTCTTAATAGGGCAGGCGCCCTTAACAGTAAATACATTTCAGAGAAGCCCCAGGACACATGAAGAACTAAAGACAGAGTATCACAATGCAGTCTTTATCATTACCAGATGAGACCCATTCTGTTTTCTACTTTATTCAATTCTGTTTTGTTCCGTTGTAATTTACTTGCTTTTTCATGCTGGTCTCCAATTTCTCAATTGATTTAGATGCAGGAAGGGGGTCACACTCGTGCTTTGAAGCATGGTTTAGTGGATAAGAGCACAGTGGATAAGAACCCAGAAGAAAATTCTGATTTGGGTCCTGCCAATTCCTTCTGCTGTCACCCCATTTTCCCCAGAATGCACTGTTGAATCTAGCAAAGCCTTCATTCCATGAGAAACAAAGAATAGATTGGACATGTGTTTCACCTCAGAGGGGATTTCCAGGTTTTGGGAAAGATGAAAACAAGCTAGGTATAGTCCAGTAAAGGGTTAAAGGACTCACTAATCATCTATTTCTTTCTTTTAATGTGTTGTTGTTTGTGGGGAAGAGAGAATGCAGAAGTCCTTTCACATGGGAAAAGGAAGAGGAGCCTGCTGACTGCTCTTTTAGAAGCCAGGGAAACAAAGCCACCCCCTGGATGTGAGGAATGGCTGCCTTCTTCAGATCCGGGCTTCCTGGAAATTCAAAGGCTCTTTTAGTGCTCCTGCTGCCAGTCCAGCAAATGAGGGTGCTCAGCAGGGCCTCCTTTAGGCCCTCACCCTCCTCCATAAGATAGTTATTTGTTTTAACAACTCTCCTGGAAGGTCTTTCTTTACTTTCTCCTCTTTTTTTTTCTTTTTTTTTTTTTGGTAGAAAGTAATGCAACCTGGGATCCCCGACTTCCAACCCTCCCAGACCTTAACCCCATGGAATCAATGGTGGTCCCCAAGTTCTGAGAGATTATTCCAGAGAGTGTCCATGAAATAATAAAATCTGTGAATTCTCAACTGAGGGTCAAGAGGATGTAAAATGGTTCTAAGGGGAGGAGGCTAGAAAAATTTTACTCTGTGCATAAACTTTACTCTGTGCATATGCTGTATATCTGTGATCCCACAATTTCCTTGGGAGGCCAGTAGGAAAAAATTGTTCAAAAGCTTTCCTTAAAGGTGGTGTTAATGAAAAGTAGGTTGACTGAATGGTAGGGTACTTGCCTAGAATGTGTGAGGGGCAGGGTTCAATCCCAAGCAGAGAAAAAAAAAAATTTTTTTTAAGGAAAAAATAAATAGAAATCAGTGGGGCCATGTTTTGCATTTTATTTTTTTTTATTTTTTATTTTTATTTATTTTTTTTTTTTTTTGGAACCAGGGATTGAACTCAGGGACACTCGGCCACTGAGCCACATGCCCAACCCTATTTTGTATTTTATTTAGAGACAAAGTCTCACTGAGTTGCTTAGGGCCTTGCTAAGTTGCTGAGGCTGGCTTTGAACTTGTGATCCTCCTGACTCAGCCTCCCAAGTCGCTTGGATTACAGGATGCGCCACCACACCCGGCTCATGTTTTGCATTTTAAATGAATTTCCTTCCTTTAAAGATTACTAAGATTTGACAGAGCTGTATGAATAATGATCACATTACAGATAATCACCCTACCTAACTCTACCAATTTCAATGATTCCACAATTTTAAAAATAATTATCTGTACTCTTGAATTTTGTTGTGCATTTTTTGAGGTTTCCAATATGATGGTACAGGGTACCTACAGAGTAAAATGGCTGTTGTAAAGAAGTTGATTAATCTATCTTCTCACATGGTTAATTTCTTTCTGACAGAATGGATAAAATCTACTTAATAAAAATCCTTAATACAATACAAAAAAACATTTTTCAATAAAAAATACAGCATTCCCAAATCACACAAAATAATCATTTTCCACGTGATTTTGACATCAACTTGAAAAAAAAAGTAGGTTGAGAAATATTAATGTAATCTCACTTTACATACATATAAAATTTATAATCTATAAATTATATATTAAAATATATAAAATTCACATAAATAAATTATATATACACACATATATAAATTACATCTTGAAATATATAATTCATGTATAAATGTAGAATTTATATACAGAATTTACATATCCATTATATATTTAGATATACATAAAATTTACATGTGTGCATATATACAATATGTAATAGCTCACTGTCCTGACACTCAGCAAGGAGGCAGCACACGAATAGGATGAGAACTTAATATTGGGTTTCAGATCCTGGTTTGATTTTCAACTCTTCCGATTACTTATGGGAAGCTGATGAAGTTCCATGAGGTACTTTGGTTTCCTCAACTAGAAAATGGGGCTAACAATAGGAGCTACCTCATAGGAAAACTGTGGATATTGAGTTAATGTATGCAAAGCACTCGGAAGAGTGTCTGGCACATGTAAATACTCTTGATTTTCCACTTATGGAAATCACTTATCTTAGAGATATCCCTTTGAATGGTTACAGAGTATTCCCCATAAGGATGTACCATCATCATAGATGACCATGGACCAGCCACTCATGGCCCACAAGCTCAATTCAGCCAAACATCTGAATGAATCTCTATTGCAACACAGCCATGGGCATTGTATCACGTGTTGTCAATGACTGCAATGACTATAGAGCCCCAAATCTAAAAGATGTACCATCTGGCCCTTTATACAAAAAGTTTGCTGTCCACTCTTTAGTTTTAATGTTCTCTTAAAGGTGTGTAGACTCTTAGATCAATCTTCTGCTATGACAAATATCACAGCAATGAGCATTCGTGAACATACATTTTTGAACATATTAACAAATATAGCTAAAGGATAAATCAACAGGAATGACTTTCTTTTGTTAAAAGGAAGCACTTTCTTAATTCTGGTAGATACTGCTAATTCCTTCTATTATGGATTGAATTGTGTTCTCTCAAAATTAATATGTTAAAGCCCTAACCCTCAGTCATGATCATATTTGGAGTTGGGGACTTTAAGATTAAAGGAGGACACATGAGTTGGGTACTGATCTGTTGGGACTGGAAGTGGAATTGAGACATAGATCTCTCTCCCCTGGGCATGAAGAACACAGTGAGAAGACAAGTCAGGAAGAGTCCTGTTACTATAAACCAAATTTGCCAGCACCTTGATCTTGGACTTCTAGCCTCCAGAACTGTGAGAAAATAAATTTTTATAGTTTAAACCATTTGACCTGTGGTATTTTGTTATGGCAGCTCAAGTAAACTAATACACTTTCCTTCCAGTTTATACTAACTATACCAGCAGGACACAAGAGTACTTCTTCATCCCCTTCCCTCACTGAATTATGTAATTATTGGGGGAGGGGAGAGTTACCTGTTTGATATATGTGTGTGTATATATATATATACATATGTATATATATATATAGTCTTGTGGTTTAAATGCATTTGTTTTATGAGATGAGTATGATTTTATATTTTTCAATGAATACAAAGAAAAATCCAACAGTAGCTGGAGGAGTCCATGCCAAGAGCTTTATCCTGCAACTAAACATTTGAGTTGGGGAACATTATCCCAATTTTATAGATTGGAAACTGAGGCACAGAGAAGTTTGTTTAATTAGTCAAATATCAGAACCCTGGGACTACCAAAGTTCAGAAATCTGATCTTGGAGTCAGAGTGCCTGGATTTGAATCACAGTTCAAACTTTGCCACAGTTATTAGCTATGTGGTCTGGGGGAAGGAACCTAACCCCTCTATGTCTCAGTTTCCCCTTTTTGTTTAATTAGAATAAAAATATTACTCATGTTGGAATGTAATTTGGGGGAAGTGGGGGTTTCGATACTCTCAGTTGTTAAGTGGTAAGATCATGGTTTGATTCCAGATTTTTCTGATCCAGAATAGAAGCTCTTAAACACTCAAGCTATTTCCCTGAGTGACGATGTGTAATGATGAAGGGTTTTCTATTCACTGGGTGAATGCCATGCCTTTTCTGATTCCTGGGGATTTCTAGGAAGAATGCCAACTCCATCCATTGCTGCAAACATGTGAGTACACAGCTACAGCCCCAAGCTGGAGCGTGTCACGACTTGCTTAGTCACAACTGTCTAGAAATTCTGGGACGAGAAGCCATTCGGGGTAAGAACTGCCAAGGAAATATGAAAACTAAACCTTGGAGTGTTTCAGAGCATCCTCATCTGCAATAACACAGACAGTACAGAATAAGACATTATAAAGTGATAGAAGGTAGGTTTTTAAAACAATCTGTTGTATCTACATATGAACACACTGTTTTCATTCATCGTTTGAATGGTGCTTGTTCTCTTCACAGAACAAATTTCAGCCAATGAAATCATCAATCAAGTCACATTTATTGAGCACCTATGTTCTCAGGATTATATGCCCAACACCAAAAATACAACAAAGAACAAAGTTAACATATTCTACAGCATGTATGTTCAATGGAAATTTCTGCTCTGATAAGAATGTTCAGTATCTATATTGCCCAATATGGTAGCCACATGCCACATGTGGCTGTTAAATACCTGAAATGTGGCCAGTTTGACTAAGGAATTGAATTTGAAATTGAATACTAATTTATGTCATTTGAGACAAAATTTAAATAACCTTGTAGCCAATAGCTGCCATATTGAGCCATGCCATGAAGTTGGGTCAACCTAGATTTTTTTTTCTTTTTTCTTTTTTCTTTTTTTTTTCTTTTTCTTCTTTTTTTTTTTGTTTTTTGCCCATACTTCATACCTAGAGGAATAAATTGCTGTGTCCTGGAACCCTTTGAACCTGATAGCTTAGTCCATTCACTTTGATGAGACGAGATCTCTAACCAGGCTACACTGCCTAGTTTGGAAAGCCCAGAATACCAAAGCCAGAGCCTGAGCAATGGTGCAGAGGTTGTCTGTTACCAGTCCCAACCCAGTTTACAGATGGGCTTCACTTGGTCTCCAGTGTTGGGTCAACATTTAAAATCCAAGTGATATGGGGGTTTCAGATTTCCTTGGAGAATTCAGAAGTCCTGACTACATTTCTCCCTGATGGTAGCTAACTGGAGCTGTGACATTGGAGTCCTGTTAGCAGGGACTTGCACCCGCTGGGTCGACAAAGTGGCTTCCATTCCCTATCACAATTCCTCCAGCTGTCTTCACTCCTTCATCCATTGCTGCCTGTCCCTGGAAGCCATGAGCACTTGTAATAGCTATTCTAATTCTTCTGTTCATCTCTGACCACACACACACACACACACACACACACGCACACACACGCACACCCAGTCGCAGCTTGCACTTCCACATCTCTGTGCCTTCGCAAATGCTGTCTCTCTTACTTGGAATCTTTTCTCTGTCTAACCCTTACTCCTCTTTTGCGATCCAGCTGAAAGATTCCTCCATGAAGTCACCTGGTCCTCTTCAGGCAGAGGAAGCTGCTTGTCCTCTTGAATGTCCTTGGTACACTGCACACACTGCTCTCAGAGTGTATTTCACTCCTCCTGGACTCCAGAAAACAATTGCCTGAGAGAATGACCAGTGTCCTGCTCACCCCAGCATCCTTGAAGCCCAGCAGGGATGAGGTCTGCTGAATGCATTCTGAATGAATGAGTTCTGAAATCTCAGTCTCCAGCACAGGCTTCCAACAAGGATCAGAGCAAGTGCCAAGAGGCTTTATCCTGCTGCCTTCTGGGTGCTGCCCTGAGAGTCCCTGGAGTCTCCAGATTTCATTTGCTGGATCACCACTCCCACTTCACCTCCCCAGCTCTCAGCAAGACTGTCACCCTCCTCCTGTCTCTTTCTCTCTAGAAATCCCAGAGAATCTCTCACAATCCAACTGAGACCAAAGTTAGCTAGCCAAGTCAACAACCTAGGAGTCATTGTTTTGGGAGTGGGCGGCTAGGAACTGGGGATTGAATTCAGGGGCACTCGACCCCTGAGCCAAATCCCCAGCCCTGCTTTGTATTTTATTTAGTGACAGGGTCTCACTGAGTTGCTCAGGGCCTCACTTTTGCAGAGACTGGCTTTGAACTCACCACCCTCCTGCCTCAGCTTCCCGAGCTTCTGGGATTACAAGTGTGCACCACTGTACCTGGCTATTCTTTTTTTTTTCTATTTTTTTCAAATAAACAAGTTTTTATTGTTTCATTATTTCAAAAAGAAATGTCAAAAAATAATACTTTTGAAGTCTGGTTCCATTAGTATCACTAAAGTCAACTTGCTCATCCATTTGTCAATTTAATGCCCATAATTTATTGCATGCTCCAGATAGGAATAATACTAGTTCTTTTTTATTTTTCAGAGTATTCAGAAAATTTTATCATTGCTAGGACTCTCTGTTTTAGGAGAAACATTCACAGTTATGGTATATTATAATTTAGATTACTGAAGCCAGATTGCCAAAATACTCTAGTTTCTTTAAGACTTAAGACCATTTGGTCTCTGCAAATTGGGAAGCTGAGGCAGGAGGATCGAGAGTTCAAAGCCAGCCTCAGCAATTTAGGGAGGCCCTAAGCAACTGAGCAAAACCCTGTCTCTAAATAAAATACAGAAAAGGGCTGGGGATGTGGCTCAGTGGTTAAATGCTCCTGAGTTCAATCCCCAGTACCAAAATAAATAAAGAAATAAAAGACTAAATCTATTCAGAATGCATAGAAAAATATGTAAGAATCTGTTTAAAATGAGCAGGCTGGTCAGAAGTTATATAGTCACATGTACCCACTCATATGTGATCAATCACACCAGCAGCATTTGCAAGTGGCAAATTTCCATGGTCCCAAAGGGAGAGTGAAATAATTTAAGTGTTTTTCTCGGACAAGCCTCATTGCTTTTTTTGTTTTGAATTTTATTTTATTGGCTATTCTTAGTTAAACATGACAATACAATGCATTTTGATAAAATTATTCAAGCATACGATATATCTTATTTCAATTAGGACCCCATTCTTGTGGGTGGGCATGATGGTGGGGTTCACTTACCTTTTTCCAGGGGTCATTTTTTTTTTGTACTGGGGATTGAACCCAGGGGTGCTTAACCACTGAGCCACATCCCCAGCCCTTTTTAATATTTTACTAAGAGACAGAGTCTCGCTGAGTTGCTTAGGGCTACCCTAAGTTGCTGAACCTGGCTTTGAGCTCAAGATCCTCCTGCCTCAGCCTCCTGAGCTACTGGGATTAGAGGTGTGTGCCACTGCACCCAGCTCCAGGGCTCATTTGATTCCTTCTTCTCCCACATTCCTATATGGTGAGATAAAAAATGTGTTCCTTCATTCTCCCTCCCTCTCCTACATCCTTGGTGCAAATGCCTCTTTTCAGATTCGCATCAGAAGTTAACCCTTTGAACAGACTCCAGTCAAATTCCCTCCCCACTCTCCTACCACCCTGATCCAACCTCCATGGTGACCCATCCTCCACTTCCTAGCATCTCTGTCACATTTCCACGACTTCCTTTTCCCTCAAGATGAATACTAGCTTTCCAAGCATGGCAGAGAAGGCCACCCCTCAGCTTCTCAGTTACTAAGCTGCAGCCCCAGCAGCCTCCTTCCCATGCCTCAAAGCTTGGCACATATTGATCCCTCTGCCTGGAATGCCCTTCCCATCACTTCACAGTGCTGGTTCCTCATTCAAGATTCAGCTCCAACATCCTCAGAGAGGCCTTTCCTGATTCTCCAATCTAAGTTGCTCCCCACCGACGCCTGTCACCCTTAGTAAAATGAGTCATTTTCTGTTTGTTTATTGTGCACATTGCTTGTGTGAACA
The DNA here is from genome assembly GCA_020662805.1 of Glaucomys volans. Taxonomy (NCBI): domain Eukaryota; kingdom Metazoa; phylum Chordata; class Mammalia; order Rodentia; family Sciuridae; genus Glaucomys; species Glaucomys volans. The sequence continues at coordinate 920,039 of JAJEJO010000819.1, forward strand.
CTTCCATGTCACGATTAACAATTCATCCCCACTAAAACTTAAGCATCATGAAGATAGGGACCCTACCTGTAGGTCAAGCCTTGGAAGAGTGCCTAGCATGCAGCTGGCTCTCCATCCGAATTGCTTAATGGACGCCCAAGGATAGTTGACTGTGTGAGTGAATGAATGAATGAATGGACCCAGCGATTTGAGGATCCAAGATGGCGGATTAGAGGAAGGCTGCATTCCTACTTGCTCCGTGGATTCCTACTTGCTCGGGGATTCAAACAGCAGGAATATGACTCTCAACGAGATTTTATATTCAAAGCACATATAAGGGGTCCCCTGGTGCCGCTCCAGAACCAACTCAGCCGGGCTGGGCTCGGCCCGCCGCGGGCAGCTACCATCCGGGAGCACCAGACCCTGCAGCTGCTTCGGAGCCACTGACCTGGGTCTGTGCCAGCAAACAAGTGAGTGCGGGTCCCCAGTAGCACTTTGGAGTCACTGGCCAAGGCTCCGGCACCAGCCGGCGGCCTCCCAGGCAGAGACCTAGCATCTCAGGCTACCTGGGCATCCAGAGGCGTCCGGGAAACTCTGGGATCGCGGATTCTGGAGGGGAGATGGAACTATCCCACGCCATTTTGGCGGCTTAACTGGCGGACAAGGCCCATTACCAGCTTCCTGGGGCCTCCAGCTGCGTCAGGGGAGCTCCAGTCGGGAAACTCTGGGAACGCAGTCTCTGGCAGGGAGTGGGAACTATTCTGCACCACTTCCGCAGCTTCCCTGGCGGAGAGTGCCCATCTCGGGCTTCCCAGGCCCTCAAGCCGCACCTGGAGAGGTTGGCCCGAAGCCCCTGGGATCGCTGACTCCGGCAGGGAGGTGGAACTGCTCTGAGTTTGGCGGCTTCCCTGGCAAAGGGGGTCCATTTCCAGCTTCCTGGGGACGCCAGCTGCGTCAGGGGAGCTCCAGCCGGGAAACTGAGAACGCAGTCTCTGGCGGGGAATGGGAATTATTCTGCGCCACTTCCGCAGCTTCCCTGGCTGAGAGTGCCCATCTCGGGCTTCCTGGGCCCCCCAGCCGCACCTGAAGAGGTTGGCCTGAAGCCCCTGGAATCGCTGACTCCGGCAGGGAGGTGGAACTGCTCTGAGTTTGGTGGCTTCCCTGGCAGAGGGGGTCCATTTCCAGCTTCCTGGGGCCTCCAGCAGTGTCAGCAGTGTCTGGAGTGATCGGGCAGGGAGCTTTGGGCCTTTGGCAATAGCTTACAGTGTCCCCAGGAGAGAGCAACCACCTGCCACTGCCTGAACCCCCAGCGAGGAGTTCAGGTCAGCCTGGGCTCTCAAGCCCAGTGTCTCCATCACTGAGCACAGTTCTGTGACACCACCCCAACTTGAACTAGTGCCCAGGCCCACACCCAGGCCCGGAGTCTACCACCTTGCTGTATCTAATTGTCTATCAACACTAGGCTGCCTCTGCCCAGAAGCATTGATCATTCCCAACCTGGAGGTAGTGGGACAGCACCTTTCTTGGGTCACCGCTTGATCAAACACCCCTCAAGCAACAGAGGGGAAGATACACGAGCACCATGAGAAAACACGGGAAGAAAGTGTCCCAATTAAACCTAGATGATATATCAAGAGAACCCAAAGACAGCATGGTAGAAGGAATGACAGAAATGGAGTTCAGAATGTTCATAATTAAAGTGATCCGAGAAGAGAATGATGTGACGAGAGTGCAGATTCAGGCTATGAATAATCAGCTAATAGAGCAATTGCAGGAAGCAAAAAACTACTTCAATAAAGAGATAGAAATTCTGAGAAAAAAACAAACAGAAATTCTTGAAGGAAACAAGGAAATGAAGGAAACAATAAACCAAGTTAAAAACTCAATAGAAAGCATAATTAACAGAATAGATCACTTGGAAGATAGAACCTCAGACAATGAAGACAAAATATTTAATCTTGAAAACAAAGTCGAACAAACAGAGAAGATGGTTAGGAATCATGAACGAACCCTCCAAGAAATATGGGACATCATGAAAAGACCAAATTTAAGAGTAATCGGGATTGAGGAAGGCGCAGAGATACAAACCAAGGGTATGAATAATCTATTCAAGGAAATATTATCAGAAAATTTCCCTAATATGATGAAAGAGATGGAAAATCAATTACAAGAAGCTTACAGGACACCAAATGCACAGAATTACAACAGATCCACACCAAGGCACATTATAATGAAAATGCCTAACATACAAAACAAAGATAGAATTTTAAAGGCGGCGAGAGAAAAGAATCAGATTACCTACAGGGGGAAACCGATACGTATATCAGCAGATTTATCAGCCCAGACCCTAAAAGGAAGAAGGGCCTGGAACAACATATTTCAAGCTCTGAAAGAAAATGGATGCCAACCAAGAATCTTATACCCAGCAAAACTTACCTTCAGATTTGATGATGAAATAAAATCCTTCCATGATAAACAAAAGCTTAAAGAATTCACAAAGAGAAAGCCTGCCGTACAGAACATTCTCAACAAAATATTCGAAGAGGAAGAAACGAAAAATAACAATCTCAGTCATCATGGGGAGGAACTACCCTAAAGAAAGAGTCCATCAAAGGAGAAACAAAGTTAAGCTAAAAACCCTAAAAAAGCTAAAATGACAGGAAATACAAGTCATATCTCAATAATAACCCTGAATGTAAATGGCCTAAACTCATCAATCAAAAGACATAGACTGGCAGACTGGATTAAAAAGAAAGACCCAACAATATGCTGCCTTCAAGAGACTCATCTCATAGAAAAACATGCCCACAGACTAAAGGTGAAAGGTTGGGAAAAAGCATACCATGCACACGGAATGAGTAAAAAAGCTGGGGTTTCCATCCTCATTTCAGACAAAGCAGACTTCAAACCAAAGATAGTCAGAAGGATAAAGAAGGACATTTCATATTGCTTAAAGGTAGCATAAATCAACAGGACATAACAATCATAAATATTTATGCACCAAACAATGGCACATCCATGTATGTCAATCAGATCCTTCTCAATTTCAGGAATCAAATAGACCAAAACACAATAATACTCGGAGACTTTAACACTCCTCTCTCACCGTTGGACAGATCTTCCAAACAAAAATTGAATAAAGAAACTATAGGACTCAATGACACAATCGCTAATCTGGACTTAACGGACATATATAGAATATTCCATCCATCAAAAAGCGAATACACTTTCTTCTCAGCAGC
>JAJEJO010000819.1:928259-949835 GCA_020662805.1 Glaucomys volans
ACAGAATAGAGGACACAGAGACAAACCCAAATAAGTACAGGTATCTCATACTTGACAAAGGAGGCAAAAACATGCAATGGAGAAAAGACAGCCTCTTCAACAAATGGTGCTGGGAAAACTGGAAATCCATATGCAGCAAAATGAAACTAAACCCATATCTCTCACCCTGTACAAAACTCAACTCAAAGTGGATCAAGGACCTAGAAATCAGACCAGAGACTCTGCATCTAATAGAAGAGAAAATAGGTCCAAATCTTCATCATGTTGGACTAGGACCAGATTTCCTTAACATGACTCCCAAAGCGCAAGAAATAAAAGCACGAATCAATGATTGGGATAGAGTGAAACTAAAAAGCTTCTTCTCAGCAAAGGAAACAATCAGCAATGTGAAGAGAGAGCCTTCAGAGTGGGAGAAAAATCTTTGCCACACACACTTCAGACAGAGCACTAATCTCCAGAATCTACCAAGTACTCAAAAATCTTTACACCACGAACACCAATAACCCAATCCATAAATGGGCCAAGGAAATGAACAGACACTTTACAGAGGAAGATCTACAAGCAATCAACAGATTTATGAAAAAATGTTCAACATCACTCGTTATAAGAGAAATGCAAATCAAAACCACCTTAAGATTTCATCTTACCCCAATTAGAATGTCTTTTATCAAGAACACAGGCAACAACAGGTGTTGGCGAGGATGTGGGGAAAAGGGTACACTCATACATTGCTGGTGGGAGTGCAAGTTGGTGCAGCCACTCTGGAAAGCAGTGTGGAGATTCCTTAGAAAACTTGGAATGGATCCACCATTTGACCCTGCTATCCCACTCCTTGGCTTATACCCAAAGGACTTAAAATCAGACTGCCTCAGTGATGCAGCCACATCAATGTTCATAGCTGCTCAATTCACAATAGCTAGATTATCGAATCAACCTAGATGCCCTTCAATAGATGAATGGCTAAAGAAACTGTGGTATATATACACAATGGAATATTACTCAGCCATAAAGAAGAATAAAATTATGGTATTTGTAGGTAAATGGATGATGTTGGAAACTGTTATGCTAAGTGAGATCAGCCAATCCCAAAAATCCAAAAGCCGAATGGTCTCTCTGATAAATGAATGATGATGCATAATGTGGGGGGGAAAGATGGCAAGAATGGAGGAAAGATAGCTAGCATAGAGGGAAGGGAGGGGTGGGGGTGGGTGGGGGGTAAAATTAATAACAATGTGTGACAGATACCATTGCCCTGTGTACATGCATGAATGCACAGATGGTGTGACTCTACTTTGTGTACAACCAGTGAAACAATAGCTGTACTCCATTTGTGTTCAATGAATCAATAAGAAAATAAAATTAAAAAAAAAAGAATGAATGATGTGAGTGTGTGAGCAGATAAAAAAGTATATACAAAAAACAAGAATCTCTTCTCATTTGTGCAACTATGAAGAAATGGTTCCAAATGTGTTCCAACCAACCTAAGTGCCCTTCAACAGATGAATGGGTAAAGAAAATATGGTGTATATATACACAACAGAATATTATTCAGCCATAAAAAAGAATTACTTTATGACTTTTGCTGATAAATGGATGGAACTGGAGACTCTCATGCTAAATGAAATAAGCCAATCCCAAAAACCAAAGGCAGAATGTTCTCTCTGATATGCAGATGCTAACACACAATAAGCGGGGAGAGGGGAAGAATAGAAGTTCATTGGATTAGACAAGGGGGAATGAAGGGAAGGGAGGGGGAAGGGAATGGGAAAGACAGTGGAATGAATGGGACATCACTTTCCTGTGTTCATGTATGAATACACGACCAGTGAGACTCCACACCATGTACAATCACAAGAATGGGATCCTAATTAGAATAAGCTATACTCCATGTATGTAGAATATGTCAAAATACACTCTACTGTCATGGATATCTAAAAAGAACAAATAAAATTTTTTTAAAAAATGTGTTCCTGTGTGTTCATCCCCAAAGTCATACTCATTCTAAATTAGAGATTTGGAAGGATGAAATATCAGATTACATGAAGAGATGGGAATTCTTGCTTCTCAGTAGTGCAATGATAGGTGGAGGTAACCGAGGTATCAGTTAATCTTTATTTGGGTGTTATTTTTAGGCACTCTGTGCTCCTACAAAGTCCTTAGCAACTTAAAATTGGTGGTGAAATTTGCTCTGGAAGACAAGCTCTGTAACAATTTATCATCATGACAGGTGCTGAGAAGTTCAAGGAAAATTGCTGATGTCCCTCTCTCCTAAGTCACATCTCGGAAGGACACTTATTTTGTTAGGGAAATTAGAATCCCCCAAATAGATTCTTCAGTGTATTAATATCTCTGTTGAGCTCAAGATTGGATATTTCTGTTTACAACTTGGTTATCTTTATTTGGATCTGTCCAATTTCAAACATGCCAAGAGAAAGACATATTGTCAGCTGTTTTTTGAGTTTTAAAAAGACAATTTCATCAACACAATATATTTTTTTAAGAGCCCTGCTTGCACACCATGGCGAGATGCCGGTCCAAAATAGAGCAAAACAAAATCTCTTTTAAAAAATAGAAACTGTTGGTATTCTGAGAATCCACATCTCTTCAGGTTAAGTTCTGCTCTCTTCAACACAGAAGCACGGATAGACATTTATAGCATATTGTATTTTCCTTTTTCAGTGCAGATTAGTCTCAAACTCTGACACCGGCATAGGAAAAAAAATCCTCCACTAGATTTGAAAAGTCAGGTGCTAGAGAAATAAATGGAGAAAAATAAAAGTCTGAGCAAAGGTAGGGCACTCAGATCCCCTGGGGGACAGTGGGAATACATAGGAATAGATGTGTCACAGAAGGAGCAAGGGAAGAGAAATCACTAGGGCAGGGGAGAGGCGGTCAAGTCCACCTTTGTCAAATAGTGAGGCTCCAGAACACCCCACGTCATGGAGCAAAGCAATGCTGTGACCTCTCCAGCTCTCAGAAATACAGGGCGTGGCTCCTTAGAAAACAGACACAGGTCCCCAGTGGAGAGTGGGGGAGGGGACCCCTCGCTCTATCACGTTCTCACTGGGTACCAGGTTTTAGACTGTGGGTTTGTGTCAGTATTGATTCTGTGCCTTGTGCCCTGAAGGCAATCTCCTCCCCCTAAGAAATATACATTACTTTATAAAGAGAAAATGATTACGATCACTTTTAAATATCATTGTATTTCCTTGCATTGTTTTTTCACATTTTTTATTTGTTCTTTGTAAATACCCATGACAGTGTATTTTGACATATTATACATACATGGAGTGTAACTTCCCATTCTTGTGGTTGTACATGGTGTGGAGTTTCACTGGTCGTTTATTCACATATAAACACAGGAAAGTGATGTCCCATTCATTCCACTGTCTTTCCTATTCCCACCCGCCTCCCTTCCCTTCATTCCCCTTTGTCTCATTCAATGAACTTCTATTCTCCCCCACCCCCTTATTTTGGGCTAGCATCTGCATATCAGAGAAAACATTTGACATCGGAACTGGCCTATTTCACTTAGCATAATTAGTCTCCAGTTCAATCCATTTACTGGCAAATACCATCATTTCATTCTTCTTTATGGCTGAGTAATATTTCATTGTGTATAAATGCCACATTTTCTTTATCCATTCACCTGTTGAAGGGCACCTAGGTTGGTTCCATACATTGGCTATTGTAGGTTAAGCTGCAATAAACATTGATGTGGCTGCTTCACTGTAGTATGAAGATTTTTAAGTCCTTTGGGTATATGCTGAGGAATAGGAAAACTGGGTTAAATGGTGGTTCCTTTCCAAGTTTTCTGAGGAATCTCCATCCTGCTTCCTGAAAACAATCTGGATCTATACGGAAATCATGCATGAAATGTTCTTAAGGAAAAAAAAAATTCAGGCTTTATGACTAATTCAGACTAAGGTGATTATAACTTGAATCAGATCAGAACTGAAGCAGATGGGCACAGGAATGGGAAAGTCATCCCTATCTGCCTCTTCGTGTATTTGATTTGAAAGCATGTAAATGTGTCATTTATTCAAAAACTAAATTCAGACTTTGAATGTGTATAGCTCAACCTGTCCGAATGACTTCAAAACCAAGTTCTTTCCCACATAAGCTACGAATTGGGGAAAATGCCAGGGAGTACTTCCTTGTTAGGGTGAATGGTTCCTCCAGTTCTTTAATCTTTAATCTGAGCTGAGCCTTCTTTCCTGATGAGCTTTAAAATTCTAAGTTAAGAACCCATGGATCAACCAAAGAGATCCCAGAATTCCTTAGTGAGTGGCGGATCACTAACAGAAATAAAGCCTAGCATTTTGTTCAATGTTCTGTGTTCCCTGGTCACATAACAACCTCTGACTCTGCATATACGGCCTGCTGTGCCACTGCAATCCCATGGCTTGCTTTATTCATGAGAGAGGATCAGACGACTCCAGTGATCATCAGAACCAGTCTCTCTCTCACACAAGTATCAAAAAGGTTGGCGTAATGATAGTCACCAATAAAAAATGGAAGGTTCTTGCTCCCCCTCCCCATTACATTTAAGATAATTAAAGCCCAGACCAATAAAATGCTCGACATCCTTATTTAGAAATTTAATTTCCACTCTCAGACAGGCGTCGGAATGCTTTAGGCCATTTGCTGGCAACTCCACTGTGTGGCCTGATGACAAAGCCACTGTCTCTCCAAATGGTTTTGCCAGTGCCCAGCCAAGGAGAAGGAAGAGTGGAGGCAGGTGGACCCACTGCATTGTGCTGACAGATTTGGGCCCAGAGCCTGCCGGGTCTGGGTAACAAATCCAAAGAATCATTTTATTGAAAAACAGACCAACCACCCAAAAAAGATGTCACATAAAGCTGTTCCCCAGGAGAATCCAATTCTGCTATGTGTTATTTCTTTTTTTCTTTAATGTTTTAGTTGTTGATGGACCTTTATTTTTTGTTTTTATGCGGTGCTGAGGATGGAACCTAGTGCCTCTCCCATGCTAGACAAGCCCTGTAACCACTGAGCTACAACTCCAGCCCCATCTATGTGTTATTTCTATGAAGCCTGAACCTCTACTCACCTGTGAGTCTGCTGTCAGAGCGAGAGTGCGCACCACGGCCCCATTCACGGCAAAGGCAAGGCCAACCCAGGGCGGACCAGGCTGAGGCAGTAACAGCGTGGACATTATATTGGTTAACTTTTCATCTCCTGTTGGGACCAAAATTCCCAACAGGAACAATATAGGGGAGGAAAAGTTTATTGTGAACTCATGGTTTCAGAGGTTCAGTCCATGCTCAGTTCATTACTCTGGGCCTGACGTGAAACAGAACATCATGGCTTAAAGGTATGGTGAGCATTGTGGAGGAAAGCTGTTAGCTCATGGCAGCTGGGAGAGAGAGAGAGAGAGAGGAGAGAGAGAGAGAGAGAGAGAGAAAAGAAGAAGAAGAAGGAGGAGGAGGAGGAGGAGGAGGAGGAGGAGAAGAAGAAGAAGAAAAAGAAGCAGAAGCAGCAGCAGGAGGAGAAGGAGGAGGGGAGAGGGAGGGAGAATAATGGGAGGGGGAGGGGAGGGGGGAGAGGAGGAAGAGGGGTGCTAGGGACAAAATATAAACCCCCAAGGCACATCTCCATTGACCTATTTCCTTCAGTCATATACCCCCTTCAGCCATACTGATAATTACCTAGTTACCACCTAGTACAGTAGTCATCTCAAATTATTAACCCAACAAATGGATTAATCTACTGATCAGGTCACAGTTCTCATCATTTAATCATTTCACCTCTGAACATTCCCACCTTAACAAAGGAGCTGTGGGGGAACATCTCGTATCCAAACCACAACAAACATACCAAAGGGGTCAGCAGAGTGTAGATTTAAAACAGCCTAGATAACTGCATGGATGGATAGGTGGATGGATGGATGGACAGATAGATAGAGATTTGCAGGCAAGGATCTAACCATACAGTATGTGAAGGCCACTGGGATAGGGACAGGAATGCAGTGAAGTTTCCACAGCTGTTGGTGCTGCTCTTGGCAGAGTGGCAGGGTGAGATTGTCTCAGCTGTGCGGCATCAGTCAGCAAATATGCTCTCGAGCAAGTCTCTTCTCAGAGCCTGCCTATGAATATGTGATGACTATTTAAATAAGCTAGTGTTTCTAAAATGATAAAGAGACTTCTGCATCCAGGAAGATGAAATAAACATATTTCTCTATTTTTCTGCCAAATACCATTAAAACCCTTAGATATTATATATAAAATAAGCACATAAAATATGTGCATAAAATAAACGTAAGTAGGGGGAGGTAGGGGGAGGGCTGGGGATATAGCTCAGTTGGTAGAGTGCTTGCATCGCAAGCATAAGGCCCTGGGTTCAATCCCCAGCACCGCAATAAATAAATAAATAAATAAATAAATAAATAAATAATAAAAGAAAAGGTAGGGGGAAAAAGACAGGCTGCCAGGCCCCCAGGACTCTAAAAGCTTCACAGTTGTGAGTCACCTGGGATTTCTTTTTTTGCCTATGTACCTCCAAGTGGGTGCTATGGGAGCCAAGCACCATAAATACCAACAGGCACAGACAGAAAGAGCCCTTGGTCACAGGGACCGGAAAGGGACAACCCTGCAGGACAAAAAATGTCCAGAGAATCAAAGAGTTAAATGCTGTATGAACAACTGTGCCAGATGCCTACCACATCAACGGAGTGCCAAGGATGAGCCCCGACTTCCACCCTTCTGCAGCTAAAACGAGAGCCCACAGCCACCGCATCAGAGCACCGTCAAAGAAGTCTCCGAGGGAGGCCAGGACTTCAGTTCTTCAATTGCAAAAATGAGTTCTCCTACCCACCAAGATGTTAGCTCATACTACATGGGGAACCTGGATGCACTATTCCCCGGATGTGGTGATGGGAGAGATTGTATAGTGGAGAGATGGCTCTTCCACCACCACTCAGAAGTGATGAGGCTGATTCCACCAGTGATATCAATGGGTACCGAATGGTGATCCAAAACAAGGCCCCCGGCTACCTCCCCGCCAGGGAACCATCAATGGAGAAATTGAAGACAGAACTCTCTCACTCCCCACCAGAAGGAACAGAGACCAACCCCACCCCAATGTCAATGGAATCCAGCTGCGGGAGCTGGACTTCTAGCCTTACCTGGCAGTAAAGACCAGTACTCTCTGGTTCCCCTGCTGAGGAACTGCAGAGGCAGCTGCCTAAAATACAAGACTTAAGTAAGATTAAGAGTCTCGGAACCACAATAACCAAAATCAGGTTCCAACAAAAAAGAATCATCCATCAGATCAAGAACCAGGAAAATCTCAAACTGAAGAGAGATATTGCCAGGTGCAGTGGTGCATGCCTGTATTCCCAGCTTGCTCAGGAGGCTGAGGCAGGAGGATCTCCAGGTCAAAGCCAACCTCAGCAACCTAGAGAGGCCCTAAACAACTCGGCAAGACCCAGTCTCTAAATAAAGTATTTTAAGGCTGAGGATGTGGCTCAGTGATTAAGCAACCCTGGGTTCAATCCCGGGGCACCAAAAAGAAAAACAAAAAGAAAGAAAAAGGAAAGATATCAATAAAAACCAACACCAAGATGATAAAGATGTAGGAATTACATGACATAGACTTTAACCATCATAAAGTATTTTCACAAGCAATTGTGAACACACTCAAAATACATTTTTAAAAGAGTCAAAGATATACAGAAGAACCAAGGAGACGTTTTAGAACTGAAAAGTCCACCAACTGAAATTCCCCCTTAACCGCACAATGACGGGAACAGAAGAAAAAAATCAGTGAACCCGAAGACAAAATAACAGAAATTATGCAATCTAAAGAAGAGAGAGAAAATAGACTTTGAAAACTTAGCCAAGGCCCTCCCGCTGCCTCCCGCCCTCACTGGTTCCCCACCCTCGGTCGGTTCCCTGGGCTCGGTTCTCTTGTTAGCCCGCAGTCGCCTCCGGAGTCACCCGCCCTCATCTCCGCGCTTGCGATTCAGGGACAGGCGGTCTGCGGAGCCAAGAGGCCAGCCTGGGAGTTTCCATCTGAGCTTTTCATCTGGGAAATTCAAGATACTTTGTACAACTTCTGTCACGCAGGCCGTGCGTCTTACAGCACATTTGCAAGCCGTGGTCGCCGTCAGGAAGAAACTGGTGAGCGTTGGTGATGGAACAGGCGGCAGGACATGCTCGCTCCCAGTTTTCCACAAGGACCTGTTCCCAGGAGTGTATGTGCCCACAGTGTTGGAGACGGCGAAGTTGATGGACAGCAGGTAGAGCTGGCTTTGTGGGACACAGCCAGGCAGGAAGAGTTGGATGGCCTGAGGACCCTCTCCTGACACTGATGCTGTACTGATGTGTTTCTCCAGGGACAATCCTGGTAGTTTAAAATACAACCCAGAAAAATGGGTACCGGAAATCAAGCCTTTCTGTCCCAAGGTATCCATCATCCTAATTGGGAATAAGAAGGATCTTCAGAATGATGAGAACCCAAGGCTGGAGTTAACCTAGATGAAGCAGGAGCCAGGAGGACCTGAAGAAAGGGTGGGCGCAGTGGAGACAGGCCTGTAATCCCAGCAGCTTGGGAGGCTGAGGCAGGAGGATGGAGAGTTCAAAGCCAGCCTCAGCAATTTAGTGAGGCCCTCAGCAACTCAGCGAGACCCTGTCTCTAAATGAAATACAAAATAGGGCTGGGGATGTGGATCAGTGGTTAAGTGCACCTGGGTTCAATCCCTGGTAACCCCCAGACCACCGCCCCACCACCACCAAAAAAAAAACCTGAAGAAGACAGAGAAATGGCAAACAGGATGGGTGCCTTTAGGTACGTGGAGGGCTCAGCAAAAACCAAAGATGCAGTGAGGGAGGTTTTGAAATGACCAGAGAGCTATTCTGCAAGCCAGACGTGGGAAGAAAAAATCTGGGAGCCTTGTCTTGTGAAAGCTTGCTGTAAGCACCGCCTCATGCAGTTCATTTTGAAGAGCTGTTGATTACTCTTGCTGGATGGTTACTGGCCTTTTTCACTTATCCATCATTTACCTAAGATTACAAATCAGAAGTCATCTTGCTACCAGTATTTAGAAGCCAATCATGATTATTAATGATGCCCAACCCCTCTGACACTGCTGTCTGGTAGCCCTCCCTCTGCACTCTGCCTGACACACCAGAGGCTAATTCAAGGAATTCCTTTTTTTCTTTTTTTTTTTTTTTTTTAAGGTACCCCGGATTGAACTCAGGGACACTCAACTACTGATCACATCCCCAGCCCTGTTTTGTATTTTATTTAGAGACAGGGTGTTGCTGAGGTGCTTAGGGCCTCACTTTTGCTGAGGCTGGTTTGAACTCGTGATCCTCCTATCTCAGCCTCCCGAACCCCCGTGATTGCAGGCGTGAGCCAGGGTGCCCAACCTACTTTTCTATTTTCCAGAGTTTTGCCTCCCGATCACATCCTGCTTCCCTCCCATTCTTCCTTTTCAAATATCATATCAGGAGACCTCCCTTGCCCGATCTGTTTAAAATGACAGCCTTTTTATATCTCCCATCAATATTCTTATTTCCCTTCCCTGTTCAATTTGTTTTCCTCTTTAGCACTTATCCCCTCCTGTCATCCACATTTTGTTTATTAATTTTGTTTCTTGTGTGTCTTCCCAATAGAATAGATGCTGAGGGAAGGCAGAGGTCTTTGTCAGTTTTATTTTACTGTTATATTCCCTTTGCTTTTACCAGTGTTGGACTCAGAGCAAGAGCTCAATAAATATTCATTTGGTGAATGAATTACAAGTTAATTTCTCTGTGTGTGTTTCAGGGTAAAGTTGCAAAATTGGGTTTGTTTGTTTGTTTTTGTTTTGCTTTGTTTTTGTTTTTGTACCAGGGATTAAACCCAGGGGTGCTTAACCACATCCCCAGCCCTTTTAATTTTTTATCTTGAGACAATAACTGAGACTGGTCTCAAACTTGTGATCCTCCTGCCTCAGCCTCCCAAGTTGCTGGGATTACAGGTGTGGGCCATCACCTTCAGCTTTAAGCTACAAAATTGAGTTAATGGTACTTCTTTTTTGTGTGTTATTCTGAGGGTTAAATGAACTAACATTCAAAAACACAACTTTTTCAGAATATATAAATATTTTCTACAACATAAAAACAGAAAACAAAAGCCACTAGTTTTTTTAAATGGACAAAGAATTTGAATAGATATTTCTATAAAGAAAATGGCCAGAGTCGAGCACAGTGGCTCATGCCTGTAATCCCACCGACTCAGGAGGCTAAGGCAGGAGGATCTTGAGTTCAAAGCCAACCTCAGCAACTGAGTAAGGCCCTAAGCAACTCAGTGAGACCCTGTCTCTAATTAAAACACCAAATAGGGCTGGGAGTGTGGCTCAGTGGTTGAGTGTCCCTGGGTTCAATCCCTGGTACCAAAAAAATAAATAGAGAGAGAGAAGATGGCCAATAGACACATGAAGATTCTCAATATCACTAATCACAGGGGAATGTAAATCAAAACAAGAAGGAGATACAACTTCCCTAGGACAACTGCTATCAAAGCGCAAACTTTAAACAGCTGTTAGCAAGGATGTGAAGCAATAGGAAGCCAGCGCATTGCTGGTGGCAATTGAAAATGGTACAGCTACTATGGAAACAGTATGGCATTTCCTAAAATAATTCAAAATAACATTACCATATGATCCATTGATTTTGCTTCTGGATACATACTCAAAAAAAAATGGAAGCATGGACTTGAACAGGTATTTATACCTGTTTGTACAAGTGCCATCCTAGGCAGAGGGTAGAAGGAACTCAACTGTCCATTGGCAGGTGAATGGATGAACAAAATGGACATGCAATGGAACCTGTGTACGTGCATAGAATATTTCTCAGCTTTACAAGGATAAGTTCATGTTATAACACTGAGGAGCCTCAAGGACATGATGCTAAGTGAAATAAGCCAATTGCACAAAGTCAACCTTGCTTTCTATGAAACTCCTAAATCAGTCACATTTGTAGAGATGGAAGGTAGAATAATGGTTTTCAGGGCCTCGGGAGAGAAGGAATAGAGAGTTAGCATTAAACAGACGCAGAATTATAGTTTGCAAGATGGAAAGAGTCCTGGGGACGGATGCTGGCAATGAGTACGCGATCAGAATGTAGATAATGCTAGTGAGTAGATACTTAAAATTGGGTAAACTGGCAAAGGTTATCTTACCACAACGTTTTTTTGGTTTTTGTTTTTTTTTTGGGAACCAGAGATTGAACTCAGGGACACTTGGCCACTGAGCCACATCCCCAGCCCTATTTTGTATTTTTATTTAGAGACAGGGTCTCACTGAGTTGCTTCGGGCCTCACTAAGTTGCTGAGGTTGGCTTTGAATTCGTGATCCTCCTGACTCAGCCTCCCAAGTCACTTGGATTACAGGCGTGTGCCACCACGCCCGGCCTTACCACAACTTTTTAAGAATTAAAAAGGAAAACTTGTGCCATTCCAACAACAGATGCTTAACAAATGATAGATTACAGGGGGGACATATAAAATTTGTTTCAGAATATTATTCAGTCCTAAAGAAGAATGAAATCATGGCATTTGCTGGGAAATGGATGGAACTGGAGAAGATCATGCTAAGTGAAATAAGTCAGTTCCCCAAAAACAAGGGCTGAATGTTCTCTCTGATATGTGGATGCTAACACACAGTAAGGGGGTGAGGGAAGAATAGAAGTTCATTGGATGAGACAAAGGGGAATGAAGGGAAGGGAGAGGGATGAGAATAGGAAAGATAGTGGAATGAATGGGGCATCACTTTCCTGTATTCGCATATGAACACACCAGTGAGACTCCACAGCATGTACAACCACAGGAACGGGATCCTTATTAGAATAAATTAAACTCCATGTATGCACAATAAGTCAAGATATGCTCTACTGCCATGGATATCTAAAAAGAACAAATAGAAGCTTTTTAAAAAATTTGTTTCAGAACGACCTGGTGCTTCTTTTGCAGGTGACTATAGCTGCCCTTTTGCATCAGTTGCACCCTTCAGTGAGATCAACCAAGTTTAAGGACGTTGGCAGGGAAGTGCAGCTGTCATCATGCCACCAACGAAAAGTTAGACACCATTGTCAGCTTACATAAGATGCTGTCTCTGCAGGAAAGATTAAGTTTTTTGTTTCCTTTCACTGCAAAAAAAAAAAAAAAAAAAAAGAGAGAGAGAGAGAGAGAGAGAAAGAGAGAGAAAAAGAAAGAGAAAAAAGCTTGCTATAGAATAACAGAATTAAATTAGACCTTGGGAAAAAAAATCAATATAAATCATCATCCTAATGCCCTGAGCCCAACTTCAGAGTTTATACAACAGAGTTTGTGGCAACAAAATTGAAGAAGAGTACAACAAACTAAATTATTCTCATCAATTCCCCAGTAGAAAGGAAAGAGGCATCTTTGCTAATAGAATTGAGGATGTATTTATTTGGAGAAGTAAGTTCCTGAGAATAAGGGGTGTCCCTGACTTGTGGAGGATAGCCCAAAGCTGGAAGGCAAGGCCAGAGCGTCTGTTGGGGGGTGTGCAGAGCAGTATTCTCACCCAGCAGGGGACCTGCAGTGGTGCTTGATGGCAGAGCATGATCAGCACTCCCTTGACAGTGGCTTCACGCTGCTGTGATCTGTGCCTCCCTAATATCATTTTCCAAATGCATTCACTTGGCAAAACTTTTAATAAACCTTATTAAGGTAAAAATTGTTTGAATATGGATATTTCCATGTGACCAC
Source organism: Glaucomys volans (assembly GCA_020662805.1). Taxonomy (NCBI): domain Eukaryota; kingdom Metazoa; phylum Chordata; class Mammalia; order Rodentia; family Sciuridae; genus Glaucomys; species Glaucomys volans. Next base: position 940,995 of record JAJEJO010000819.1, read on the forward strand.
CTCCCAGATCAAGACTAAAAACATCATCATTATCCCAGAGAGTCTCCTGGTGCTGTTTTAAACCAAGGTCCATTACAGAAATTACCACTATGTTAATGCTGTTACCATAGATTAGTTTTGTTTTTGGAGTAGCATATAAATAGAATCACATAGGATACATAGGATTTTTTTTTTTTTTTTTTTTTTGTGGGTGCTGGGGATTGAACCCAGGGGCTTGTGCTTGCAAGGCAAGCACTCTACCAACTGAGCTATATCCCCAGCCCAGATTTCTTTTTTTTAACCAGAGATTGAACTCAGGGGCACTTAACCACTGAGCCACAACCCCAGCCCTTTTTTTATATTTTATTTAGAGACAGGGTCTCACTGAGTTGCTTAGGGCCTCAGTTTTGCTGAGGCTGGCTTTGAACTCTCAAGCCTCCTGCCTCAGCCTCCCAAGTCGCTGGGATTACAGACCTGCACCACCACACCCAGCAGGATACATATTCTTTTATTGTGTCTGAGTTCTTTATTCAGTTTAGTGGCTTTGCAGTGTACCTGTGTCATTGTGTATATTTGCAGCTTGTTCTTTTGTGTTGTTGGTAGTGTTCCAAAAGATAACCGAACAGAAAGTAAGTGCAGGAAAATTTACTCAGTATCATTACTCATCAAAGTGAATTAAAACCACATTGCTTTGCCAGAACAAATAAAGCTTTTTAAAAACTGACAATGCCAGACACTGATGAGGATGGGGAGCTCTTGTACATTATTGATGGAAATGTAAAATAAAGCAATCCCCTTTGGAAAGCTATTCAGCAGCTTCTGAGAAAATTAATCATAATCTACCCTATGACCCTGAACTTCCATTCCTAGATATATGTTCAAGAGAAATTAGTGCATCTATAAACAAAAATGCTTTTAAGAAAAATGTTCATAGTGGCTTTATTCATAATGATCCCAAATTGAAAACATCCCAAATCTCCAGAACCAGGAGAATGGATACCTGAACTGTGGTATATTCCAATGCACATTTCCTGAGGTTCTGCTCTGTGCAAAAGTCACACTTCCCTCTTGTCATCTCTGCCTTTTGTGAGCATGGTACTCTTCTTGCAGATCCCATTTTGCCCACAGGTTTCTCTGAGAAAAGGGAGAAAGCATTGGGCACTGTGTTGTATGTCCCAGGACCAGACATAAGCACCCCGGTAACTATCACAGTCTGGATTCTGGGTCATACAACATTACTACTGTTGTCATCATCATCACCATTGTCACCACTGTCAGCTTATTCACTTCTGTGACTAAGGGGCCCAACCAGAACAACTGTAGAGGAGGAAAGGTTTATTCAAGGGTTCACAGTTTCAGAGGTCTCAGTTCATAGACCACAGGCTCCATTCCTGGGGACTCAAGGTGAGGCTGAACATCATGGCAGAAGAGTGTGGTGGAGGGAAGCAGCTCACATGGTGATCAGGAAGCAGAGAGAGAGAAAGACACCACTTTCCAGAAATAAACTCTATATCCCAAAGCCACATCCCCAATGCCCACCTCCTCCAGCCACACCCACCACTGCAGTTACCACTCAGTTAATCCATCAGGGATTGACTCCCTGATTAGTTTAAGAGTCTCATAGCCCAGTCATGGCTTCGCTAAACCTTCTTGCATTGCCTCAACACATGAACTTTTTAGGGGAACACTTCACATCCAAACCATAACAATCATCATCATTGTCATCATCATTATTATTATTAATGTCCTCAATTGAGGAGGAAGATAAGGCAAATCACAACTACTTATAAAGCAGACTTAATAGTACTAAATAAAAACAAATGTGCTTTGAGAATACCAAAAGGGGAAAGAGGCTAATTTGTGCTAGAAAATGCTGGTCCGATTTCTCATAAGATTTACAGAGATTTATGATTTGTCAGCTTAGGAGACATGATCCGAGAGTGCACTAAGAGACTGCGCTCGTAATGTGATAAAAATCCTAACCCACAGTCTTAGGGTTAAATCAAGGCTCAACTTGATTACACATAGGATTTTGGACAAAAAATTTAACCCCTCTAAGCTTGATATTCATCATCTGTGAATGATGGCAATTCTTACTTTGATTCGTTGCAGATGATTAAAGGAAATATTTATCAAACACCTAGCACCATGCCAGTTATCCAATGCATAAATATTAGCAGTTATATTTACTGAGTGAGAACCTAAGAGTCCATTTCTCCTCTGTCTGTCTTGGGGTGAGGCTGAGAAGGATTGAGGGAGGGGGGTCTTTTCAAATAGACATCAAGGCCAACCTGGTGGCATCTACTCCCAGTAATAACTCTGAAGTGACTATATGCCACTAGTAGTCCTTTCACCCAGAAATAATGAACACATTAGGAAATGTTTGCATGATTCTAGCCATTCTAAGTCTCCTAAAAATGCAATTTGTAAAGTTGCTGTTTCCAGGTCCTCTAGTAAAGAATTTAGCAACAGGGAAAAAAAAAATAGCATAAGCCAAACTATGAAAGGCAAGTCTCTTAAGACTCTGACTCCTATGATTAGCTATTTAATTTTTGCTGAGTCGGAAGCAGGGCAAGGAAACCAAGTGGGAAAACAAACCTGATGCCATTTTTTCCTCACTTGACTAGTTTACCAAACCTCATGCACCATTAAAAACACTGTGCTAATTTTGCACCATCTGCAGCCAACATTCAAGACATCACTGAAGAGAGCTCCAGGCAGGTGGTCTCCTGTGCTTGTCAATCAATGGAGCCATTGTGGAACTCCTACCTGTGCATTCTCACGTTTCCTTTGGCAAGTGGACATGCCCTCAGTACCCTCCATGGCCCAAAGGTTGACTTGGGAATCTTGTGGGATTTTAAAAAATATTTTCCCGAAAGGGGCTGTGGTTGTAGCTCAGTGGTAGAGCACTTGCCTAACATGTTTGAGGCACTGGATTCTATCCTGAGCACCACATAAAAATAAATAAAAATAAATCAAGGTATAAAAGTACAATAACATTTTTAAAATAACAGTATCATTTTCAGTAGTATCTGTCATTGCCAGAATAAATATATTTTTTTAAATTTTTCCCAGGTTGGGCACTGTGGTGCATGACTCAGGAGACTGAGGCAGGAGGATCATGAGTTCAAAGCCAGCCTCAGCAACTTAGTGAGGCCAGGGCTCATTCCCTTGTATTAACGTGTGTGTGTGTGTGTGTGTGTGTATAAAATGTGTATGTATATATATGTTTATGTATATATTTACATGTATATATATGTGTGTATATATATATATATATAAAATGTTATACATATAGATATTCCCCCCATACGATTTTTTTTTTTTTTTTTTTGGTACCAGGGTTGAACCCAGGGGCACTCAACCACTGAGCCACATCCCCAGCCCTTTTTTGTATTTTTTATTTACAGACAGGTCTTTGCTGAGTTGCTTAGGACCTCACTCAGTTGCTGAGAGTGGATTTGAACTCATGATCCTCCTGTCTTAGCCTCCCAAGCTGCTGAGATTACAGGTGTGCGCCTTCATGCCTGGCTCCCCCAGATATTATTTCTGTGTGTGAACAGCCTAAATGTTCCATGATATTATGAGATTCCAGTGTGGGAAATAAATGGCCCATTATTACCTGAACTCTTTGCAAAAATGACTAGATCTTTCAGAGGATGCAGGCTTGATTTCAATTCTTATGAAAACATTAGCAATAAACCTCAGATTCGCAGGTCTTGGCTTCCATCATCTTCTTCAAGCTATTTCTTACCCATCTGTCTACCTGTCCTTCCCATTGCACTCTCTGCCCTTCTCTATGCCCCAGCCAGCTGATTCCCTCGGACCCCATTTCCCAGGCTCCTTTGCTGCTGGTTTTCTGATTGGGTTAGGGAATGGGAGGCACAGGCTCGAGATCAGAGCGAGGAGTGCTTCTTCCTCAGTCACTCTTGCTTCACTTGCATTTCAGCCGTGGCTGCCTCTGCAACCACAGGTTCTGTCAACTGACCCCTGCTCCAAGAATCCAGCTTCTCGCTGAGCTCTGTAATCCTGTTTTCTCTTTCCTGGCCCCTTCAGGACCCAGAGTAGCTGCAGCTTCTCTTTGTTGCTCATCTCTGAGAGCTTCAACATCTGTGTTTGGTTCCCTAACGCTGCCCATTGAGTAATCCTTTCGCAAATGCCCCTGGTACAATCTGAGTACAATCTGAGTACAATCTGAGTTGGATTCTGTGTCTGGCAGGACTTTAATGATATACAATTATCTCTCTAACCTCATCTTCCCTAGGACTATTATTTATCGATTGCTTGCCCCATCAGACACTGTGCTAAGTGCTTCACCAACACAAATTCATCCAGCCTTGACAATAGCTCTGTGAGGAGAATATTCATTTACAGAGGAGAAAGCAGACTTAGCAGATCTGAATGTCTTCTCCCTGGGAATGCACCTACTCAGCAGCAGAGTCAGAATGCAAACCCAGATCTTTCTAATCCAGAGTCTATTTTTACCCGGTACCAACTGCTCTGCAGTGCAGTCCACATCAGAATCACCTGGAATGTGTATTAAAAATCCAGGTTCTGAAAAGAAAGGTGGGGGCAGATTTCATGGAAATCAAAGGGAGATCAGTGTCCAGGAGTGATAGTGACCAGATTATGTTGTTATAGTGTGTGCATGGACAAATATGTAATAATAACTCCCATCATTATGTACAACATTATGTACAATAAAAAATATATGGGGAGCCGGGTGCAGTGGCGCATACCTATAATCCCAGCAGCTTGGGAGGCTGAGGCAGGAGGTTGAAAGTTCAAAGTCGGCTTCAGCAACTCAGCAAGGCCCTAAGCAATTCAGCAAGACCCTGTTTCTAAATAAAATATAAAAAAAGGCTGGTGATGTGGCTCAGTGGTTAAGGGACTCATGAGTCCTTGGTACCAAAAAAAGAAAAGGGAGGGGACAGGAAATGATAAATGATTTTTAAAAATCCAGATTCTGAGAATCCCACCCTAAATACCCTTCTGAAGAAACCAATTCTAGACTTCGACTGGAGCAATGCAGGAGACTCAGGGTCAATGAAACACACAAAGTAACTGACAAGCCGTGTTGTGGGCTGGCAGGCAGCGGTGATCAGTAAGACCAAACCAACTCTCTCTCAAAACTGAATGTGAATGAAAATGCTAAGGAAATCAACGAAGTAGAGGGAGAAGAGAACGCCCAATGAAGATAGGAAATGAGAGAGTGACATGGTCACAGTGACCATGCAACTGTGCCCAGTGGTGCAGCCGTCAGATAGCAGTGACCCTGGGGCAAACTTGAAGCCTGAATAACAACTATTATTAGCTTCTCTTGAGATTTCCATCTCCTCTCACCCGCCAGCTCACTGGTGACTTATGCAATCTTTGGTTGTCTCTTCTCTGAATGACTCATTTGGCTGAGTTGACGCCTCCTTCAGTTCCTACAGAAAGGTCTCAAATCTACCAGGAAGGGAATGGCCTCCCAACCAGTCTTCCTGCATTAACTCTGTCCATTTTTTTTTTTTTTTTTTTTTTTTTTTTGGGGTAGGTATGTACGCGATGCTTAACCACTGAGCCACATCCCCAGCCCTTTTTTGTATTTTATTTAGAGACAGGGTCTCACTGCACTGCTGAGGGCCTTGCTAAGTTGCTGAGGCTGGCTTTGAACTCATGACCCTCCTTCTTCAGCCTGTAATCTCAGCAGCTTGGGAGGCTGAGGCAGGAGGATCGTGAGTTCAAATCCACCCTCAGCAACTTAGTGAGGTCCTAAGCAGCTCAGCAAAGACCTGTCTGTAAATAAAAAATACAAAAAAGGGCTGGGGATGTGGCTCAGTGGTTGAGTGCCCCTGGGTTCGACCCTCATATCAAAAAAAAAAAATCATCTGGGGGGAATATATATATGTATAACATTTTATACACACACACACACACACACACACAGTGGACACCACTATGCCTGACCTCTGTCTGCCTTTTAAATCATTACTCCTATTGAAGCTGGGGGGATCTTCCCAAAATATAAAGCTAACTTCCTTAATCTCCTTGCGTAAAATCCACAAATGGTTTCCCATTCTTTGGACAGAGCTTAAAAGAGCTCCTATTTGGGCTGGGGATGTAGCTCAGTTGGTAGAGTGCTTGCCTCGCAAGCACAAGGCCCTGGGTTCAATCCCCAGCACCACAAACAAACAAACAAACAACAAAACAAAGATCCCCTACTGTGGTCTGCAGGTTCCTTCATGGGCACCATGCCTCTTCTTCAGCCCCAGCTAGTCTCCCTCCTCACCTCAGTCACAGTGGCTGCTTTCTGCCCCTCTGACCACCAGGCTTCCTCCCACCAAACGGCTTGGCTAAAGCTCTTCTTCCTGCCTACAACATGGACCTGTGCTCTTTCACCTAGTTAACTCCTACTCGTCACCAAGCCTCACTTCCCTGGGGATGCCTTACTGACCCCCTGACCGATGCCCATCTCATGGCATCCACCTTCCATAGTATTCTTTACAGCTGTGACACTTTGTATAACTCCTTGATTAACATCAGTGGTGATGGTTTGGATCTGAAATGTCCCCCAAGTTCCACATTGAAAACATGGCCCCCAGTGCAGCAAGGTTAATAGGTCAGGCTCTGTCCTCGTCAGTGAATTAACAATCAAACGGACTATGGTGGCTGAAATGGACTACTGACAGGCAGGATCTCGTCTTGGAGGAAGAAGTTCAGTGGAGGCCTTGAGTCAGCTTTCTCGCTGCTGTGACTAAAAGACCTGACAGGAACACTTGTAGAAGCCAGGCATGGAGGCACATGCCTGTAATCCCAGCGGCTCAGGAGGCTGAGGCAGGAGGATCAAGAGTTCAAAGTCAGTCTCAGCAACTTAGTGAGCCCCTAAGTAACTCAGGGAGACCCTGTCTCCAAATAAAATACAAAAAAGAACTGGGGATGAGGCTCAGTGGTTGAGTGCCCACTACTACCCCCCCCCACACACACAAAAGAAAGAACAATTGTAGAGGAGGAAATGTTTATTTGGAGGCTCACTGTTTCAGAGGTCTCAGTCCATAGACAGCAGGCTCCATTCCTTGCGGCTCAAGGTGAGGCTGAACATTATGGCAGAAGAGTGGAAGGAAGCAGCTCACTTGTGAACAAGAAGCAGAGAGAGACTCCACTCTCCAGATACAAATATGTACCCCAAAGCCACGCCCCCAATGCCACCTCCTCCAGCCACACCCCACCTGCCTACAGTTACCACTCAGCTAATCCCATCAGTGATTCATTCACTGATTGGGTTAAGGCTCTCACAACCTGATCGTTTCTTCTCTGAATCCTCTTGCATTGTCTTACACCTGAGCTTTTGGGGGATACCTCACATCCAACCATAACTGGGGGGGAGACCTAGACGTATATATCTTCTTCCTAGTCCCTTCCTCTCTCTCTCTTTCTCTCTTTCTCAAGCTGCCATGAGATGAGCAGCTTCCCTCCACCACACCCTTCCACCATGATGCTCTGCCTCACCTCAGCCCAGAGCAATGGAGCCAGTTGACCATGGGCTGAATACTCTGGAACCATAAGCCATGTGCCTTTCCTCTTCCAAATTGCTCTTGTCGGGTATTTTGGTCACAGTGATGAAAAGCTGACTAACACATCAGTTATTATTACCATCACACTCCCTGGGTTCAGATCTGTGGCTGCTCTCGCTGCCGCGCCCTGGGCACCTTATACAGTGTCTGGCCCACAGGAGGCGCTCACACACTTATTGAACACGTGAATGATTCAGTGTCTTTGAATGCAATAACACTGGGTAAAAGTTTTCAAGAAGTGCCATTGTGTAGTTGCCATGGAGTCAATGTCAATAGTCACAGAGGGCCAGTGGCTGTTGCTTAGGAAAGGCCAACACACAGAGGCCAGAGGAAGGGGATCTGCTTGCACAGTACCCAGAACCAAGCACTCCACTTGGAAGAGGAGCCCAATCCTTCAGCAACCCCAACATCCTCAGGAAAATGCCCAAAAGGTCAGTAGCACTTGACTTTCCTTTAGTGAACTCATTTAAGTTTGCAAATATATTTCCAAATAGTTGATGTCAACAACTTGGTAGGCAAGATATTGAAAGCTCATTGCCCATCATCCACACAATTACAGCTTTAAATTGAATTGGAAAAAAAAACAAAGAGAACAAACTTGCAGCTTTGCCTACAGATGGAAAAGAGGATGCAATTTCACAAACATCTTTGTCTTTTGAGAAACATTTGTGAATCACACTTGGTAATGATTTTAAACTGTACGGCGGATTCTTCCAAATTATCCATGACAGAGAGAAATTGTTTCATAGTATTCAAATGTGTGAAGTTAGGTCCAATAAATGGAAAATTTTTTTTTTATCCTTCCAGAGTTACTTTAATGAAATATAAGCACATAGAAACATGACTGTTTTTGCATAAATAGTAACATACGGAACCTACTGCTTGTTTCCATGAGTAATGTATCTGAAGAACTTCTACATCACTTCAAGGTCCTCATTCTTTCATTAGAGCTGCCTGGTATACTACTTAATAAGATGCACATATTTTATTTAACTAGTCCCATATTGTTGGACATTTGAGTTGTTTCCAATCTTGTACCAAAATATCAAAATGAATAATCCTGACTATGTCATTTTTTTCCTGAATGCACATAGATCAGTGGGACATATTTCTCCAAGGAGAATTGCTGGGCTAAAGGTCACTGCATTCGTGACTTTGATAGATGTTGCCAATTTGCCCTCCTTAGGCGTTATACTAGTTTATTCTCCACGCAGCAGTGTATAAAATCAGTTTTCCCACAGGAACTCTGACAGTGTGTGTTATCAAATCTTTGGACTTTCTTTTTTTTGTCAATCTGATAGGTGAAAAA
>JAJEJO010000819.1:949935-971033 GCA_020662805.1 Glaucomys volans
GAACCCAGGGGCACTCCACCACTGAGCCACATCCCCAGCCCTTTTAAATCCTTTTAAATATTTTATTTAGAGACAGGGTCTCACTGAGTGGCTCAGAGCCTCATTAAGTTGCTGAGTCTGGCTTTGAACTCACGATCCTCCTGTCTCCTCCGCCTCCTGAGTCACTGGGATTACAGGAATGTGCTAGCATGTGAAATAATTTCCCAAATGCAAATCTGAGCCTGTAATTCCCACTGCCCTTGAGATAACAACCACAGACCTCCAAGACTCAGCCTGCTCTCTGGCCCTGGCTCCTGCGTCATCCTCCACTGCTTTCTCTAGGTGCCAGCCACACTGTATTTCCTTCAGTTCTTCAATCAAGTCACACTTTCTCTCACTTTAAGTCTTCAGCACACACTGTTCCCTCTGCAGAAAACACTCTTCCTCCTTCTTCACCTACTGATTCATGAGACTCAGGCAAAATGCCACCACCCTGCCTGCTGACAAGGCTTGCCCCTCTCTGCTCTCTGCATGTGCTCTTCCAATTTTCTTTATTGAGTTACCTCTTCCACATCTGTCTCCTGCAGTGGACCAGAGACAAAGGAATATGTCTCTATCCTTCCTTGACACATTCCTCTGGCCCAGGATCGTACTTAAATTCCTAGTTACGTTGGCTAACCAGCTAAAACAGATAAACTCCAAAACCTCCACCATTCACAGAATGAGAAACAATTTTTTCTATTTCATGTGACAGTTCAGAGTGGGAGCTCCAGATGTGTGGCAGCCTGACTCCACACAGCTATGTAGGGACATGGGGTGATGGGTGCCCTACCATCTCCAGTGTGTGGCTTCCACAGCCTCCCTCATCATTTCTATCTGAGCCAGCTGGAAAAGGGAGAGAGCATGGAGAAGCTTACATGGAAGGTGTTATGGTTTGGATGTGAGGTGTCCCCCAAAAGCTCACGTGTGAGACAAGGCAAGAAGGTTTGGAGGTGAAATGATTGGGTTATGAGAGCCTTAACCCAATCAGTGAATTAATCCCTAATGGGATTAACTGTAGGCAGATGGGGTGGCACTGGAGGAGGTGGGTCCTGGGGTATGTCTTTGGGGTCTGTATTTTTTCTGGTGGTAAGGGGAGCTCTCTTTCTCTCTCTGCTTCCTGGTGCTATGTTCCCAGCTGCTTCCCTCCACTACACCCTTCTGCCATGATGCTCAGCCTCACCTTGGGCCCTGAGGAATGGAGCCTGCTGTCTATGAACTGAGGCCTCTGAAACTGGACCCCCTAGATAAACTTTTCCTCCTCTACAATTGTTCTTATCAGATCTCTTATTCACACCAACAACAAACAACTGACTAACACAGAAGGTGTTCTCTTCTCTTTGGCATCAGTCACATGGCTACTTAATTGCAAGGAACAGGGATATATGTGCTGGGGTACACCCATGGCCAAGTACTTCTTGACTACTTGGCAAGAGAACCAAGGATTTTGGTAGACAGACAGCTGCTGCATGAGAATGCTCAGTGATATCTATTGAAAAACAGATTTTTTTCAATCATTGTATTGCTTTGCTTTAGATGCTAATATCAATGCCCAAATCCCAGAATCATTGTGTTTCTTTCATTTTGTTTGCAGTATTTCAATATCCAAGCAACTGGCTTCAGTTAAAGGTAAGACATGAGATGACATGTGTGCTTCCCCTCTACAATGGTAACATGTGAAGAGTTAAATAATAAGACATCAAAGGGCACCAGCGATGTAATGAACTTGTAGATAAATCATCAAACACTCATGAAGGCTTTCTTAAAGGTTTGGGAACTAGGGTTCAGTAACAGGAATGAGCTTGCCCAAAATGAGACAAACCATGAATTTTAGATTATGGATCCCTGGTGGACCTATGTTCTTCTGTGGTATCCAATCACTTCTCCATGGGGGGCATCCTCAAAATATTCAGAAGAGGACTCTGAACATCTGACTCAAACATTCAGAGAAATTCAGGATGTGATCGACTTCCAACGACCTGTTCATTGAGTGACAACAGTCTGGCCAACTCCCAAAGGGTAACCCTTTGCCCTTGAAATTCAATTGCATAGGTAAAGTGTCTTTCTTTAGATATTGCCATTAAGATAGCAATATGAGAAAAAACACTCACACTGGGATCGTGCTTATTCCAAACTGTGTGTAGCTTAACCTGTTTACAGAGCAAGAAGCACAGCTGGATATTACTCCTTTGCGGCTTTCTCCCTAGATGGCTGGCTCATCTCTCCAGAAGATATTCTTGAAATTTTTATTTAAATAAATCTCCATCTTGATGTAAATATTGTTTACACTATCACAACACAACAGAGACGTGGTTTCTACTTCAAAAGGGTACACAATTCCAGATACTTTCTTTTTTTAACTCGGTACCAGGGATTGAACCCAGGTACCACTCAGCCACATTACCAACATATATATATACATATATATGTGTATATATATATATATATATATATATATATATATACACACACACACACACACATATATATATATAGAGAGAGAGACAGGGTCTCCCTAAGTTGCTAAGTTGCTGAGGCTGGCTTTGAACTTGTGAGCTTCTGCCTCAGCCTCCCAAGTCCTGGGATTTATAGGCATGCACCATCGAATCTAGCCTCCAGGCATTTTTGACACTTGTTCCAGCAGATTTTTAAGACAACTTCTCCCCCTGGAAGGTTGAGGGGGGATTGTAACTATTTAAACCCCACTAGCTTCTCCCCTGCCTGATATACAAAAACCATGCTAGTTTAAACAAATCACATTTCATCTCATGCCTTAACAAACCACAGGGAAAACCCAGCGCATCTTCCTAGAATGTGTCTTATTCAATAGTAAGTCACTTTACGTGTCATTCACTGAAATCAAACATGGACAGATCATGGAATTGAGCACTCATTTTCTCTGCAGGCCTCTTGGCTTATGCCCAGGAGTGCTTGAGGAGTAGGGATGTAGGATAAGTACATACATGCCTCTAACAGCCAGAGTGGATTTGTAGTGAAAAGTTTGAGAAGCACCAGAGTCTTGGGGAAACTTTTGGCCTCCAGAGTAGAGAGTAGGGGTCTTACCAGTTGTCAGTTCTGCCCTATGCTCCCTCCATGAGCTTTGGCAAATCACTTCACTTCTGTAGGTCTTCATTTTCTCACTTGCAAAAGTAACTGATATTAGAAAAAGTTCTCAACTGAGGTGATCCTGACAACTCACCGTGTCGGGAGTGATGCTTCTCTGACACTAAAGTTTTAGGGACTCGCTTATTCAAGTGCTTGATGTTTAGCTTCCTGTGTTCCAGCTCAGGGGAGGAGGAAGAGGCAGAGGATTGTTCTGAAGTTCAAGTCACCTCAGCTTAACACGTGTACACAGCACCCAGGGCCTGGGAACAGATGCAGAGATAATAAAGATGTGTGTTGGTGAGGATGTGAGGAAAAGGGTATACTCATACATTGCTGGTGGGATTGCAAGTTGGTGCAGCCACTCTGGAAAGTAGTGTGGAGATTCCTTAGAAAACTTGGAATGGATCCACCATTTGACCCAGCTATCCCACTCCTTGGCCTATACCCAAAGGACTTAAAATTAGATTACTACAGTGATGCAGCCACATCAGTGTTCATAGCTGCTCAATTCACAATAGCTAGATTGTGGAACCAACTTAGATGCCCTTCAATAGATGAATGGAAACTGTGGTATATATACACAATGGAATATTACTCAGCCATAAAGAAGAATAAAATTATGGCATTTGCAGGTAAATGGATGATGTTGGAGACTGTCATGCTAAGTGAGATTAGCCAATCCCAAAAATCCAAAGGCCAAATGATCTCTCTGATAAGTGAATGATGATGCATAATGTGGGGTGGAAGGGAGGCAAAAATGGAGGAAGGAGAGATAGCATAGAGGGAAGGGAGGGGTGGGGTCAGGGTAGGGGGTAAAAATAATAACAAAATGAGGCAGACATCATTGCCCTGTGTGTATACATGTATGAATGCACAGATGGTGTGACTCTACTTTGTGTACAACCAGAGAAACAATAGCTGTACTCCATTTGTGTTCAATGGATCAAAACTAAATGAATAAAAAAAAAATTAAAAAAAATAAATAAATAAAGATGTGGTCACTGCCTCAGGGACCACACAGTTCAGAGCTGCAAAGTCCAGTGGTAGTTGTTAGCCACATGGAACTACTAAGCACTGGAAAGGTGATCACATTGAATTCAGATGTGAATTTAAGAGAATTAGTAGGTAAAAAATTGTAGGAAAAAAACTTGTAGAATCTCTCAATAATTTATTATATTGATTACCTGTTGAATTTATAATATTTTATATATCAAGCAAAATAAAATACATTATTAGCCAGGTGTGGTGACACATGCACATAATCTCAGCAACGTGGGAGGCTGAGGCAGGAGGATCCTAAGTTTGAGAATCAGCAACTTAGCAAAACCCTAAGCAACTTAGCAAGACCCTGTCTCAAAATACAAAGTAAAAAGGGCTGGAGATGTGGCTCAGTGGTTAAGCACCCCTGGGTTCAATCCCTGGTACCAAAAAGTATGTACATAAATACTAAAATTATTTTATCTGATAAAATAATTAGTTTTTTTAAAAGCAACTAACAGAAAAGTTAAAATATAATTATGACTTACGTTATATATCTTTTGGGCAGCATTGATCTAGAAGATTATTAAAAGAGATAAACACTCCGCATCACATACAACCCCAAGAACAGAATCCTAATTAGAATAAGTAATACTCCTTATATGTATAATATGTCAAAATATACTCTACTGTAACAACTACCTAAAAAGTACAAATAAAACACTTTTAGCCGGGCGCAGTGGCGCAGGCTTGTAATCCCAGCACTTGGGAGGCTGAGGCAGGAGGATCGCGAGTTCAAAGCCAGCCTCAGCAACTTAGAGAGGCCCTAAGCAACTCAGTGTGACCCTGTCTCTAAATAAAATACAAAATAGGGCTGGGGATGTGGCTCAGTGGTGGAGTGCCCCTGGGTTCAAACTCCCCAGTACCAAAAAAAAAAAAAACTTTTAAAAGGAAATAAAACCAATAAACAGTGTTACAGCATAAGGATTGTAGAAAGGTTATGTTTAGGGAACTGTAGAAGCACAATGAAGGGACTCATCACCCCATCTGGAGATTTGGGAAAGAGCCGTGCAGAATATGCTAACCCCACCCCACCCCCGCCCCCCCTCCAAAAAAAGTCCTAAAGGCAGAGTGCACTGGTGTGAGGAACCGGATTTGCTGTGTGACTCAGGGCAATCTACTTAATCACTCTGAGCCTCCGTTTTCTCATTTATGAAGTGTGGAAGATACCAGGACCTACCACATAGACTGACGTAGGAATCAAATGAGTTGCGTCACGGACATCCATCCCAGAAAGGTGTGCCTGGTACAGAGAATCCGGTTCCAAAAATCATTCTTTACTATTGTCCACCAGAACACAAGCTCCCAAAGTCAGGGATTATTCTGTTGTTGCTCATTGTTCTATATCCAGAACTAGCACAGGGCCCCACAACAAACACTTACTGATAAATACTTGTTGGAGGATTAGAGTACACCAGAGAACTACGCACAATTCAGTATCATCAAAGTATAAAACGTGTACATGGGAAGAGCAGAAGAAGGTCACGTGAAGTAGCCTAGCCCAGCAGACTCCCTGTTGCCCCCACCTCAGAATCAAGACAGCCAAAGAAAGACACCAGCAGAGCCTGGTGTGTTGGCACATGCTTGTAATCCCAGCGGCTCTGGAGGCTGAGGCAGGAGGATTGCAAATTCAAGGCCAGCCTCCGCAATTTAGCAAGGCCCTAAGCAACTCAGTGAGACCCGGTTTTATTTTATTTCTAAATAAAACACGAAAAGGGCTGGGGATGTGGCTTGGTAGTTAAGCACCCCTGGGTTCAATCCCTGGTAGCAAAAAAAAAGAAGAAGAAGAAGAAGAAAGACACCAACAGAGAAATGGAAACCCCTTACACTTCAAATTGCTTGCAGACCTTTGCAATATGCTTTCTTTCACATACTCGCTCACAAGTCTACCCGGCAGAGTGCAAAAAAGTTAGGAGGCAACCTGCTGGGCTTATTAAAGAACCAGAAAAACAGGAAACTAAAACACTTTGCAAAATATCATCAGTGTTAGTAGGACAACCAGGGCTCTTGGGTTTTTTTATTTTAAATATTTCCGAGTTCTGTTTTTACCATGAACATATGCTATTTTATGGTCAGGTGGGGAAATTCAGGCTGTCTCTCAAAAGAGATGCAGGAGAAGGACGAGCTGGCCAATCCAGATGGAGTCCCCTCACAGAGTGCAGCTAGACTTGAACTTGACCGGAGGGCTGGAAAATGTGCGCCTTCCATCACCACTGTGGGGCTGACCTTGCAAATGGATATTCCAAAGTGGCTGATCTTTCTACATGGGGGGCTGGAAGCTAGAAAGACCTACAAGGCCTTTGCTCATCACTTCTTGGCAATGTGAACTCGAGATGCCTAAGATTAACTTTTCATGTGTCCAGGTTTCTAATATATAAAATTGAGGCACAAATGCTACCCACTTCTGTGGGTTTTTTGAAGCATTAAGTAAGATTATGTTTAAAAAGCACCCAACACATAGTAAACAAGGAAAGGACCCAGCATCCTTTGCAAACTCACTCTCAGTGGAGAATTTCACTGCTTCGGGGCTGGGGGTATAGCCCAGTGGTAGAGCACTTGCTCAGAATGTGCGAGGCCCTGGGTTCAATCTCCAGATCACCAAAGAGAAAATCCACTGCTCCTCCCAACAATGCACCCTCATCAGAGAGTCAGAGACTACTGCCCTCCAAGAAAAGTCTCAGACCCAGGAGAGCAGCCCATCCTTAAGCTGAGTAGTGTTATCCTGGATTATTAATTTGCAAATCAACTGGTCCGAAGTGCAGAACAAGTATTTACCTCCTAAAGAATCCATATGATTCCTCCAAGCAATTTGCTTGTTAAAGATAAGTTCATGTTGAAACTGAGTTCATTCTTCAGTTTCTTTTCTTTTTTGGGACTGGGGATTGAACCCAGGGGCACTTAACCACTGAGCCACATCTCCATCCCTTTTTAATATTTTATTTGGAGACAGGGCCTCACCAAGTTGCTGAGGCTGGCCTTGAACTTGCAATCCTCCTGCCTCAGCCTCCCCAGCCGCTGGGATGACAGGCATGTGCCACCACACCCTGCTTCCTTCACTTTTAATTGAAATTTTATATGCTTAAAACCCTTCCATGCCTTCTCTTCCCACTTTGAAGAAAATCTTGATTGCTTGGCACAGACTCTAGGCCTGCCTGATCTAGCCCTTGCCTACCTTTCCCAGGCAAACACCCTTCCAGCTTCTAGACTCCAGCTCTCGCCCAGCAGACCTCTTCTGACCCAAGCCTTCACCTGCTCAGCTCCCTGGGGCTGGAACACTCAGCAAAGCCCAACCCCACCTTGACCCCCACCCTCAACATGGCTGGGTCCTTCTCATTCTATTAGTTTTAGTTTACCTATTAATCTACTCATACAGGCTTTCCAGACCATCTATCTATCTAAGTAGTTTTCTTCCCAAACCCTCCTTGTAATTGCTTTTCTGTCTCTGCATTTCATTAGTCTCATACATCACAAGTTGCAAATATATACATATATATGCATACATGTGATATACGTATGTGGAGAAATAAGTAATGAACAGATATATATGAACAGACAATATCCCCTTGACTGTTATTTATTTCAGCACTAGATGGTAAGACAGACGTGAGCAGAGACCACATCTGTCTCTGTCGTCTTAAGGGCTGAATACCTTCAGGAGTACCAAGCATGCAGTAACGTAACAGAAGCCAACTGATTCCAAGGAAACATCATTCTTTGAATCCCTGCTTGTTGCACATGACGTGGGCTGAAAGCTGTGAGAGTCTGTGATCCTTTACCTTTTTCTGATTCATCCAATAGCATTTCTTAGCATTTCCTCTATAGCAGACATTTGTGCTGTTTGCTGAGGATCAGGGTATGACCCTGGCCCCATGGAGGTTGCTTTCTATTTGTGGAGATTAAACATGTAACAGCTGTAAAGTGTTCGACACGGGCTCTACACGAGTGGATATATGGGGGACTAAGAGAGCTCAGAGTCTAGAGTTGTTTTTATGATACTTGGCACCATTTCCTGTGGTCACTGTGCTACCCACTGGAAAAGAATAAATCAGCACTGCCCTTTCAAAGAGCCTAAGCCACACCCACCAGCTGGGGGATCCATGATTGAGGGCAAGACCTCTGATCCACCCTCATATCAAAGAACTTGTCCTGCAAGTCTTTCTCCTTTATTGTACTTAAACCAAGTGCTGGTGTGCCTGACACAAAATAGAAATTGCACAAGAATAGGGCTCTTTTATTAAGTGTGATCCTTAACATCAAAGGCTGAGCCTGCTATGGTTTGGATGTGAGGTGTCCCCCAAAAGCTCATGTGTGAGACAATGCAAGAAGGTTCAGAGGAGAAATGACTGGGTTGTGAGAGCCTTAACCCAATCAGTGAATTAATCCCTGATGGATTAACTGAGTGGTAACTGGAGGCAGGTGGGTGTGGCTGGAGGAGGTGGCATTGGGGGCGTGGCTTTGGGGTATATATTTGTATCTGGAGAGTGGAGTCTCTCTCTGCTTCCTGATCACCATGTGAGCTGCTTCCCTCCACCACTCTTCCGCCATGATGTTCAGCCTCATCTCAAGCCCTGAGGAATGGAGCCTGCTGTCTATGGAC
The DNA here is from genome assembly GCA_020662805.1 of Glaucomys volans. Lineage (NCBI taxonomy): Eukaryota > Metazoa > Chordata > Mammalia > Rodentia > Sciuridae > Glaucomys > Glaucomys volans. Next base: position 958,694 of record JAJEJO010000819.1, read on the forward strand.
TGAGACCTCTGAAACAGTGAGCCCCTGAACAAACTTTTCGTCCTCTACAGTTGTTCTGGTCAGGTCTTTTAGTCACAGCAGTCATAAAGTTGACTAAAACAGAGTCCAACACAGAGTAGGTGTTCCGTAAATATCTGTTAAGTGACTGAATGAAATTACAACTCAGGAAGACCAAGGCTTAGAGAGGTGAGGTGTTTTTCTAAGGTCACGGAGAAAGCAGGTGGTAAATCTCATCCTAATTCTACCAATTCTAAATGCTACTAAAGGAGCTTTCATTCTTCACTGTTTCAAGATCCAGGATCAGATGCCTCTGTATTCAGCTCCCAGATAAAGGGCACCAGGGAGGGTGTCCTTGATGTATGCCTCCCAAAACTGTTGCCCAGAGTTTCCTTGAAGATGCAAATATCCCCCTGTGTGGGGAAAGCTCATTTCCATTCTGGCCTACCTCACTGCACATTTCTTTCCTTACAGCTTTAAAGAAGGGTTCAGATCTGGAAAAATCCATTGCTACTGCCGCTTTGATTTTCCGAAACTCTTCTGACCCTGACGGCAAACTTGGAAAAGCTACTACCAAAAATCTGCTACAAACTCAATTTAGGAATTTCACAGAGGTGAGAGAATTTTCCTGCATGAATAAATTGGGGCCACACCTTAATGGCTGGCCCAAAGGGCTACCAACTCCAACTCAAGGCCCCTATTAGGTTGCTGCAATCAACAACCTAATGCATCTGCCAAGTCCCCAGGGCAGATCAGAAACTTGGAAGGTAAGGGAGGGAAGTAGAAAGTGGTGGAAGATGAGGCTGGAGTGCTCAGGAGAAGTCAAATCTTACTCATCTTACATGACCTAAGAGAAGGAGGAAACCGGAAATGGTTTTCAAGTCTAAGAAATCATACCAGCTATGGTTCAGAGAACAGATTGGGTGCAGGTGAGGGATGGGATAGGAAAGAAAAGAGATGCTGTGCGGAAGCATCCATACCAAAGATTATGGGCAGCCACTGATGCCTAGCAGAATCGGATTTGGCCAAGCCAAGGGATACAGAGGTCTGACTCCCAGGGACTGGCGGTCATGATAGACTGTTGCAGAGAGCCTAGGAGTAGGGGGCCCTGTGTGGGAGTGGCTTACCGTCTGATGATATGCTAGTTCCCTAAACAAATGGCTTCCCTGACTCCACCCCATCCTGTTCATCACAGAGGAGCCCCTCCTGGTCCCGGTCCCTTTACCTGCGCGACTATAAATAAAGGAGAGGTGGGCTACTCCATGCTGTTAGAGGCCACATCTGGTATGGCCCCATGCGTCATGGCCCCTCCCATTTGAAAAGAGTATTGGCTCTTGTGTTTATTGATTAGATAAGTTTCTTGGTAATTAATTGATTTATTGCTGGCACCGCCGTCCTCCAGCAGTTAACCTTTCCCTCATCCATGCTGGACATGGCTGAAACCCCCACAAAAGATGATCAATAAGGGCTTGAACCACAGTGGTGCGGATGAGAGAAATAGAGAGGCAGGAGGGACATCTGGAAAACAGAATGAATGGGATCTGAAAGCTGATTGGCTATGAGAGTTGAATGACAGCCCAGTTTCTGAGCTGGGGAAGAAGTGAGTGCCCTATCTAGTCCCAGAAAAGAGGAAGACAGAATACACCGAATTGAGGTGGGAGGGGTAAGAGGGAGGTAACAGAAGTTGCTCACTATGGATGTGTCAATTTTAAGATGCCCATGGAACTTTGAAGTGAGGGAATTCGGACAGCCACCGGATGCACAAGTTGAGAGGGCAGAATAGAAAGCAGCATTTGAAATGTAGAAATGAGAGTTGGGCCAGGCATGGTGGTGCATACCTCTAATCCCAGTGGCTCAGGAGTCTGAGGCAGGAGGATTGTGAGTTAGAGGCCAGCTTCAGCAATTTAGTGAGACCCTGTCTCAAAAGGAAAAAAGAAAAGAGCTGGGGATGTGGCTCAGTGGTTTACATTTTCTGTATGTCTACATACATTCATTTTATAAGACTACTTAATCATATTCCAAAAATGTGAATTTGGTGGGTGAAAGAGGAAGATTAGAGTTAAAAAATGTAGATGACTGAATTCTTACTTAACCTCTAATCTTGTATCATCTACAACTGCATTATTCTACCATAAGTTTGTATTCATTCTTTGGGAAAGACTGGCCTAGGGAAAAAGTGTAAGAAGAAAAGATTTGTGTGCTTAAACCACAATATTTATTGGTAAGGAGAGGGAAAAAAGATGTCTCTAAGTTTCCATATGTGTTCTGAGACACTAAAAAGACACTAAAAAGATAACCATTCTTGGGCTGGGGCTATAGCTCAGTTGGTAGAATGCTTGCTTTGCAAGCACAGGGCCCTGGGTTCAATTCCCAGCACTGCGAGAGAAAAAAAAAGATACTATTCTCTTTATATATAACACACATGTATGTACATATACATGTAAACCTATATGTACTAAATCATATAAGTTGTCACCCACTGGAAGAAACCACTTCAAGGGTACCAATTCCAGTGAGCCTATGATTACTTCAAAAGTGTGTGTGTGTAGTGCAATACACATAAAAATGACAGGAAAGGAGTGTTAATAAGCATTAACTAGCTTTGGGTAATGGAGTAAGGGTTATGTTTACGTTCATTCTTTTAAAAAACATTTTTCAAGCTGGGCACAAAGGTGCATACCTGTAATTTCAGATACTTGGGAGGCTGAGACAGGAGGATCTCAGGTTGGAGGCCAGCTTCAACAACTTAGCAAGACCCTGTCTCAAAATTTAAAAGTCTGGAGATGTAGTTCTGTGGTAAAGCATCCCTGGGTTCAATCCCTAGCACAAAAAATAAATCAATAAAAAGAAGATGAAAAACATTTTTTCCTAAATGTTCTATGTTATACATGCATTATTTTTAAAATGTTTTTCAGGAAAGGTTATTTTTAGGCAGAAATATCAGACAGAATTTGACAAGAGATTAAAAAGTTTGGGGGGAGTCTTCAAAGAAGAGAGGTGTGAATAAATCATGTAATATTCACTGATACCTTTGGCCTAAATAAATGGCATATCCCAGTGAGAAAAAAAGCCTCCTAGCTGGTGTCTTGGAAGGTCTTCAGAGAGCTTTTAATATGCATGAAAAAGAGGACTTAGTGGGTACATCACCTCAATGTTACTGATGACCTCTCTGAGAATATCAGAGGAAAAAATTAAAACCAGTCATTAGGAGAGACCTTCTGCCTTGTGACCCTTGGTGCAGACTAAACCCAAGTAAGGCAGCCTATCCTTGCAGCAGACACACCTAGGCTTAAGTGCACCCCTGTCCTCGGCTTGAAATAAGAGGTACCAGAGAGCAGAGCCATGGAGTCAGGGGACCTCAGGTCTTCTCAGGATCAAGAGTAACAGTTCATCTTCACAGGGTGATGTTAGAATGCTACCCTGATCCAATAGCCCAGCTCTGCAAGATTCCCTGAGCAACTGTGTTATGGTTGGGATGTGAGGTGTCCCCCAAAAGCTCATGTGTGAGACATGCAAAAAGGTTCAGAGGAGAAATGACTGGGCTGTGAGAGCCTTAACCCAATCAGTGAATTAATTCCTGATGGGATTAACTGAGTGGTAACTGGAGGCAGGTGGGATGTGGCTGGAGGAGGTGGGACATTGGAGGTGTGCCTTGGGGGTATATTATTTGTATCCAGCTAGTGGAGTCTCGCTCTGCTTCCTGATCACCATGTGAGCTGCTTCCCTCCACCACACTCTTCCACCATGATGTTCAGCCTCACCTCCAGCCCTTAGGAATAGAGCCTGCTGTCTATGGACTGAGACCTCTGAAACCATGAGCCCCCAAATAAACTTTACCTCCTCTTTACTTGTTCTGGTCGGGTCTTTTAGTCACAGCAGCAAAATAGCTGACTAAAACAGGGTCCCAGCCTGTAAAGGAACATCCCATCATTCCAGAAGTACCTTGATCCCCCCGTGATGGTCTTAACAGCCAGCACACAGGTGAGCATTTGAGCTTGAACTAACTGCAGACAGTTCGTAAAAGAATCAAATCACTTTTATGTTCTTATCGATTCAAGGATTTGACACTGAAAAGCCTCTCCACTGACATGCTATTCAGATATTTTCCCTGGGTCTTTTTTTGACAACCACAATCTTGGATTTGATTTATGATCAAACGAAATGCCAATCTTCTTAAGTACCTGCTTTCTTTTAGTATTGTTGCTCCTGTATTTCTGGATGGCCTTACAGTTCAGGTGAACCCATTAAAGGATACCACTCATAAAAAGGAGGTTATAAGTTTGAAAATCTGAAAATGTAACAACATCTGTGTTCAAGAAAAGGGCAGGATAGCTCAGCAATTTTAGAGCAAGGGCTCCAGACTCAGGTAGACAAGCCCACAAATCTTAGCTCCATACCAAAGCTGCTTAGCTTGAGGCCCAGTTGCTTAATTATCACTAAGTTTTGATACAACTTCAGAAGAGGGTACAATAACAGTACATTTTCGGAAAGGTCACTGCAAGGATTAAATGAGGTAACCCACAAAGTGATTTTTTTTGGGGGGAGGGTACTGGGGATTGAAGTCAGGAGCACTCGACCACTGAGCCACATCCCCAGCCCTATTTTGTATTTTATTTAGAGACAGGGTCTCCCTGAGTTGCTTAGGGCCTCACTAGGTTGCTGAGGCTGGCTTTGAACTTGAGATCCTCCTGCCTCAGCCTCCCGAGCTGCTGGGATGACAGGCGTGCTCTACTGTGCCCCGCCCCCGAAGAGATTTCACACCATTCTTTGGAAACACTGATGACTCATGTTATCTGTTAAAAATTTGTGCTTGTTATCTGTAAACCCAAGGCTTGCAACAATAAATGAGGTTTTTCCTTCTTCCTTTTTATTGTCCCAGGGACAGGAAACCAAGCCAAAATACCAGGAGATCCTTTCTGAACTGGATGAGCACACAGAAAATAAGCTCGATTTTGAGGACTTCATGATCTTGCTGCTAAGCATCACTGTCATGTCAGATCTGCTACAAAATATATGGAGTGCAAAAAATGAGAAGTGACAGTTTAAAATATGAGGACAGATAAAATAATGTCACAGCATAGTGTCAAATGATTGAAGATTTTTTTCCTTCTTTGTGTAGCTAATTGAATATACTGATCCTGAATCTTGGGTGGCTCTGTTTATTAATATTCAGATTCAATATAACTCTAAAAAGTTTACACAAACTCTCCAGAAATGTTCAAATAATACTTTATTCATGTGTCTTGCCTTACAACATGATAAATGAATATCTGATTGCTTTGGCTATGTCCATAGTGACATAGGGAATTTTTGTCATAGACACTGAGTCATTCATTCATTCATTCATTCATTCATTCATTCCTTGGGGTCTGTTGAGCATCCATTTGGTGACACTGTTTAGGATACAGAAGAGGCCAGGCAATCTCTTCCTTCTGGCATGTTTACAGAATCCCAGCAGAAAAGACCAATGATGGACACTTTTTGCAAACACAACATAATTATAATTACAGTCGGGGATACAGGATATAAAAGAGCTTATTATCTGACTCGGGTTCAAAGGTCAGAGGAGCTTTACTGACATTCTGTAAAAAAAAAAAAAACAGAAAACCAGCTGGCTGCCAGGGAGCTAGGTGGGAAATGAGATTGTCCACAAACAGGCCCAAGGGAGCTTCAAGGGGAGACGGCAGTGCTGGACTTGGTAGTCGGGGTGCTTCCAGGTCTGGATGAACCTGTTACCCTGAAAAGGTACAGTTCTGAGAACTGGATGTGAATTATGAATTATACCTAAATAAAGCCTGACTTTAAAATTGACCCCAATAATCTCTCTGTCATCTAATCATGGTTTAGCAAGATGGTTTAACCAACTCGTTTATGATCTAAAGGGGTCATCTTCCAAAAACCTGCATCACCCCCGACGACTACTTCCTACATTCCTGCATTTAAATTACATACACACACACAGGCTGGGGCCATAGCTCAGTGGTAGAGCGCTCGCCTAGCATGCGAGGCCCTGGGTTTGATCCTCTGCACCACATAAAAATAAATAAAATAAAGGCATTGTGTCCATCAATAAATTAATCAATTAATTACACAGACACAAATCAATGCCTAAACCCTACCAGACAGAACCTCACAAAGGCTTTTATTCATTTAGGGATGTGCCTGGGGACCCCAGGCCTCAGTGGAGCAATCCAGCAAATGCTGATGGACACATACAGGCCCCCAGACATGGCACCAGGCAACAGCCAGGGTCCCAAGTCTTACGCACCATGGGCATTCACACACGCCTTCTTACTCCATCTTTACAAAAGACATTTTCCAGCTGCAGGAGCTGAGGTCAAGGGTGGTTCAAGGTCATCCGGGTCATCAATGCCTGAGTCAGGACCCCAGCACAAGAGAAGAGAAGACCAAGTGTTCTGACCCCTACACACACTTTGTTCCAGTCACAAAGCTTCACAGTGAGCCTGTCACCTCAGGTTTGTCACACTTCTACTACAAACTGGTGTTTAGAGACAGGCAGAGTTGGATGCAGTGATACACACCCATAATCCCAGCCACTCAGAAGGCTGAGGCTGGAGGGTTGTGAGTTCAAAGCCAGCCTCAACAACTTAGGAAGGCCCTGAGCAACTCAGACCCTGTCTCTAAATAAAATATAAAAAGGACAGGGGATGTGGCTCAGTGGTTAAGTGCCCCTGGGTGCAATCCCCAGTACCAAAAAAGACAGAGAGAGAGAGAGAGAGAGAGAGAGAGAGAGAGACAAATCATGGCCTTTACCTTCCAGGAGTCAATGCCTATTAAGACACTATGCACATGAAGATAGTGGTATGTGCTCTTCACCAAACCATCCCTGTTCTGCCAACCACGAGGTAGGACTGTGCCTCTCTGCTTCCTCAGAGTGCAGGATGTCCAGGCTCTGGCCAGGGACATTTAAGAATGGGAGGACACTTTAAGAGTCTGGGCCCAACCCTCTGTTCTGCATCCCTGGGCCATAATAAGTGGCAACACAGTGCACCAAGGCTGCTCCACCAGGCTGGGTGGAGGCCAGTCTAGAGAAAAACCCTAGACACACACATAGACATGTCACTTCAGGAAAAAAAAAAATAACCCTGTTGTTTCAGGGGGAGAAATACTTTGATTCATTTTTAAATTGTTGTGATTTTCCAGGTCCTTCTCTCATCTCTGATTCTTTTGCAGACCAATGCGGCAGGGCACACACACATGTCCACATATACAAACCCTTTCCAAAGAGACAATGCCTTTTAATAACTTTGGGTCTGGCGAGGTGTTATCACACACAGGAGTGTTCCAAACCCACCAACATTCAACTCGTCAGCTCTCTCCTCTGCAAACCTCAGACCTCTGTCCAAGAGCTTAGACCAAGTAAGGAAAAGTTCCAGACTCTCTGTTGCCATTTTAGCAGGAGGCAGTGTGTTTAATAGAAGCATTCAAACTCAATTATCTAATTAAATAAGAAAAAGGAGGCCAGGCACAGTAGCACATGTCTGTAATCCCAGCTACTCAGGAGGCTGGGGCAGGAGGATTTTGAGTTCAAAGCCAGCCTCAGCAACTTAGCAAGGTTCTAAGCAACTCAGTGAGACCCTGTCCCTAAATAAAATATTAAAAAGGGCTGGGGATGGGGCTCAGTGGCGGGAGGTCCCCTGTTTAAAACCCCGGTTTCCAAAAAAAAAAAAAAAAAGGGTTGGGGATGTGGCTCAGTGGTTGAGTGCCCCTGGGTTCAATCTTTGGTACAAAAAAAGAAAAAGAAGTTCAAGAAGATTCACTATGTCCACCTTTCAACGTCTTCCTGCCTTGAGCTGTTTGCCTGGAATCAAGCGGAAACAAAAACAGAGGAAAATTTCTTCTTTTTTCTTACAAACACCAGAATGATGCTCTATACCGGTCACTGTACTAGGGACTTAACAAATCAGGACTCATTTTACCCCCTAACAACCCTGTGAACTAGGTCGTACCATGAGGAGCATCTTACAGATGAGGAAACTGAAGCACCGAAGTTTCCATGTTCATAAATGAGCACACGATGAGCAGGTTTGAAAGTTTTCTGTCCTCCCTGAGGGCAATGTTAATTTGGTTTTAATATTAGATCTTATTGTGAGCAATAATATTATAACTTGACGAAAATAGCCGTGCACATTTCAGGCACCCAGCGAGTGCTAGCAGAACCAGCTGGGCCCCGGAGAACCAGTTGGCGTTCCTCAAATAGAACTCTGTGGGCTGCCCTCCCCCAAAGCCCTCGGTGTCTCAGTCACAAGGAGCTGAATATGGAAATCTTGGTGACCAATGAAAAGGTCAAACTCACACCTTTCAGAGAAGGGAAAAAAGAAAGAGACTGGCCAATGGTGTGATGAAGAATCTTGGAGCCGTTCCAACCCTCTGGGCTCCCGGGAAGAGTTTTCAAAAATCCATCCCAGATGGAAAGTCACGCTCCTCTGAGGGGATATCAATTATAGAATCTATTTTAGCAAAGAATGGAAACAGCAAAAGCACGTGTGCATGTTGAAGCATCGGTGACAGATAAACCGAGGAGCATGGTGTTAAGACACTAGAGCCCAGAAGATCCACTTCTGGGATCCAGTCACAGAGCCATGAGCTCCGCTCTGTTTTAAAAGGTACCATTTTGAAAATGCTCCTGATGGTCATAGGTGAGGCAATGGCGCAGCTCTGCCTTGGGATCCCTGGGTGGCCAGGACGAAATCCTCTCCAGTTATACACACACCAAAGGAGAAAGAGGACGGGTGTATTTATAAACAAGGTACAAGAGTGTAAAATGAAAATAAAGGGCAGAGACTCCAATGAACATCCACAAAATACTGGAAATGGTAATAGAAAGCAAAACCAAGGTGCTTCAGCATCTCTAAAATGAATTGGTTTCTTGTCTTTATATCTCTCTGCATGTGGTCAGGATTCTGCATCCATATTCCCCTCTCTCTCTCTCTCTCTCCCTCTCTTTCTCTCTCTCTCCATCTCACTCTCCTGACCAGTTCTTTCTGCTTCTTCCACCAGAGCCAAGTAAAACATTTTGATTGCAGACAAGACCTTTTTAAATTAAATGTTCAACAAACATTCAGTAGCATTTCAGAAGCTATTCCATCCCCAGGAGAAAGAACGTGATTGGTGGATTCTAAGTAGGGATGGCTACTTGACCCAGTTATCTGTGGTCAAGGAGACAGTCACCTGCCCACCCATGGGAGCCAACTCCTCCAAGAGAATGCAGGCAGGTTCTCAAAGGAGAAAAAGAGAACCTAGGGAGAACCTGACTAAACAAATTGTAAAAATCTATAGAACCAAATGCATAACTTGGGCTGGAAGGGCCAAGCTATCTGCTTCTCAGAGATGGGCCCAGCAAAAGTGTGTCGGTGGGGTGATTTTATCTGTTTTTCCAAGTGAAACCTTGTGTGCAGTGTCACTGCATAAAAGACACTAACCTGAGTCTTCCTGGGAAATTTTCCTGTGATTAATTATAGCCAAGATATTCCTATGCAAGGGCTGCGACATCCATGCAATTTGCTAAGCATGACAGAAACATACCCAGTCCTGGAACCCCTAATTTTCTTTCTTTTAGCATCTAAAAGTGGGTCCAAGTATGAGATCAGAATCTCTGCTTTAAATAGACCTTTGTGAGAAGCAAGGAGAGAGCTGGAAAGAAAGCAGAGGAAGCCCTGCTCATCAGCTCACCTTTGGCACTGAGAGCTCCCGAGGAGACCAGAGCACTGGAGGCAGCCAAGGTGGCTCAGACCATTGACAAGGGGACAACAGTGACTCGGGCCTGGGAGAGTGGTCGGTTGTATCTGACTTCCCTTCTGCAATTTTTTTTTTTTTTTTTTTTTTTGGTCCCAGGGATTAAACCCAGGGGCACTTAACCACTGAGCCATATCCCCAGCCCCTTTTTATATTTTATTTAGAGACAGGGTCTTGCTGACTTGCTGAGGGCCTCACTAAATTGCCGAGGTTGGTTTTGAACTCTCGATCCTCCTGCCTCAGCCTCCTGAGCCACTGGGATTACAGGCGTGCGCCACCATGCCCAGCCTCCTCTGCAATTTCAATCCAGGATACATGGACTCAAATTTCTCTTGGATCCATTGGGAGTAAAATTTAAATAACCCTGTTGACAAGGTGGCATGGCAGAAAGTAGAGGTTTTGAGTTTTTGGTTTTTTTTTTCTTTTGGAGTTTTGGGTATGTTATACTGTTACTGCGTTTTTTAGAAAGAACTCTCCTTGAGTGACATCACACATTCCTACTACAGGGTCTCAATACTTTATCCACAATTCTGAGTCTAAAGAGCAGAGACCATGGAAATTTTTTCATACTTATTTGGTGACAAAACATAAATTTTAAGTAACTGTGATATTCATCTCCGTGACTCAGCACGAGGTTGAGAGCATAAAGCTGGGGACTCTGCAGCCCTAGAGAAACCAGTGGCCTAGAGAAGTGAGCAGACAGGGAGGAGACCTAGACTCTGGTCCCAGACCTGCCACCATGACCTCTGGTGACAGAGTACCCCACTTTTCTGAATGAACCTCGGTTTTGTTTCTGATTGAACCCAGGGGTGCTTAACCACTGAGCCACATCCCCAGCCTTTTTTATGTTTTATTTAGAGACAGGGTCTCACTGAGTTGCTTAGGGCCTCGCTAAATTGCTGAGGCTGGCTTTGAACTCACAATCCTCCTAACTCAGCCTCCCATGCTGCTGAGATTATAGGCGTGCAGCACCGTGTCTGGCTAACCTTGTATTTTTTAAGTACATGTTTGGAATGAGAAAGGAGGCTCTTTTCTTTAAAAAGTTGCTGTGAGACTTGGAGAGGCAACTCATCTCACTCTAGACGTATTTCTATTGTCGCAATCTTAATTAATAAGCTGCCCCACACAGAGGATCTATTGCTCTCAAGTATCACTGTCCAGTCTGTCGCTTAATTCCCTACATGGCTTCGGAGATTGGTATTATCCTCTCTGTTTCACCAAAGAGAATCAAATTTAGGGAAGGTGGAGTGTCTTGCCCAAAGACAGAGCAAAAAGTGGCAGATCACACCCACTCTGGACTTCTTCCAATGACGCTGAGTGAATTTAAGGTGAGCCTGTCCAACATTGTAATATACTACATTACAACAAATTATTCTCTAAAACAAGGAGGAGGAGAATTAAAAAGAATTTCACATGCCCAGAGCCCACAGGAATCAAGAAAAGTATTTTTTAAATGCAATAAAACCAGGCATGGTGGCACACACCTGTAATCCCAGCAAGTAGGAGGCTGAGGCAGGAGGATCACAAGTGTGAGGCCAGCCTCAGCAACTTAGCAAGGCCCTAAATAACTTAGTAAGACCCTATCCCAAAATAAAAAATAAGAAGGGCTGGGCAATGTGGCTCAGTGGTAGAGCATCCTTGGGTTCAATGCCCAGTACAGAAAACAAAAAATATGGTATAGTGTAAAATGATTTTCCTTGCCTCCCTTTGTCATTTAATTCAGCTTTACAGGGATTTATTCCTCTGGGGAACGGCAATGGAATTTTCTAATCCACGTGTCCTGTTGCCCACTTATGGTGGGAAGAAGGCCACAGAAGCAGGGGAAAGAGCGTCAGATCATTGGGACAGAGAAAGTGCTTTCCAAACCTTGACATGTGCCAGGTGGTGCGTTAGAGATATTGACGGGGAGACAAGAAACGGCTTTTATCCCAGGTCCACCCCTGCCCTCTCCTCTTCAACTCCCATATTCTTTCTTACTTGGTAAAAGGGGGCCCTGTGACCAGATGCTCCCTAAAATCCCGTCCCACTCTGACATTCTTTGGGGCAAACCAAGATTTTTTTTTAAAAAGAAAACCATAACAAGACCTAGTGTGCCCTGTGGATAAACTAATCCTCTAACCTCGGTCTCCTCTGTTCCTTTTCACTACCACTTGACCTTGGCAGTGGGGGGGTTCACCCCAGTACACAGAGCACCAGGCACCTGTAACCAGCTAGTGTCCCTGGGAGGCCCAGAGGGGAGGAAGACAAAAGATGAGAAATCCTCCAAGCTTTTGAGGCTGAGAACATGAAGATGTGTTTTGTGTGTGTTTCAAAACTGCCACACAGTTCCAACAAGTCCTGTCACTTTCTGTCCGATCTTGAAAAGGAAGAGCCCTGGCCGCTCAGACATCTAGAACGGTGTCTGGGACACCATAGGTGCTGAGTGAATATCAAATGAACAAATGAATGAACGAGTGATCCTCCAGTCAAAGGGATGGAAAGGAGAACATGAAAATTCTGCTTGAGTGCCAGATGCAGTGGTGCATACCTATAACTCCAACGGCTCTGGAGGCTGAGGCAGGAGGATCATGAGTTCAAAGCCAGCCTC
>JAJEJO010000819.1:971133-1017324 GCA_020662805.1 Glaucomys volans
CTAAGCAACTCAGCAAGACCCTGGCTCTAAATAAAATACAAAAAAGGGATGGGGGTGTGGCTCAGTGGTTAAGGCCCCTGTGTTCAATCCCCGAAATATTTTTTTTTTTTTTTTTTTTTTTGCTTGAAGACAGGCCAGTGTCATGCAGAACGAGAAAACAGCTGTGGTGGTAGGTGTGTGAACTAGATCTACTCTCCAAGACTGTGCTAACTCAGAATGGGTGGACTCAGTTTATGATTTCCTTCACTCCAGTTTAGCTCAGGACCAGCAAACCAGCCATTAGAATATTCTTGAGATCAAAGTCGGGCGTGGTGGCGCACGCCTGTAATCCCAGCACTTGGGAGGCTGAGGCAGGAGGATTGCAAGTTCAAAGCCTCAGCAACTTAGCGAGGCCCTAAGCAACTCAGTGAAACCCTTTCTCTAAATAAAATACAAAATAGGGCTGGGGATGTGGCTCAGTGGCCGAGTGTCCCTGAGTTCAATCCCCAGTTCCGAAAAAAAAGGAAAAAGAATATTCTTGAGATCAAAGAGAATCTTCGTTGTTAAAGGAACATGAAGTCCACACAGAGTGGGAAATCTACAGGGACAGAGATGCCCAGAACCCAGAGCCACTTGGCCAGCACTGAACATCTGAGCCAAGAGCCACATGAACACTTGAGGGCATCTGTTGTTTTGTTTGGTTTGTTTTTTATATTTTATTTATTTATTTTTAATTTTATGTTGGGTACCAGGGATTGAACTCAGAGGCACTCAACCACATCCCCAGCCTTATTTTGAATTTTATTTAGAGACAGGGTCTCACTGAGTTTCTTAGAGCCTTGCTAAGTTGCTGAGGCTGGCTTTGAACTCAAGATCCTCCTGCCTCAGCCTCCAGAACAACTGGGATTTCAGGTGCGCACAGCTACACCGGACACTCTTCTGTTTCTTACTGATTTTTGAATCTCAGTCCACCAGACCATTGTTTCAAAGCACATTTTTACTTATGGGATAAAGTCATTTTGAAATTCAGTGGTGTATCTTTATAGTCAAAGGATCTTCACCAGCTTCATCTGCTTCTCAACCCAGTTTCTTGTCCTGTAGCCCACAGGGTGCACTGTGACCTCAGACAGATTTTGCAGCCCACAGTGAGGACAGATTAATCCTGGAAAATCTCTGCACCTCTCACCTGGATTGAACGGAGGCCTCAAGAGCAGGATCGGGGTTTTTTTCTTTTTTTCTTTTTTTCTTTTCTTTTCTTTCTTTCTTTTTTTTTTTTTTTTTTTTTAACTTGGTTGTGGGGCTGGTGCATCTCTAGTGGTCTGTGAATGCTTGGAACCGTCTGCCTTTGCAAAATCTCTCTTTGAAAGAAAGAAAGCTGAAGGTATTCTGGGGACTTCTGGAGGGCTTAATGAAAATCAATAATGAAATTAAAGGTGGGAAAAGGAAAACCACAGGTTTCTAAAGGATCTTCGATTTCTCTGACAGTTCTTTAAGGAAAGAATTCTGATTCCCCTGAAAAGCATGTTTGGAATTGTGAAGACATTAAATTGCATAGTTATGGGGCTCATTGCTCAAGAGCTGTCTTGGCTAGATTTCCTCCAGTCTGTTCCCTCTCTGAAATCAGGATGAGATGAAAGGTGATGATGAATGGAGATCATGTCTAATCTCTGGGGTCACCCTCTAGGAGTGAGCTTAGGGTTTTGACTCCTGAAACCCTTTTGAAACTAAACTAGAGACTCGTTCTTCTCAGCAGCACAGTCACAGCTCAGGTGAGAGCCCTGTTCTCAGAGTCTCCTAGTTAGAGTCTGAACATGCTGCTAAAGCAACTTGGATGTGCTGCTTTTCTAAGGTGTTTTGAATAGAAACACTATTTTTTTAGGGAGCACAGGCACCTAGGTGCCCCAAGGTAGAATGGGAAAGTGTTAATGTCAAGAAGATCATTTCCCAGCTGGGTGTGATGGTGCACCCCTATAATCCCAGGGGCTGGAGAGGCTGAGGCAGGAAGATCGTGAGTTCAAAGCCAGCCTCAGCAACTTCGTGATGTTCTAAGCAGCTTAGGAAGATCCTGTCTCTAAATAAAATGTAAAAAAGGGCTGGGGATGTGGGTCAGCGGTTAGGTGCCCCTGGGTTCAATCCCTGCTACAAGGAGGAGGAGGAGGAAGAAGACTTGATGATGACATTGTCTCTGATCTTTATTGTAACTGTTCTGAGCTGATTTGGACAAGACTCAAAAAATCTGGAATAGTATGTCATTGCTGAATCACATTAGCTGTTCTTCAAGAATCCCAGCCTGAGTGCTGAGATCCCTCTTCACCCCTGTATCCCTAGCAGGGCTGATAGTCAGCTTGTGCTCCCTGGCATGTCTGCACCAGATATTCACAGCCGGCATCTCTCCTGATTGGTCGATGTCCGTGCCATAGAAGTTGTTGGGTGTTTTGAATGTTAGCTCCAAAGCAAATGCTGCTGATGTCCCGTGCATATCCTCCTAGCACACCCAAGGACACCTGTGGCCACAGCATACTACTTCGGGCACACTGACAATATCTTGCCTCAATGCACACATGTCTGTCTTCTCTGGAGCCTGAGGAGTTTTGCTCTATATCAGGAAGGTGCAAACTGGATCTTCTGGAGAGTTAAAACTTTCCATCAAAGCAGGGAGCTCCTCCAAGGTCCATCACCCTAAGAACAAGGCAAGTACCTAACAGTTCTCAGAAAGTCCCCAGTGGGATTGAGCCCCAGAAGTGCATGGAGGTAGCCTATGCACTGATACACCTGTATCACTTTTTCCTTCTTTCCTTGATTCAACTCAACTTCCTCATTTTTGCTTCCTAAAATTGCCATCCAACATACTTCCTGCTCCCTCCTCTGGGGTCTTAGGGGGAGGGACTCAAGCAGAAAAAAAACCCCTTTCCTGATTATCAGCACTGAAAATACTGCTTTGCACATCTAAACATTCAAAAAGCACCCATGATGTCTTGAGACATCTGCCCCACTGTACCTGTTCTTACAGAGCTCCTTTGGGAGATGATTCACAATTGGAGATTATGAAACAAAGAAAATGGAATCATCTTTTTCTTCCAAGAAGGTACAGCCAGAGTCAGGTAGGAATGGGTAGAGCAAGGGCAGGAAAAGTCTAGTTCTGTGTGCTGGTGACTCAGGTGGTTAGAAGGTGAATGGTGGAAGAGACAGGAAGTGGTATATGTCCATTCTCCCTCCCATTGATTCACTGCTGTTAAACAGAGTGCCTGCAAGGTGGGGGTCAAGGGGTGCAGCTCCATGCTGCTCAAGAATCTCCATTCCTGAACCTCCATTTGACCCCACTCCTCAGTTTATACCCAAAGGACTTAAAATTAGCATACTACAGTAACACAGCCACATCAATGTTTACAGCAGCTCAATTCACAATAACTAAGCTATGGAACCAATCTAGGTGCCCTTCAACAGATGGATAAAAAAAAAAATGTGATATATTGACACAAAGAAGAAGAATGATTCTATGACTTTTGCCAGTCAATGGATGGATCTGGAGACTACCATGCTAAGTGAAATAAGCCAATCCCCAAAGACCAATGGTTGAATGTTCTCTCTGATGTGTGGATGCTAACCCACAACAAGAGGGGAAGAGGAAGAATAGAAGTTCATTGGATCAGACAAAGGGGAATGAAGGGAAGGGAGAGGGATGAGAAAGGGAAAGACAGTGGAATGAATGGGACATCACTTTCCTATGTTCATATATGAATACACGACCAGTGAAACTCCACACCACGTACACCCACTAGAATGGGAAGTTACACTCCATGTATGTATGATGTGTCAGAATGCACTCTACGGACATGTAAAAAAAAAAAATTGCTGAGGATTCTTTTTCTAGGTCACAGGTCAACAAACTTATCTATACTGGGCCAGACCATAAACAATGCTGTCTTTAGAGGCCACATGGCCTCTGTCACAACTGCTCAACTCCACTGTTGTATTTCCAAAGGCAGTTGTAGACAATATACAAACAAATGACCGTGACCATCTTCCAATAAAGCTTTATTTACAGAATCAGGCGGTGAGCTAGAGGTGGCCCATGAGCTACAGTGTGCTGACCTCTGGTCAAGGTCATTCCTACAGTGCCAACCAGCTCTAGGATGCTAAGACACAGGGGTGGTTGCCCTCTACACCAGAAGGAAGGATCGCCTGATCTTAGCAAGTGAATCCAGGTAAGCGTGCTCCAGAGCAACATGCCTTGTCTGTCCTAGTCCACCCGGGAAGCAGGCTGCTCATCCCACTTTCCCCATAGCCCAACTATGGAAGGAAAGCAACTGAGCCGAAGTTTAATTATTCTGATGGGGAAACAAAAATAGTGCTGTCTGATGCCAAGAGTATTCTGTGTTATACGAAGAGAAAAACAAATAGCTCAGAATAAACAATTCCTACTCTTTCCCCTGAGGACCCAGAAGGGCTGTGAAAACTGAGGGCGGGGGAAGGTGAGTAGTAGGTCAGAGAGCGAGATCCAAATTCAGCCTCTCGATGTTCAAGTTTGAAGACATGAGGACAACAGTTCCTCCAATCCCTTGTTAGACAATTATTTAAAAATTCAGGCCAGGTGTGGTGGCACACTCCTGTCATCCCAGCAGCTCAGGAGGCTGAGGCAGGAGGATCTCGAGTTCAAAGCCAGCCTCAGCAACTTAGGGAGGTCCTAAGCCCCTCAGTGAGACTCTGTCTCTAAATAAAAATGTAAAAGAGGGTTGGGGATGTGGCTCAGTGGTACGCAGACCTGGATTTAATCCCCAGTACCAAAAAAAAGAAGAAAAGAAATACATATGGTGATAGCAGAATATTAACTAAGCATGGGCCCTTCTGATTGGTGTACAATTGTATAGCTTACACATGCACAAAGGCAGTTCTGGTGTTAGATGTTGAATTACAAAGATTATGCATGGGGTCACAAAGAGGATTCTGGTCTTCACTCTAGAGAAGTTGGTATTCAGGAAGGAGAGAAGCTCTGGGTAATAAATTTATTGGAAATTTGTGTCATCCTTTTTGATCCCTTTTCTACTTTGCTCCACATTGATTCCTCAACACTCAAGATCCTTCACCTGCATTGCCACGTTGGCATCTGACCACAGGCTGCCGGCGTCACTCTGCCTGAGACCATAGGACACCATAAGTCCTTCACCCCTGACCTACGTGAGTCCATCTCATCTGCTGCTTGCCCCTGGGAAGCTGGATTCAGGCCAGATGAATACTGACCACAGTTCTCCTGTTTCAGTCAGTTTTTTCACTCTGTGACCAAAAGACCCAAAAAGAACAATTGTAGAGGAGGAAAAGTTTGTTCAGGGGTTCACTGTTTCAGAGGTCTCAGTCCATAGACAGCAGGCTCCATTCCTCGGGGCTGGAGGTGAGGCAGAACATCATGGCGGAAGAGTGTGGTGGAGGGAAGCAGCTCACATGGTGATCAGGAAGCAGAGAGAGACTCCACTCTCCAGATACAAATACATGCCCCAAAGCCACACCCCCAATGCCACCTTCTCCAGCCACACCCACCTAGGGCCTCCAGTTACAACCCAGTTAATCCATCAGGGGATTAATGCACTGGTTGGGTTAAGGTTCTCACAACCCAATCATTTCTCCTTCTTGCATTGTCTCACAGAGAAGCTTTTGGGGGACACCTCACACCCAAACCAGAACACCTCCCTGCACCATTGAGTCACACCCAGCTTGGCTTCCTTCTCTTCCTACTTCCCCATTTCCCTGAAGGCTCTTCCTAGGAACACTTCCTAAAATAGCACCTCTGAAAACAAATTCATTTCAGAGTCTGCTTTTGGGGGAACCCAACCTAAGATTAACCCATAACAATTACAGTTAGTGTTACAGACTGAAATGTCGTATCCCCTCGAATCCATATGTTGAAACCCTCACTCCCAAGATGATGGTGGTATGGGGAGTTGGGGCTTTGGGTGGGAGCAAGTAAGTCATGAGGATGGAGCCCTCCTGAATGAGATGAGTACCCTTACAGGAAGGAGCAGGAGAGAGATGATCTCTCTCTCAGCCACGTGAAGATACAAGAAGGGCTCATCTGGAAACCAGGGTGAGGGCCCTCACTAGATTCTACATCTGCCAGCACATTGACCTTGGACTCACCAGCCTCCAAAACTATGAGAAATAAATGTGAAGTCACCCAATCTCTGGGATTCTATTACGGCAGCCAGAACTGAAGAGCCAGGTACAAAATGAGAAGTGGCAGGGGGATCCCGAGAAGAGATGAGAGATGCGGCAGGGGTAGTCCTGGATGAGCTGGTACCTACACTAGGCCCTGACCCGTGAATGTTATTTCCAGGGTTAAAATGAATGGTGGAAATAGGAAGAAGGATTGTACTTATTCTTGCTTATCACCCTAGATATCCTGGTTCTTTTCTGCTCTGTTCTGTGCCCTGGAAGACTGACCTTCCGGACTTCCTGAATACACAACCTTGCCTTCTAGCTTCTGGTTGGATTAAACCAGTGATACTGTAGATAACAGGAGGGGGCAAGAGAGTGAGCACATAACGAACAGATGGAGGAAAGGAAGGATGGAAGACCGAGTCATTGGCCTCCGAGTGCTGCTATCAGGTGGCTTCACCTTGACCTTCTAGCAGATATATCTAGTCATGCTTTGCTTAATTATGGGAATATGCACCTTGACTTTTTTGGGGGAGGTGGGTACCAACCAGGGATTGAACTCAGGGGCACTCAACCACTGAGCCTCATCCCCAGCCCTATTTTATATTTTATTTAGAGACAGGGTCTCACTGAGTTGCTTAGGGACTTGCTCTTGCTGAGGCTGGCTTTGCCTCAGCCTGCCTCAGGCTCCTGCCTCAGCCTCCAGAGCTGCTGGGATTACAGGCGTGCAACACCATGCCTGGCACACCTTGACTTCCTAGTAGATACCTACAGGCATGCTTTGCTTCATTAGGTGATTTATCACTGTGCAAATATCATAGAGGACACTAACCTAGATGGTGCAGCTTACCGTACATCCAGCCTATGTAGAATCTACTGTCATATATGCATGTATGGTCATATATGCAATCTGTCATTGAGCAAACCACAGTGATACAAAGCACGTCTGTATTTGGGCACATCAGTGGTTCCTCTTCCTGTAGTATTTCTCAGGTTCTTGTTTCGTTCTACAGCTAAGTTTCCACCAAAGTCCCATTTCAGAGGATAATCAATAGAGTCATATCTCTTCCAACAAAGGCAGCATCTCTGGACTATTTATGCTCTTGTCACAAAGGAGGATGCTGGGAGGAGGTTGCCATTGCAAAGACAAGGAAATTACAAGAAGCATTTGGCAAAGTAAACATCATTAAGAAGACAGAATGATGAGGCTAAAATAGATGCTTCCTGTTGAAGCCTCCTCTGTATCAGAAATCACGAAGGGGCTTGATTTGGACAGCCTGTCGGTGACAAAAAGCCTGTGATTCATTGCTTTCTCCCACTGACTTTTGACCAACATGCTGAGAGATTCATAACATTGTTATTTGACAGAACTTTCTACGTGCTCAGGGAAGATGCATCAGGGCTTTGTCCAAATTGGGGGGACCGAGCGCACTGCACCTTACCCCCAGATAGTTATGCTATTGTACCAGTCAAGGGTCCCAGGTGACACGCTAATGCTCTCAAGTGGGCCGACCAAGGAGCCATGACAGAGCTCAGGACAGTGAAGGGGGACGAAGCATCCAGCATGGGGAGCTGTTGGTCTTGCATCTGGGTCAGGTGTGAATATGTATGTTTTACAGTAGGAACACTGGAGCTGATGCTCCACCCAGATGGACCAAGGGAGGCTCCAAGAAGGAAATGCAAGCCACAGCCCTGAGAAAACTAAAATTCTCTGAAAACATGGCTGCGCCTTTCCACTCCCATCTCCTTCCCTGTCCCTTCTCCATTACGTGCTGCTCCCGCTTTCTGGGTTGTCCTACAAACAAAATGCACGTTCAAGGCTCTGTGCTTTGAAACTGGAGTCCCCTCATGAAACACCCTCCCCTAGCCTCCCTCCCACCATTCCAGGAGTGTACATCCCCTTTGGTTTACCTGGTATCCATTCCCACTTCTCATGACCAGACCTCAGTTTCCCTTTGAAAATGAACTAGATGGTCCACCAGTACAAGGCAGGCTTACCATGCTCCCTGAATCTGAGCTGGACCCACAGAGATGGGTCCAGGGATGGGCATGCATCTAATTCAGGCCACAGGGACACTGCTGAATAAGTTGCCATGATTCTTTAGAAAATGACCTTCTCTTTCACCTGGAGAGAGAGGTCTGAGAGGGGAAGTAACTCAAAAGAAACCAGAGTGGAGAGCGGTAGAGAGAAGGATTCATGGTGATGCTGTGCACCACCAGGCTCCTGTCTTGTTGGAGGGCAGTAACAGTCACCCAGGGGCGTTCGCTGGCCATGAACAGCAAAGGCAACCTGTGGAATGTTTTCACAGCCATCCAATCGGGAGAAGTTCTTCGGAGAACCATTTTCAGGGTCTATCACCAGCCTCCCACCCTTTTGTCAGCTCAGCAAGGTAGTTAAAGAATCTCAGCCTTGACTTATGAATAAGTACACCTGTACTTCCAGCCACTTGGGAGGCTGAGGCAGGAGGATCTTGAATTCCTAGCCAGCCTCAGCAATTTAGCAAGGCACTAGGCAACTCAGTGAGACCCTGTCTCTAAATAAAATATAAAAAGGGCTGGGGATGTGGCTCAGTGGTTAAGCATCCCTGGGTTCAATCCCTGGTATCTTAAAAAAAAAAGAGAGAGAGAGAGAGAGAGAGAGAAAGAATGGAGGTTTGTTTCACTTTTGGTTCTCAGTCTGGGAAATTTGAAAGCATGTCGCTGGCGGCATCTGGTGAGGACCTTCTAGTTCCATCACAACATGGCAGAGGACATCACATGGTGAGAATGACCAATGAGCAGGCATGCTGGCTGCTCTTCCTCTTTTTATAAGATAAGGTCTCTCTTCCTCTTTTTATAAGACCACTGATCCCATTGTAGACCCCCACCCTCTTGATCTTATCTAATCCTCATTATGACCCCAAATCACCACCTTCAAATACCATTAGCATGAATTGGGGATTAAATTTCCAACTCGCCAACTTTGGGGGAACACATTTAACCACAGTTCTCTCTTAGGCTATCAACGGATTGGTGAAGCATCCATTCCTCAAACTGTACATGTCTCCATGTTTTGTTTTGTTTTTTTCCAAAATTGATAAAGTGAACTTTCTCAAACTTTTAAGTTTGCTCTTCGAACAAAACAACATGAAGATGACAGAGTGGTAAATTGCAGAAACTATTCACCATGTAGCACATTTGTTTGATGGAGGAATTGTATCCAGAACACAGAAAGCACTCATACAGGGTGGGGAGGGGGCGGGAAAGGAAAGATAATAGAATGAGACAAACATCATTACCCTATGAATATGTATGAATATGCAAATTGCAAGATTCTACTTTGATAGAAAAATGATAGTTGTACTCATTTGTGTACAATGAACTAAAATAAAAAAATTAAATAAATAAAATAAAATAAGAAAAAAAAAGAAAGCACTGGATAATAGCAAACTGTCCAGCTGAAAAAGTGGACTAAGGCTTTGAACAGATATTTCACTAAGGAAGAAACACGGAGAGAAAACAAACCAATGAAGAAACGCTTGCCCTTGCTCCTCATCTCAAAAGTGTTCTTTAACCCTCGAAGACAGTGCTTCAAATTGCTGGGCAAGTCCCTCTCGAATTTTTTGGAAATGCCCATTGCTTCATTAATCCCCCACATATTGCTGGGCACTGTGGTGCACACCTGTAATCCCAGCGACTCAGGAGGCTGAGGCAGGAGGATCGTGAGTTCAAAGCCAGCCTCAGCAACTTAGTGAGGATAAAATTAAAATAAATAAATAAAAAGGGCTGGGGATGTGGCTCAGTGGGTGAGTACCCCCTGGGTTCAACCCCCAGTCCCCCAAAACATCAATCTCCCACATATTGTTTCTCTTTGGTGAGATGCTGCTGTCTGCTTTTATCATTCAGACATAAGCAAGCTAACATACAGTAGGATTTACATGCAGTATGCCATCCAGGATAGCTATCAAATTTCAAATGCCATCCTCAGTGAATCTCAAATAACTCTGGCTTCATCTGGGTGGGTGGTTTGGGCTACATCGAGCCTGGGATTCTGAGACGGAATTCACCCACCGTTTCCGCTTAGCAATTATGCAAGCTTTGTTCCTTGGAGATTGAAAACTGGTTATGGAAATCAGATTTTTGCCTCTCCTCAATAAGCAGTCATACTCCAGACCTCTCATTTGTGATTCTATAATAAGGAAGAAAATAATAAGTGGAGAAGAGGACAACATTCTCATTTCTGATCTTCATTTAAAGCTGCCTTAATTCACCCCAAGTCACATGTAAGAATGAAAACAGTTCCTCATCAGATACCAATGAGAACAAACCTCTCATAAAGATGGGGTGCAGGTTGAGGAGACCTGAGAGCTAAACAGAAGGGGTTACAGTCAGTCTTTGATACTGGGGGTTGCTGCTAACCCCCTGAAATTTTGGACAAATATTTCCTATTCCAACATATAACAATATCTACCACTTACTGAGAGTTCACTACAGGAGAAACATAGTGATAAAAATTTTGTTTAATCCTTTTACAGCCCTCTAACTTAGAAATGATTTCTTGTCCATTTTATAAAGACTCAGAGAGGCTGGTAACTTGCCCAGGTAACAGAGCTAGTAAATATTTGGAGTGTGATTCTAACTCAGGTGAGATGATTCACTCATAACTTTCTTAATTGTGTTTATCATTGGTAAAAAAAAAAATCATTGAATCCATCTGGAATTTATTTGGGGGCATGATAGGAAGTATAACATCAGTATCTTATTTTCTAAAAATGCATCTAGCCAGGCACAAATGGCACACGCCTGTAATCCCAGCTGGTTCAGGAGGCTGAGGCAGGAGGATCATGAATTTCAAGCCAGCCTCAGCAACTTAGGAGGCCCTAAGCAACTTAGTGAAACCCTCTCTCTAAATAAAATACAAAAACGAACTGGGCATGTGGCTTAGTAGCTAAGCATCCCTGGGTTCAATCCCTGGTGTCCCAAATAAAAAATATATACATTTAAAAACGTAATATAAAAATACATCCAACTGATCTATAATGGTTCAAAATGATGTTTTGGGTTTTTTTTTAAATAAACAATTTAATGAAGTAGAAAAATAAATGCACTTGAGTCATTATTAAGTAAGACAAGAACACTAAGCTACATACATAGTGTAAGTAACTACATTAAATTTATCGTATATACCATCAACATGACATCTATTCTATGCCTCCATGGAAATGTATACCTGGCTGATATTGAAAAGACTGGGATCAGAGACCAAGCACCAAGCCAGACATGGTGCCATAGTCTGTAATCTCAGAAGTTCAGGAATCTGAGGCAGGAGGATTGCAAGTTCTAGGTCAGCCTCGGCAATTTAGTGAGGCTCTGAGCAACTCAGTGAGACCCTGTCTCTAAATAAAATATAAAAAGGGCTGGAGATGTGGTTCAGTGGTCAGGCACCCTTGGGTTCAATCCTTGGTACCAAAAGAAACTGAGCACCAGACAGCTGAGGTGGGTCTGAGACCCACATGTATTCATACTTGCTGTGGGCGCCAGTCTATCGTCTATAGAGTGGATAATAATGTGATTTTATCTCCAGAGGTGGTTGAAAGGCTTAATATGAGTCAATCAGTACAAATCAGCTTAATGCTTAGCACTTAAAAAATACACTGCACATATAAATATGGCAAATATGTTAAAGGTTGTAATTACTCAATGGTGTAATTATATGTATTTAACTTTTTTTTATTTCAGTACTCAAAATTTTCAAGTTGTTCACAGTTGTTTGGTTGGTTGCTTTTCATGCTCAGAGGAAAGGGTTCATTTTCCTAAAGTCTGGCTTTTAACTATTCTTCTAATGTCAAGACATTCTAAAACCAGAAAGTAACCCCCTTTGGGGGCTACACCTTTGCTGGGAGAACTCCTCTTTCTCCCCCATGGAAAACAAACTCCTCGTTTCCTTAAGCTAATAACACCGAGCATAGTTTTGGTGTATGTATATATGTGGATGGATGGATAGATGATAGATAGATAGATTAGATAGATAGATAGATAGATAGATGATAGATAGATAGATAGATAGATAGATAGATAGATAGATGATAGATTGATCATTCTGGGCATGGTGGCACATGCCCATAATCCCAGCAACTCAGGAGGCTGAGGCAGGAGGATTGCAAATTTGAGGCCAGCCTCAGCAACTTAGTAAGCCTCTAAGCAACTTAGCAAAACTCTGTCTCAAAATAAAAAAGAAGAAGGGCTGGGGATGTGGCTCAGTGGTTAAGCACTCTTGGGTACAATCCACAGTTCCAAACTTAAAATTTAAAAAAAAAAAAAATCTTTAAATAACAAATTGGAAGTATTTGGTATTATGAAAACAAGAAGTAATAAATGTAAATAACTCCCAGGTAAATTATCTCTTCAAGACCCCGAGGTGCTATGAGAATTGGGAATATGTTATATTGCATTATAATTTATAATTGGATTTTGAAGTCTGTTCAGTAATAGGTCTAGTAACAGGGCTGGGAATTAATCCTCAATTTGCACCTTCTTACTTTGCTGGGAATATTGCCAGACTGGACTCCACATGAGACAGACTTTCATGTTTATAAATAAAGGGAGCCAGGCAGGCACCCAGGAGTCTAATCCAGATCCTTTCTTATATACGGGGAAATGGCAGGCTGATCATTCAAAACGATGCATCTCTCTTGCTAAACTTCCCTAGGCTTTGGGTGAAGCTATTGAATCAGAAATTTATCTATGTTTCTTTGGAGATGATGGAAGAAAAATCAGCCGCGTATAACTAGGAAAACAATTGGGAGAAAATCTTAATACGTTTCTAACAGGCGAGAGTCTGTCACGGCCACATAGTTGCTGATATTCAGAAATTCAACATGGGGGGGAAAAAGACACCCGGCCGGGGGGCACCCACCTGTAATCCCAATGGCTCAGGAGGCTGAGGCAGGAAGATTGCAAGTTCAAAACCAGCCTCAGCAACTTAGTGAGGCTCTAAGCAACCCAGTGAGACCCCATCTCTGAATAAAATATGAAAAGGGCTGGGGATGTGGCTCAGTGGTTAAGCACCCCTGGTTCAATCCCTGGTACAAAAAAAATAAAAAATAAAAAAGACAAGGACGCTTGTCTAGGGACCTGTTATTCTTCTGGGAAATGGGAATTAGCTATTTTCTTGCAGGCATTCATATCCTGATGGGGACTTAGCAGGCTGAGAAAGATAAAATGTAACTGTGTGACTTGGAGTTAGTGTCTTAACCTTTCTGAACTTCATTTTCTTCATCTGTTCAGTAAAAGTACCCACTTTGCAGCATTTCTGTGAGGACTCCAAATAGTTCATACAATGAGCTTATCTTATCTGGGTGTATGGTAGATAGTTTGCATGGGCTGCTGATTTCAAAAGCCTTGGTAAGGTCTGGGTCACAGGCTCATTTGCTAACGGTTCAATCCCTTTAATTGAACATTTTGTTTTCATCCTACTATTATAACTAAGGCTTAGCTGCAAATACCGGGTGGTTAGAGTCAGTTACTGCAAATTATCCCTGTAGAATTATAACAGGTTCTGAAGGACTGGGAGGGAGAAAGAAACCATTTTGGCCTGCTCACTCATTTAGCGCCAACTGTATACGAGGTTTGCAGTAGTTCCTGGAAGGTCAAAGGTCAGTGTAGTGGGCAAGGCCCCAAAATAGCTGTAGTTAGGCTCCCTGGGCAGACATCCAGCGGGTTATGTTGGAGTTTCAGTGTGCAGCCAGAACTGGGAATTGAAAAGGTTAGTCAGGCCAGGACGCTGTGATTGAGGGTAGACTCCTGAACATGAACTCGTGAGTGTGTGCCCCCTTATGGAACCTGCTGGCACTGCGCCTTCTTTGTTTGGCCTGCATATAAAAAGGACCCAGGGAAATGGGCGGGGCGAAAATGGAACTGGCTGGGCGCTGGCTCATGGCTGTGGCCACTACCCAGTAAAGTATGTCTTCTGTCCCAACTGTGCCTTGCTTCTTCTCCCACCTGCCAGAGCCCCGCACGCGACGGTCAGACAAACCTTCGGACTTTGAAAATGCTCTGCTCTAGACTTGAAATAAACCACGGGTTCTCAACCTTCGGGCCTCGCCTAGAGGCTTTTCTTGGACTCTGCACTAGTACCACGTCACAGCGAGGGAATCCTCCGTAGAACCTGTAGGGATCCGACTTAGCCGCCCAATTCAGACGTGGAAGAAAGGGCTCTTTGTTTTCATTAAACTCAGTTTCCAAGCCTCCTTGGGTAGATATTTTATCTCAGTCACCATTGAGTCCCTTTTGAATGCAGGAGACTTTCATGGCCCCCAGAAGAGGAAGAGCCACTGACTTGCCTGCCACCCCAGGGTCATGGCAGCCCCTCTTGCAGAGCTGACAGTGGACCCTCTCCATGGTCAGAAGCTCTCAGCTCTGTGAGTGCAGAACCCTTCCTGAGGCACAGAACCTGTGCCCTGAGCATTCCTGCCCCCACTTTGATGTCCCGCTGCTGCTCCGGGAGGGACTGCCACCGTGCAATGGTGAGGGTCCTGCCAGTTGTCACCCTCCAACTCCCCTCTGGGACTCCCCACAGCTCCTCTATGCCAGGGGGTCTGCAGAGCTTCTTTTCTGGAAAAGACCAGAGAGCAAACATTTGAGGTTTTGCATGCCATGCTGTCTCTGCCCTACCTACTCAAATCTGGGGCCATATTGCTGAAGCAGCCACAGAATAATGATAATAATAATAGCTGCACGAATGGGCCTGGCTGAACTCCAGTGATACTCTCCTTATGGGCCCTAAAATGCCATCTTCTTCAAACTCCTGCATGTTACTAAATATTATTCTTTGTCTGACTTTTTAAAAACCATTCTAGTGTTCAGGGCATAAAAAGAGTCAACAGTGGCCAGACCTGGCCACATCCAGGAGCTGGACCACCTTCCCTCCTCTTGTCCTTGAACCTTGGTGCAGACTAAACCTGAACAAGGCAGCCTATCCCTGCAGCAGACACACCTAGGCTTAAGTGCACCCCGTCCTCTGCTTGAGATGAGAGGTACCAGAGAGCAGAGCCATGGAGTCAGGGGACTCCAGGGGACAGTTCACCTCAGGCTTTCTCAGGATCAACAGTGACAGTTCAACTTCACAGGGTGATGTCAGAATGCCACCTTGACCCAACAGCCCAGCTCTGCAAGATTCCCTGAGCAACTGTGTTATGGTTTGGATGTGAGGTGTCCCCCAAAAGCTCACGTGAGGCAATGCAAGAAGGTTCAGAGGAGAAATGATTGGGTTGTGAGAGCCTTAACCCAATCAGTGAATTAATTCCTGATGGGATTAACTGAGTGGTAACTGGAGGCAGGTGGGATGTGGCTGGAGGAGGTGGGACATTGGAGGTGTGCCTTGGGGGTATATTATTTGTATCCAGCTAGTGGAGTCTCGCTCTGCTTCCTGATCACCATGTGAGCTGCTTCCCTCCACCACACTCTTCCACCATGATGTTCACCCTCACCTCCAGCCCCGACAAATGGAGCCTGCTGTCTATGGACTGAGACCTCTGAAACCGTGAGCCCCCAAACAACCTTTTCCTCCTCTGCAGTTGTTCTGGTTGGGTCCTTTAGTCACAGCAGTGAAATAGCTGACTAAAACAGTGGTACTGGTTCCAAGGTCAAAGGTATCAGCAAAAGCACACGTGGAAGTTGGCTCAGTGCAAGATGCCTGCACCAACCGCACCCCGTGCCCACCCCTGAGGGCAGAACCAGGGCTGGGTCATCCATCTAGGGGCTTCTGGAGTGGCCCAAACCTCTTTTCAGCTAGAGATTGCTCTTGCACTCCAAAGCGCAAACATCTCAAAAGGGCACTGTAAAAATTATGGGCTATATAACATGGTCAACCCCGAGGTTCAATTCTGTGATCATATTTATAAACTCGGTTGGACTGCGTGAGAAAAGTCCTCAGTCGCAGCCTTTTAAAATTGTGCTGTGCGGGCAGAAAACCTCTCCTGCTGTCCCCCATGCTTCAGTCCCATTTCTTTCTCCCCTTCCCCTGCCAGTAGAGTTGGATAAAGTAATAGAGCTTCACCAGAGTCCTCGTGGACCTAGTTAGGGTCTGTATTTAATTAGAACAGATCCCACGTTGGGAGGACAAGATGACATGCCGAAGTGATACGTGCTGAACAGGCAGGATCTCACTCCCTGTTGGACCCCTGCATCAGGGAGCTGTGTGCAGTGCACAACCCTAACATTGCTATAGTTTGGATGTTAGATATTCCCCAACCGTCCTGTGTTGAAGATGTCAGAGGCTGTGGACCTTTAAGAGGCGGGGCATTGCCAGGCGTGGTGGCACACACCTGTAATCCCAGCGGCTCAGGAGGCTGAGGCAGGAGGATTGTGAGTTCAAAGCCATCTCAGCAACTTAGCGAGGCCCTAAGCAACTTGGCCAGACCCCTGTCTCTAAATAAAATATAAAAAGGGCTGGGGATGTGGCTCAGTGGTTAAGCACCTCTGGGTTCAATCTCCAATCCAAAAAAAAAAAAGAGAGACAAGGCATTATGGGAGGTTTTAGGTCACTAGGTGTGTGCTTGTAAAAGGGATTATGGGACCCCAGCCCCTTCTTCTTCCTCTTCGCTTTGCCTCCTGGCTGATCAGGCAAACGGTTTTCCTCTGCTACACACTCCTACCATGACCTCTCTCACCACAGGTCAAAGCAAATGGGTGATCTGATCATGAACCCAAACAGTGAGCCAAACTAAACCTCTTATCTCAAGTATTTTGTTATAGCAACAGGAAGCTGACTCTCAAACAACCACCATACAGAGTCACCCTGAGACAACTGTCTAGCCCTTCCAGAAAGAACCTTTTTCTAACATTGAAGGAATCAGGAGAGGGTGAATCTAATTGCTTCAGACAACTAGACCCATCACACCCCATCATACCCTGTGTTCAGGGTAACTGGTCTCCTGACTAGGGCATCAAATTGTTCCTTAAGAACTGATTTCTATCTCCCAGTCACTTGTGTTTTTGACAACGGACTGCTGCTCACCTGTTGTGTCTTCCTGCATTTCTGCCTGCAGAATGTGTGTGCAAAGAACGGGCTGAAGCAGAGGCTGGGAAAGCTTTTGAAAGCTAGCGGGGCGGAAACTTCAGGACAAAAGGTCTTTGAGCAGCCCTGGGTGAAGCAGCTGCTGGGGTTGGACAAGGATAATAAAAAAGTGCACCCAAACCAAGCTTCAAAGGGGGGCACTTTGGTTTGGCTAAGAAGCCCCTAGAACAAACGCTTTTATACAGCCACCACACCCTCCCCAGCTGAGAGTCATTTACCAGGTACAGGTGGTGAAATTCTCCTAAATGAGCAGCGGCAGGCTGTGCTGCCTGACAGCTGGTAGTCAGTTGCCATGTCAACAAGAAGAGACCCTATTGGGGATTTGTTTACACGTCCCCAAGTGCTCAGTCTGAGTAGCTCTTAGCTGTAGGAGAAGCAGAGAAACTCGATCCATGACTGCCAGACTGCCTCTCAGGCACTGGAACTGTTCTGACCCCAGTAGGGAAGACAGGGAGCGTGAAGAGGCATCCAGAATCTGGGGTCGGAGCCTGTGGATGAAGCATCCTGAGTGCTGCATTGACAGGAGAACTGGCACTGACAGGAGCAATCATGGGTCTGAAATTCTGCTAGACATGACACAGATCTGACTTGATTTTCTTACAACTAGACTGTAGTATCGATATTAGTATGTCCATTTTATAGACAGGAAAGAGGACTCAAGCACCAGATGCGCGAGGTGATGTGCATAAGATGCACTATTACGCAGCCATTTAAAATCTGGTGTGTGGAGGGTATTTCATGACATGTTTGCATTTGCATTTCGCTAAGGGAAACAGAATGGAAACCAGAACTGCATAATATGACATACCCGGATGATCAAGTAAGTGAGATGAATAAATACCCACACAAACAAAATCATGGAGATACTACTGTGGAAATAGCCAGGAGCTGTGGGGCACACCTGTAATCCCAACGGCTCAGGAGGCTGAGGCAGGAGGATCACAAGTTCAAAACCAGCCTCAGCAACTTAGTGAGGCCTGAAGCAGCTCAGTGAGACCCTGTCTCTAAATAAAATATAAAAAAAAGGCTGGGGATGTGGTTCGGTGGTAAGCACCCCTGGGTTCAATCCCTGGTACCAAAATATATATATATATACATATATATATATGTATATATATATATATGCACATATACACTGTGGAAATAACTGAAGACCACCCAAATGAAAATGAGCAAAGGCTATTTATTCATCCCTTGCCTGTGACAGACAGTACGGCAGGCAGGGGCTGGGAGGCATTGGGTGTGTGCCCACTGGAAACTGTTGGCAGGGAAGCTGGAGGCCGACTGCCTAGAAGTGGGCATCCCCTCTAATTGCTTAGGAGAGCACATTTGGTCTTCTCCAGGAGGTTGGAACCAGACAAAAATTGGGGAAGCTGACAGTTATTGACCAAGTCCTATTCATTTGGGGCCAGTTGCGGTAAATGTCATGGTTTGACTTTCTGAACTGGTTGCTGCAGGTCGTGACGTAGTTTCATTTCCACGTGTGCATCCACCACTGTCTGTTTGCGTATAAAGTGTTGCCATGTGCTAGATGGTGACGGTGGCCATCACTGGGGCTTAGAGCCAGAGTTGTTTTCCCTTTCAATTATTTTTAGTTTGCTCATTTTAGATACACATGGCAATAGAGTGTATTTTGACGGATCACACGTACATGGAGTATAGCTTCCCATTGCTGTGGTTGTACATGGTGTGGACTTTCACTGGTCGTTTATTCATATATGAACACAGGAAAGTGATGTCCCATTCATTCCACTGTCTTTCCTATTCCCATCCCACTCTATTTTTATTTCTTTTCATATTTTTCTCAATAAGCAAGCATTACTTGTAACAATGGATAGATAAGTGAAACACAAATGAGATTCCTTAGAAAACTTGGAATGGAACCACCAGTTAACCCAGTTATCCCACTCCTCAGTTTATACCCAAAGGATTTAAAATCAGTATCCTACAGTGATGCAGCCACATCAATGTTTATAACAGCTCAATTCACAACAGCTAAGCTATGGAACCAACCTAGGTGCCCTTCACCAGATGAATAGATAAAGAAAATGTGGTCTGTATACACAATGGAATATTACTGAGTCATGAAGAATGAAATTATGGCATTTGCCAGTAAATTGATAGAACTAGAGACTATAATGCTAAATGAAATTAGCAAGTCCCAAAAACCAAAGGCCAAAGGTTCTCTCTAATCTACAGATGCTAAGGGGAGTGGGCAGAAAACAGAAGTTCATTGGATTAGACAAAGGGTAATGAAGGGAAGGGGAATAGGAAAGACAGTGGAATGAATGGGACGTCACTTTCCTATGTTCATGTATGAACACACATACATGATGTGGAATTTCACAGATCAACCACAAGAATGGGATCCTAATTAGAATAAGTTGTACTCCATGTATGTATAATATGCAAAAATACATTCTATTGTCATGTATATCCAAAAAGAACAAATTTTTTAAAGTGCAAATGTAAGAGCTTCCTACTAAAGTGTTTTCTGATATGTTAAAATATAAAAATTAAAATAAAAAACAAATGAAAATGATGAAATAAATAATAAATAATGAAAAACAAATTGGGATTCAGAAAGGTTAGGTAGTTTTCCTGAAGTAACACAGCTAGTGAGTAACTAATCTGGACTTGAACAAGGATGCTACAGATAGATATTAAATGCCTCAGCAGTTTTCCTCCCGACATCTTCTAGGGATTTTCAGGGCTTAGTAACTAAAAGAAATAAGAATTAAGATTTACATTGAGGAACTTACACAAATTGGCTTTTCTCCTACATGACTGTAAAACTATTTTTTCAAGTCTCATTGAATAGCTGATAATGTTTTAAGGCATAATCACATCTCTTAAGACATCTGAATTTAAACAAAAGGTAATGATAAACATCTGATTTGTTTGGGGTGGGGGAGTGTTTCCAAATATCTTTGAGGAACAGGTGAGCGCTTTGGATTATGTTCTCAGAAACAAAGGCACACCAACACACAATTCTCACCATTGTGGAGGCCCACAGGTCAAAAACCTCTATTATCATGGTAGATGTGTGACATCACTGATGAGCCTGGATTTAGGAGGATGCTTGAGGTTAGCCAAGACCTGTATGCACCTCACAAATGCAGGTCTGCATATAATCAGGGGCTCCTGTGTAGGGTAACTCACTTTTAATTTTTTTTTTCTTGTACCCAGAATTGAACCCAGGAGCACTTGACCACTGAGCCACATCACCAGCCCTTTTTATATTTTATTTAGAGACAGGGTCTCACTGAGTTGCTTCGGGCCTTGCTAAGTTGCTGAGGCTGGCTTTGAACTCAATATCCTCCTGCCTCAGCCTCCCGAGCCACTGAGATCACACGTCACTTCTGATTTATTTGTAGTTAACAGAGGACTGTCAGGGCATGGCTGCTGCATCCACCCAACCGTCCCCACACAACTCCACACAGATCAGAGGGTGAGTGTTCTCTCTTGGAGCTGTGCGGGGTGGCCAGCCTCTCTGTGGACAAGTGGCCCACACATAAGGCACCAACTTTGCTGGGACAAACAGCTCCCCCTTCTACCATCAGCTGTTTTCTCAC
This sequence comes from Glaucomys volans, assembly GCA_020662805.1. NCBI lineage: Eukaryota > Metazoa > Chordata > Mammalia > Rodentia > Sciuridae > Glaucomys > Glaucomys volans. The sequence goes on from JAJEJO010000819.1 coordinate 991,891, forward strand.
CGCTGACACCCCAAAGAGCTTATTCGACATTTTATTTCTCTCTGTGTCTCTGAAATGATCGAAATGATCAAAGAAAGCATCAGATGCCACTTTCTTGGATCAGCAACCTCTGAAATGGGGAATCATGATGAGTTACTTGGAGTTCTACTTCTGGTGAGGCAGAGTAAACTCCTAACAGACTAAAGTTCCACAGATAATAACTGTAAATGTTTGGCAAAATACCAAAAAAGAAAAAAGACAAGAAGAAACACAGCTTCCTGAAATCTCTAGAAGGAACTAAATGGCAGACTCAGGAGGGAAGTTAAAACTTGGCTGAATGATATGGAACTGTTATACTTCCCCAAAGAAATAAAATTCTCAAGTATAATCAGGAGGGAGAGAGAGCTAACCACTAATCGCTAACACCTACTTCTGTAATGTGGCTTGCTTGCATTGGCTGGAAACAGCGACTGTACGGCCCACCCTACTCACGTGTCATTTTTCCTACAAATGCTGATAAGGAAGGAGCAAATGCGCCATTCCCCGGGAAAAACGCTTTTAGGAGTACGGGTGGTCGTTGCTGGCCAGCTATAATAAAGGCTTCTTTCGGCTTTATGTGAACAGCTTGGATGATCTTGTTTTCGTCAGCTATAACAGAACGAGATTCTTATTTTCATGGCTTTAGCCCCTGGGGACACCAAAGTCATTGCATGGCTTAGGGTGGTCAAAACTCAAACAGAAAACTCAATCATCTCTCTGGACTGAAGAAGAAGAGGGTGTAACTCAGGGCAACCATAACTTCTGGAAAAGAAAAGAGTAATCTTAAGAGAAATTCAAAGAAGGGGAGTCTTGAAATCGCATGCAAATTCTACCGAAGTTGCTGGTAAAGCAACAAATCATTCATACATGTGGCAAACAAAAGGTAGGTTTCAAAGACGCTAAAAGAACTAGTTTGAGCCGGGCTAGTGGTGCATGCCTGTAGTCCCAGTAACTTGGGAGGCTGAGGCAGGAGGATCACGAGTTCAAAGCCAGCCTCAGCAAAATAAAGACACTAACTCAGAGAGACCCCTGTCTCTAAATAAAATACAAAATAGGGCTGGGGACGTGGCACAGTGGTCAAGTGTCCCTGAGTTCAATACCCAGTACCCAAACATAAAAAATAAATAAAAGAAGCCTTGTGGGGTTAACATAACGAACTCCATTTTAAAGGCCAGGAAGCTATAGCAATAGGCCCACAGTCACACCCCTGGTTCAAGCTGGGTCTGGGTGGTGACAACGTCCATACGACAGCCGAGCATTTAAGAACATGAAATCCAAAGCCGGCACCATGACTCCAGCCCGCCTCTTAGGAGCACAGTGACCTTGGGCAAGTTACTTAGCCTATCTGAGCCTCATTTTTTTTCTTCGCCTCTGAATGGAAACAATACTCCTTTGGGTTCCAAAGGGAACAAAAGAGACATGTTGATGAAATATGGCGACACCTGGAGAGTTTCCTCTAGGTTCGTGTTCCCCAGCAAGGAGCCCAGAGACAAAGATTCAAGTGCAAGGGTTCACCTGGGAGGCAGCCCCAGAAATGTGGGTGGGGGGCGGGAAGGGAGACACAGAGGGAAGGCAGGCACCAGGGTTGTTATCAAGCATGTTGCCCCCAGGGGCCACTGGGGCTCCATCCTGCTGATGAAGCAAAAGAAACTGGGTGAAACGTGCCTTGAGCTACCCAAACTCAGGCGAGGAGCCGGGGTATTTCCCAGCCCGCTCCCGTCCATCACCGCCTGAGGGCAACAGCGGGTAGCAGCAGCTCAGCGGTGCGATTGGCTCATTCTGCGCATGCGCTCACAGCCAGAGCCGCAGGCGGAGGTCCGCAGATGTTCGCAGTAGGATCTTTCCTTGCAGAGAAGTGTGGAGAAGTTGTGGCAGGGCTCCCACAACTTTGCAGCAAGAACAGAACTCCAGGGGCTGGGCTTGTGGCTCAGCGGTAGAGCACCCGCCTAAGCACCAGTGAGCTGAGACCCTGGGTTCCATTCTCAGCACCGCATATGAAAATATGTAAAGTCCATTTGTGTTCAATGAATCAAAATTAAATAAATAAAAAATAAATAAATAAATAAATAAATAAATAAACGCCCATTGAAAACAAAAAAAAAATAAAAAAGAACAGAATTCTAAGACATAGGAAGAAGCAAGAGTGACAATTTTTTTCTTATTTTAAATTTTTTTATTTGTTCTGATTAGTTGCACATGACAGTGGAATGCATTTATACATTTTGATAGACCATACATACATGGAGTGTAATCTCTCATTTTTCTGATTATGCATATTGCAGGATCACATCGGTCATGCAGTCATACATGCACATGAGCTAATAATGTCTGTTTCACTCTACTATCATTCCTTCCCCCATACCCTGTCCCCTCCCTTCACTCCCCTCTACCTAATGTAAAGTAACTCTATTCTTCCCTATTCTCCCCATCCCTTATTGTGAATTAGCTTTTACTTATAAAACACAAATTTTATTTGGGAGCCCAGAGTGTCTAAGCTGTTTTCCTTTAACCAACATAACGCCCTTAGTGAATTATTTCCAAGCATGTGTCCTGTCGCTAGATCCCAAAGTGGAGAGAGCTCTGGGGAAGAAAGCCCCTCTATTATCTCTGGGTCATCCAAGCTAAAGATTTTTAGCTTGAAGTAGAGTCAGGCAATCTGTATTCGATCCCCAGAATACCCCAGAACCAACCCTGGCATAGTTACACGTCCCTCCAAGACTCAGTTTCCTTGCCTATAAAATGGGAACAATGTCTGCCCCCCATCTCCCTCCTCCTGAACATAAAGCTTTTCCTGAACCCACACTGTGTACCAGGCCCTATTGCAAAGGCTGAGAACTGAAAGATAAACAAGATGAGGTCCTTGGTTTTGTTTTGTTTTATTTTACTTTATTTATTTGGTGCCAGGGATTGAACCCAGGGTCACTGAACCACTGAGCCACATCATCCACAGCCTTTTTTTTTTTTTTTTTTACATTGAGAAACAGGGTCTCACTGAGTTGCTTATGGCCTCACTAATTTGCTGAGGCTGGCCTCAAGCTGGCAATCCTCCTGTCTCAGCCTCCCAAGTTGCTGGGATTACAGGTATGTCGCTTCTTGATGACATCTTGCCTCCTTCTGAGGGCACATTTTTCACTGAAAATCCAATACGTCCCATCTTTGTTTCTCATTACATGCCCAAAGTTCTAATTTCCTTTTAATAGAAGGGGCTGGGAAGATGAGCAAAAACTCTAGAGGAAGGAAAGGACAGTCCTCTGGCCTAATAATAAGATGAATGAAAAGAATTGTTTTTTCCAAGCAGTAAATTAATTCTCACTTCTCCTTCTGTCCCCTCTCACTCTCCCTCTTCCTTCTCTTTACCCAAATGCACATACCCACACATTCTGATCTTGCAGCTTTTCTCAACTTCTCCTACATTAGTTTTTTTTCCACTTATTAAATATTTACAATGTCTCTTTATTGGATGCGACTTATAATTGCCTGGATATTTCCCACCGTCTATCATCTTCAGAAATACCAGTCTTTACACTCACCATGATCAATAGCCCCGATGTTTGGGGATTTAAAATTAGACATCAGTCTAGAGCTCACACATTAATAAAATGACTCACCTTCAAGGAAGGTGGAATTTAATTTCATCTGGCTGGGCTGGTGGGTTGGAAGATCATTGGAAATATTTTGGAGATTAGTTTTTGCTGATTTTCTGGGAAAAAAATATGTCGTCACTGGGGCTGTGTCACAGGCAGAAAGTGATGCTCTTTGAAATGAAGACAAGCAGATCCATTCATTCTTGGTGATCCACAACAATCACGCCACTTTCGGTGTTCAATTAGCTGTGCCACTGCTTTGGTCGAGTAGAAGAATTTGTTATTTCCCTGATCTGTTGAGTGCTGAATGTTGTCCTTGAACCTCAGAATGAGAGAGGGTTGGGAACTCCATGACACAGCTGGAAATCAACCTAGCCCTGGCAGAACCCGGAGTGGGTGGTCACTGATGTCCCTCAAGATTGAACACAGGCACTCTAGAACTAATGCCCAGGGCCCACCACTGCTCAGCCACATGGCTGTGTGACTTGGGGCAAGTAGTTGAACCTCTCTGATCCTGGGCAAGGATGACAAAGGGACCAACTTCCTAGAGATATGGTGAGAATATTAAATGTATATCTAAAGCATTTGGAATAGAAGCTGGTCTGTAGGCAATAAATATTTGATTATTACCAATATTAACTGTGTTCATCTGTTAAATATTTGTCTTATTTTCTAATATATTTCCTGGATCTACTCAGGTACATGGCAATGTATTGATCAAGTGAGTGAATAAATGAATTGGCAGGAGAGACCCACAGGGGCTAAAAGCAATAACACCTGGGTGCACTTTGAGAGGCACGGTAAGATCGTTTTGTCATTCACTAACCCAGTCGTAACCCTAGGAGAAGACGACTGTTGTTATCCCCGCCTTCCAAATGAGGAAACCGAAGCCCGGCAGAGCTCAGCCCTTCGCCAAGGCCACCTGTGACTTCTGGAGCATCTTGTGAATGGAGATGTGACTGATTTCAGGGCTGGACTCTGTTTCCCAGGCAAAGGACCAGCAGTGACAGAGCCTCTGCTATTCTCAGGGATCCCCTCTTTCCTTTTTCAGGAAAATTGCAGGGCAGGATGCCCCACTGTAAACCCTCTCCTCTCACTGGCGCACCTGAAGCTGCAGGAGAATGAAAGCAAACATGACTGGTGATGGTTTTGGAGTAGCTGCGTCAGCTTCATGTATTTTAATCAAAACACTCCATTACCTTGAGATGCTGCCTTGAAGGCCATGCAGAGCATGTCACCTGTCAGGAAATGGTCCACACCTTCTCAGGTGGCCTGGGCGAGCCAGGTTCTGCACTGGGTCCTTTCCATGCTATAAGCGTATTTAATATTGCAAAAACAATAAAAAGCCATGACGAGCTGGGGCTGGGGCTCAGTGGTAGAGCCTTTGCCTAGCATGGGTGAGGCTCTGGGTTCCATCCTCAGCACCACATAAAAATAAATAAATAAATAAATAAATAAATAAGTTAAATTCTTTAAAAAACAAACAACAACAACGAAACCAATGACGGTAACTGCTATGGTTGGGATGTGAGGTGTCCCCCAAAAGCTCACGTGTGAGACATGCAGGAAGGTTCAGAGGAGAAATGGTTGGGTTGTGAGAGCCCTAACCCAATCAGTGAATTAATCCCCTGATGGGATTAACTGAGTGGTAACTGGAGGCAGGTGGGTGTGGCTGGAGGAGGTGGGCATTGGGGGCGTGGCTTTGGGGTATATATTTGTATCTGGAGAGTGGAGTCTCTCTCTGCTTCCTGATCACCATGTGAGCTGCTTCCCTTCACCATACTCTTCCCCCATGATGTCCTGCCTCACTGGAGCCCTGAGGAATGGAGCCTGCTGTCCATGGACTGAGACCTCTGAAACTGTGAGCCCCCCAGATAAACATTTCCTCCTCTATGATTGTTCTTATCAGGTCTTTTATTCACAGCAGTGAAAAAGCTGATGAATACAATTAGCCATAATGATATTAATCACTTTATTCGACAAACATTCACTGAGGACCTCCTCTTTGCCAGGTGCTGCTTTATGCTGTGCTTGTGCACAGAAGCTAGAAGCAGATGGGCAAGTACCTCTGACTGGTAGAAGGATTTTGAGATCCCAGTGTTATGGTTTGAATCTGGAATGTCCACCCTGAAGGCTTGTGTGTCAAGGGATTGGTCCCCATCACCCCAGGATTCAGAGGTGGGGCTTTTAGGAAATGATTGGATCATGAGGTCTCTGACCCCATCCGTGAATTCGTCCATTGATGGATTCATAATTTGGACTGTTGGGAGGTGATGGAAACTAGAGAAGGTGAGACCTCATTGAAGGGCATGGTGCTTGGGAGTGTGCCCTTGGGGACTCTATCCTGCTCCCAGTCCCTTCTCCCTCTTTCTCTACTTTCCAGCTCTCCTGATGTGAGCAGCTCAGCACCACCACCTCTTCCACACCATGAGGCTTTGTTCACCTCAGGCCCATAGCAATGGAGCCAGCCAACCATGGACTGAACCCTCTGAAACCATGAGCCAAAATCAACCTTTCCTCTTCTACATTTGTTTTCTCAGATCTTTTGTCACAGTGATGCAAAGCTGACTGACACACCAGAAATTTTACTTTCAGCAGGACAAACGTGGAGGTTTAATTACCCTCTCAGTCTCCCCATGAGGTCAGTCTAAGACTGCAACTGCACTTGATATTGAGTCCTATTTAGTCTTTTTTCCTTCCCTTTCTGGTTTCTCTGTTCCTTTCTCTTGAATTCTGTTTCCAATTTCTCTTGAAGCATTTCCTTAATAAACCTTGCAAATGAATTCTTGACTCAAGATTGGCTTCTGGGGAGTTTGACCAAAGACACACCCTGTGACTCTGTCTTCATCTTATCATTGTTTATGCTGTCACCAATGATGGACAATTCTGTCCCTCGATAAATTCTAAGGGCCAGACTCTCTGCTGTGTTACTCATTGTGAATAAAATCTCAACAAGAACAACTTGAGGAGGCAACATTTACTTAGGCTCACTGTTTTGGAGGTTCAGTCCATGGATGGTTGACTCCTTTGCTTTGGACCCAAAGTGAGGCAGAACATCATGGTGGAAGGGTATGACTGAGGAACCAGTTCAGTTCATGGCAGCTGGTAGCAGAGAGAGAGTGAGAGGAGCCAGGGACAAAACATATATTCCCAAAGGTGTATCCCCAGGGGCCCACCTCCTCCAGCCATGTACCACCTGCCTATAGTTACCAACCATTTAGTTCATTCAAATTAAGATGGACTGACAAACCATGCACACACCTGTAATCCCAGCAACTCAGGAGGCTGAGACAGGAGGATCATGAGTTCAAAGCCGAGGATCGTGAGTTCAAAGCCAGCCTCAGCAATTTAGCCAGGCCCTAAGCAACTCAGTGAGACCCTATCTCTAAATAAAATATAAAATAGGGCTGGGGATTTGGCTCAGTGGGTTAGTTCCCCTGGGGTTCAACCCTTGATACCCTCCCCCACCAAAAAAAAAAAAGAAGGACTGATTAGGTTCCTGCTTTCCTAATCTAATCATCTCACCTCTGGGTGCTCCTGCATTAACACAGGCGCTTTTAGGGGACACCTCGTATCCAACCCCTAACACTGCTGGAAGTGAGGGAGGATAAAATTCAATTAGTCACCCCGCCTCTCATGACCTTTTGAAGCCAAGCATTGTCCAAATAAACTGTCAGGCTGCATATTTCCACCCTGGGTCAGGGGAGCGTGATATCCCTGCTTTCCTGGGTTGTCCACTGAGCCATTCTGTCATCAGTAAGAGATAGAATGTGACCTCTCAGAGACCCAGGGGGCTGCAAGGGCTTCTGGGAGGAATCCACACAGAGCCCAGATTTCACCTGTGGTCAGAATCACCCTCAAGGCACCAGGAACGTTTCAGGGAGGGAGATGAGGCCTCAGGGACGCAGCCTACTTTCCTCTGAGGAGGAATCATTCCAGAATAATGATCACACTGTTACTGTGGGTTCTGCAGTGCTTCTTCATGCACATCCCTGAGCTGCCCAAAGGGATTTTCTTCCACCCAAAATAGCTTCTTGCTCCCGAGTTGGTAAAGGAGATCACAGGCAGGAAAGGAGGGGGAAGAGTCAACCCTTGCTCAACATGCAACTTTAACTGGAGCTAAGGTATCTCGAGATTGAAAATGTCACTGGAATCTGTTACCCTGTCTGGCATTCTTGATCTTGTTCCCAGGCTTGCCTACCCCTTAAGTAACAGCCATGTTATCTGGGGCCCATCCCTTGTCTGCAGCAGGCTGGATAATGGTTTCCCAAGGATCTCCAGGTCCAAATTCCTGGGATCTGTGAGTGTGTAACCTTAAATGACAAAAATATCTCTGCAGACATGAGTAAGCTGAGGACCCTGGGATGGGGAGGTGTTCCTGGATTACATGAGCAGACCACATCAACCATAGGGCCTTAAGCAGTGGGAGAAGGAGGCAGGAGTGTCAGAGGCAAGAAGGAAATGGAGAAAAAGGGGCTGGAGGGAAGCCTTTGCTGATGAGCTAAGTAATACAGGCCACTCCGAGAAACTGGGGAAGGCCAGAGACAGATTCTCCCTGAATATTACAGCTCCACTAGCACCTTGACTTTACCCCATCAACCCCATTTCCCTTCTGACCTCCAGAACAGTACATTGTGACAATAAATTGTGGTGTTTTAAATAACTGTGTTTGTAATAATTTGTTCCAGCAGCAACAAGAAACTCATACACTGGCCTGCTCTTCTCTGGTTTTCCAAATGGTTGATTTGACAGACCACATGTTTAGCAATGTAAGTTGCATGGGATAATTTTGATGGCTTTTGAAGAACAGAAGGAGGTGCTCTGGGGGAATGATTATTTGCTTGTTTCAATTTCTTGTGAATTATGCATGGTGAATGTCATGGAACTCAGCAAAGAGCAATGTGAATTTCTCTCTGCCAGTTCATGATCTGCTTCCACATCATAGAAGGAAACCTGAGTATTTTCTTCAACTCATTACTGTCATTCATTCTCCATATTCAGCAATGTCCAAGCTCTAAGCAGAAATGACGAGACAAGATCAGATTCAATTTGAGGACTTTTGAATAATTCAAAATTCTTTTTTACAGTGCGAGAGAAATATTTCCTGCAACAACTTCTACCTAGGTTTCAGCGTAAACCAACCCTGTATAAGTGATAGATATATAGATATACATATATACATATATATGTATATGTATGTGTATCTATACACTGCATACACAAGCTATACAGTGTCTATGTGGTTTCAGAAAAGGTTCAAGTGTGGACTCAAATCTGAAGGCCTGGCTCAGCATCATATATATATATGCATATATATGTCATATATATGCATATATATATATATGTTGTTACCAATGGCAATAATTGGTATAATTATAATATACCAATAATTCACATATTCATATATATATATATATATGTGTACATAAAACATATATTATATACATAGAATATATATATATATATATTATACACACACACACACATGCACACACACACACTCATCTCATATGTGAAAGATGAATGCCTGGCACAAATAAAGTGTTACATATCAGCTAGTTTGGGCTTATAAGCTGCACATAAAGATTTGCATTTTAATAAGATCTCCTGAACTTGGGGTGGATGGACAGTGGACTGGAAGAATGGAAATAAAAAATGGGAGCATCTGTTGGAAGAATCCAGGAGAAAGATGAAAGTGGCATGGCTTAGTTGGGAAAAGAAAGAGATGAAGGGAAGGAAGGAAAGAAAGAAGGAAATCAGGAAGGAAAGTCCAAAGAGTTTAGGAGGTAGATCTTACAGACCCTGGTGGGAACTGTGCATGTGTCTGGAGAAGTACTGGGTGACACCCAGGTTGTTTGGACAAATAAGAGCGTCACAGTGTCACTTACTAGATAGCATGCATGGAACAAAAGTGAGCTTTTACCCACTCCTCTTCCCTCCCTCCCTCTCTGTCTCCTTATGCACCCCATGCATAAAACACAGGCCCAAGAATCCCTATCTAGGGCTCTGCTTTTTTTATTTGTTCTTTTTAGATATACATGGCCATAGAATATATTTTGACACATCATACATACATGGAGTATAACTTCCCATTCTTGTGGTTGTACATGATGTGGAGTTTCACTGGTTGTGTACTCATATACGAACACAGGAAAGTGATGTCCCATTCATTCCACTGTCTTTCCCATTCCCATCCCCCTCCTTCCCTTCATTCCCCTTTTGTCTCATCCAATAAATTTCTATTCTCCCCCCACCCTTTTTGTGTGTGAGCATCTGCATATTAGAGAGAACATTCAACCTCTGGTTTTGGGGGATTGGCTAACTTCACTTAGCATGATAATCTCCAGATCCATCCATTTACCGGCAAATGCCATCATTTAATTCTTCTTTAGGGTTGAGTAATATTTATGTCTGCTTTTAAGTAACCCTTCCAAAGATACTACTCTCAAATGAAACTAGCTTTTAATAAGGTGACTGGGGATATTGTAAATGGGACTCCCATTATAACTACTGAGGATAATGAACCACAGCGTAAGAAAAGGAGAGATTTTTAAATAATTAATCAGCACCATCATTTCTCCTTAGTTTTCCATCACTGTTTAGTTTGCAAAAAGCTTTTACCTGCATCTCAGAGAGATCAGCATTGTCCTTTCCCATTTTGAGATGGACAGACTAAAGTGACACCTCTCTGTGCAGACACATCATACACCTCTGGCTAATGCTTGAATTTAGTGTTTAAAGCACCCTGCCAGGTACTGGAGATTCACTCGCACACACGTCCAGTCATCTTCTCTTCTGAGCAGCGAGATAGCACAGGGCCTGCTTCCCTACACCAATTAGGACCCTGGAGTCTAACAGAGGGCTTCTCTCCCAATCTAAAAAGCACAGTCTCACAAGGAGGTGGGCTTCTCCTTCCTGGAGGCCTGGAACATGACATGAAGCTGGGGCAGAAATAAGTGCTGGGAACAAAGAGTAAATAGTTGTGGAAGAAGACAGAACAGCCTAAGACAGACAGCCTGGACCACAAAGTCGGGGATGTGACAGGCAAAGTCGCCTCTGTCACAGGAAGCCAAAGACAGATAAGAACTCGGACAGACCTTGACACCAGGTTAGAGAAATTGAAATGTTGGTCATGACTAGAGGAAGTTCAAGTGGTTTGTTTGGTTTTGGGTTTTTATTAGTTTTGTTTGGGAGTTTTTAAATTACTTATTTATTTGCTTGGCTTTTTTTGTTGTTTTTTTGGGTTTTTTGGTTTTTTGGTTTTTGTTTTTGTTTTTGTTTTTGTTTTTTTTTTGGCTTGTCTGTTTGGTTTGGTGCTAGGATCCAGTGTAAGTCCTCATGCTTGTTAAGCTAGTGTGGTACCACACAGCTCCCCCTCCCCAGCCCCAAGTGTTATATAAAAAGTTTAGGAGGTGTATAAAAAACATCAACATCCAGCAGGGAGGCGCATGCCTGTCATCCCAGCTGCTCGGGAGGCTGAAGCAAGAGGATCTCGAGTTCAAATCCAGTCTCAGCAACAGTAAGGCCCTAAGCAACTCAGTGAGACCCTGTCTTTAAATAAATAAACTCCAAAATAGAGCTGGGGATCTGAATCATTGGTCAAGTGCTCTGAGTTCAAACTCCAGTACCAAAAAACTAAATAAATAAATCAACATATTAAGAAATATATTCAACCTACCTAAAGAGAAAAAAATGCAAACTCATAACAGATTGTTCTCATTTTGCAACCAAGTCGGACCTTACACCAAGTCTCCAAAATATGAGATGTCTTTGCACATGGGCACACAAATGCTTTCATCTCTCCTGAACACAGTCCAAATATTATGTTGCATTATCTAATTTATGTCAATCAATAAATAGCAATCCTGTATGACAGGTTCTGTTCTTATCTCCTCTTTATAGATGTGAAAACCAAGGTTATAAGACTATACAGCCATCATGCTAAGTGAAATAAGCCAATCCCCCAAATCCAAAGGCAGAATGTTCTCTCTGACATGTAGATGCTAACCCGTAACAAGGGAGAGGGGGAGAACAGACATTAATTGGATTAGACAAAGGGGAATGAAGGGAAGTGAGAGAGATGGGAATAAGAAAGACAGTGGAATGAATGGGACATCACTTTCCCATGTTCATACTTGAATACATGACCAGTGAAACTCCACATCATGTACAACCACAAGAATGCGAAGTTACACTCCATGTATGTTTGATATGTCAGAATGCACTCTACGGACATGTGTATCTAAAAAGAACAACAACAACAACCAAAGACTGCATGGATAATACAATAGCCACTAGCCCTATGAGGCTGCTTTTATTTAAATCTAAAAGTTAAATTAAAAATTCAGTTCCTCACTAACAATAGCACTTTTGTGGGGGTGGGCCACTGGGGATCAAACCCAATGGGACTCTCTCCATGAACTACACTGCCAGCCCTTTCTTACATTTATTTTGAGACAATCTCACTAAGTTGCCCAGGCTGAACTCAAACTTGCAATCCTGCCTTAGGCTCCTGAGTAGCGGGGATTATAGGCATGTGCATGGCGCCTGGCACTAGTCACATTTTGGATGCTCGGTAAACACAAGGAGGTAGTGACTACCACATTGGTCAACACAAACTAAGAGAATTTAATCATTGCATAGATTTCTATTGGACAGTGGTAACTGATGCAGTGGTTTGCCCAAGATTCTATGACTAATAAAAATTTTGAGCCAGGTTTGGTGGCACACACCTGTAATCCCAGCAATTTGGGAGGCTGAGTCCGGAGGATCATGAGTTCAAAACTAGCCTCAGCAACTTAGTGAGACCCTAAGCAACTCAGGAAGACCCTGTCTCTAACAAAATATTAAAAAGGGTTGGGGATGTGGCTCAGTGCTTAAACATCAAGTCCCAATACCAAAAAAAAAAAAAAAAGAGAGAGAGAGAGAATTTTTACTTATCCTAGGCTCTACCTCATAGAACATGCAAGCTTTCCTTGGGACAGTGAATTTCTTTCATCTTGCTGTTGTAACAAATTACCACAGCTTTGACAGCTTGTAACAATACAAATTTATTATCTAGGAGGTCTGTAGGTCAGACATCCAAATGGGTCTCACTGGGCTAAAACCAAGGTGTCAGTCATGCTGGGTCCTGAAAGCTCTGGTGGAGAATCAGTTCATTCATTCCCTTTTCCAGCTTCTAGAAGACTCCTTATTCCTTGCCTAACAGCCCATTTTTCCAAGTTCAAAGCCAGCAACCTCAGACTGAATCTCCCTCATGCAGATGTCTCTGTGCTTCTCCCTCTTCCACTTCCCTCTTCCACTCACAAGAACATGCAATTCCATTGGACCAATCCAGATAATCCAAGAAATAAGAGAAAGAGCATCCCCATCTCAAGGTCAGATGATTGGCAATCCAAATTCCATGTGCAACCTGAGTTTCTTTGTCATGTCATATAACATGTTCACAAATTCCAAGAATTACGGTATGTACATCTTTTGGTGCCATTTCCATCCTTCCACAGAGGCCCTCCATGACCCAACCCCATCCATTTTTCAACCCTTCTTTCCTTTTAATCTTTTTTCTAATCTTTGTGCTCCATCCAAACAAAAAACCTCACTGTACCCCAGTAATACCATTCATTCCAACAGATGTGTTTAAAGCTCCTTCTATTCACTTTGATCCTGAGAAAACAAAGAAGACTCAGAGCAGGTCCCTAGCTGGAAGACTTCTCCAGGCCCTGCTTTTAGATGTCCCCCTTTCAAGAAATGGCATTTTGGAGACCCACCCACCATCTAACTTGAGCAGTCTACATTCTACCTATTCTGAAATTTCTGTTCTATTATAATTTCATTTACATAACAATGCCTGAGATCACTCCAGTGTCAGGTGGTGGCACAGGTCAATGGTGGAAGATTTTGGCTGTAGCTCCAAAGATGTTTCCAGCCACATCTAAGTACCCCTTTGATGTCTGAGAGGCACGACATGTACCTCTTATGGCATGTGGGTTCCAGCATGGACTCTGGAGTCAGGTGACCTGGGTTTGAATCCTGGAGAACACCCAGATTACCCTTCTTAATATATGAACTTTTCCAGTATTCCTTATTGTTCCCTTTTATCCACCTCCTTCTCTGGATCTTTGCTGAGTGTCTGGGTAGAACAGTCAGCAAGTCTGTGAGAGCCGATCGTGATGTCAAATCCATGACTTCAGCGAACATAAATGCAAAAGAAATCTGGGACCCTAAGAAGACGGACAGGTGAAAAATAAAATCACATTTTCCAGTGTGGCTTATCTACAGTCATTTATGATAAGATTTCAGGGCCAACAGGCCACATGGGAGGAGCATTTCTCTCCATGGAATTCAGCCACCTAGAAGGAGTTGATTATTTTTCTGTAGCAAGGCCCCAAAACACCAGCCAACTAGTTCATCTGTTTGTTAAACCAAAAAATAGGGAACTCGTGCAAAACTAGAGCGATGACTTTAGTTATGTTGGGTTTTTTTGTTTACTTGTTTGTTTTTGACACTTATTAGTAATTTAAAGGACTTTTGTTTTCATTTTTGTTTTTGTACAGGAGATTAGCCCCAGGGGCACTTAACCACTGAGCTAAATTCCCAGCCCCTTTTATGTTTTATTTAAAGACAGGATCTTGCTAAGTTTCTTAGGGTCTCACTAAGTTGCAGAGGCTGGCTTTGAATTCACAATCCTCCTGACTCAGCCTCCCAAGTTGCTGGGATTGCAGGCGTGCGCCACTGTGCCCTGCAATTTAAAGGATTTTCAAGGGTAATTTTAACTGCACAATTCTTGCCTTTTGCGCTAACTTTAAAACATTGATTCCCACCCAGGAGATGACTCTACTCTTAAGTTATTCAGCACCTCAGGCCTCAAGGATCATCCACATTATGAGTTTTTTGAAAGGCTCTCTTGTTCTAATAGAAACTGGTCCCACTAAATCCTGGTATTCGTGTTTGCTTTAAAAGAGCTCACACCTTGGTGTGCTGGATTGTACATCAGCGCTGGCCCTGTCTCATTTCAACTGCTTTGGACACCGTGGGCCCTGGCCTCCAAAGAGCTTAGTGTCAGACGGGCTTGCAAGATGAATTATTAAAGCAGCAATTACACAACAGAGAAGGGGAAATTGAAATCAAATCCAGAGGCTGATGGTGGGTGAGTTTGAGAAGAGTTCTGGGAACAAAAAGGACCAGAAGTCACAGACACAACCTTGCAATTCCTCCAGGGGCTTACACAACCCAATGAGGAGTAACCCCTCATACTTCACAAAATTACAAAATGGAATTTTGTCTTTATTATTTCCATCTTCTTATCAAAACAAGTGGGTGTCATTTTAAAACATGGCCTGGTCATGGGGAGATAGACTATGCCCCTGGAAGGAGACCTCTGATTCAGACCTAATCTTTCAGCTCAGCCACTAGGTGATATGTCAAATGATTTCATTTGCCTACTGAAAAGGGAGTTTTCTAACCCTACATTCTATGTGACTTTAATTGTGAAAAACATTCTGAATGCAAAAAGGTTCTGTAGTCAAAGAAGTTTGGTCTTGCAGATTTGTCTTGCCTTAGTCCTTTCTTGGACATTCAGAAGGTATATTAGCATATTAAAGGCTTGAAGAAGTTCTGCGGTAAAGATATTTTGTTAAAACCCAGTATTCTCCAAACTTTTTTGGGGGGAAGGAGTACTGGGGAACCCAGGGGCACTCAACCACTGAGCCACATCCCCAGCCCTATTTCATATTTCACTTAGGGACAGGGTCTCACTGATTTGCTCGCTTTTGCTGAGGCTGGCTTTGAAAACTAGTGATCCTCTTGCCTCAGCCTCCTGAGCCACTGGGATTACCAGCGTGCACCACCGCGCCTGGCTTCCCCTAACATTTTTGAGCAAAAATACCTGTTTAAAAATAACTTCATTAGCTGGGCATGGGGGTACATGCCTATAATCTCAGCAACTCCAGAGGTTGAGGCAGGACAATCTCCAGTTGAAAGCCAGCCTCAGCAACTTAGGCCCTAGGTAACTTAGTGAGATGCACTCTCAAAATAAAAAATAATAATAATTTTTAAAAATAGGTTGGGAATGTGGTTTAGTGGTTAGGCACCCTGAGTTCAATATTCAGTACCAAAAAAAAATTTTTCCATTAAAAATCTAGAAGGGTAAATGTCATATCCATTTGTTCACACAGAGTCATATCCATTTGTTCATTACAGAGTAAACAGGGCTTTGGCAAATTATTGTCCAGTATGCCTGATCTGACCCATGAGTTGTATATGGTTTTTACATTTTTAAATAGTTGGAAAAATCAAGAGAACAATGATATTTAATGTTCAGAGATATGTGTTCAGGTGTGGAATACAGCCACACGTATGTGCTTATTATGTATCTTACACGACCTCTTTCAAACTACAATGCCCATTTGTGTAAGTGCTACAGAGATGATGGCCAGACATGGCAATGTACATCTGTAATCCCAGCAGCTCAGCAGGCTGAGGCAGGACGATTGCAAGTCCAAGGCCAGCCTCAGCAACTCAGCAAGGTTTAGCTGGGCAGCAGGGGCACACGCCTGTAATCCCAGTGGCTCAGGAAGTTGAGGCAGGAGGATTGTGAGTTCAAAGCCAGCCTCAGCAACTTAGTGAGGCCCTGTGCAATTTAGCAAGACCCTGTCTCTAAACAAAATATAAAAAGGGTTGTGGAGGCTGGGGTTGTGGCTCAGTGAGCGCTCACCTAGGGCGTGTGAGACACTGGGTTCAATCCTCAGCACCAAATAAATAAACAAATAAAGAAAAATAAAGGTGTCCACCTACAACTAAAAAATATTTAAAAAAAAAAACAGGGGGCTATGGATGTGGCTCAGTGGCTAAGTACTCCTGGGCTCATTCCCAGTACCAAAAGAAGAAGAAGAAGAAGGGGGGGGTGGGAGGCAGGGGAGGAGGAGGGGGGAGGGGAGGAGGAAAGGAAGAAAGAACCTAGTTTGAATCCTAGGCCTGCCAGGATTCCATGTAACCTTAGGGAACAAATTTAATTCCTTTGGAGTGGACAAAAGAGAGTCAAGGTGGGAATTAAATGAGATTGTTTTATTTAACAGC
Source organism: Glaucomys volans (assembly GCA_020662805.1). Classification (NCBI taxonomy): domain Eukaryota; kingdom Metazoa; phylum Chordata; class Mammalia; order Rodentia; family Sciuridae; genus Glaucomys; species Glaucomys volans. The sequence continues at coordinate 1,008,567 of JAJEJO010000819.1, forward strand.
CGTCATTACAAGAATTAACTCTCTTTATCATGAGCAAAAAGAAATCATTTTTGTCAACCCATCCCCATGTCCCAGGTGGAGTCACTGAGACACATTGAGCTCAAGTGATGGAGCCTCACTTGAACCCAGCAGGTCTGCCTCCAACAGTGCCCACATCCGGGGCAGGTGCTGCTCCTTCAGGCGAGCTCATGGTCGCACTAACTGACACATGAAGAGCAATTGATAAACATCAGTTCTGAGATGCCTCTTAAAACTCAATAAATATATGAAAAAATACCCATCCATGGTTTTCAACTGTTACTGCCCAGTAATGTTTATGAACTGCAGGGCCTCTGGAATCAGAACAAGCTAGACTTGAGTTCTTCATCCAACCTTTACCAACAGGATTCTGTGAAAATTTATGGGAAATTCAGGCACGATCCTTAACCCCCAAACTTCAATGTCTACTGTCAAAGGCAGATAATCATGCCCACCTGACTTTTGCTTCCAGATGAATTGTGTTTGCAGAACACCAGCAAGAGGTCTGGAATGTAACAGCAAATATCTCCTGGTAGTTATTTTTTATTACTTAGAACATCCTGTCCTGTCTTCTCTGCTCATGAAATCCTGCTCATTCTCACAGGCCAGCTCAAATCCTACTTTTCAGAAAAGATTTCCCCTGGCCAATTGTTAAAATTCCTTTCCCCTGTATCATGCAGGGAGCTTTGCACGGGTCTGTCTCCGCCATTAAGTGGTGAGTTCTTGAGGTCAGAAATGATACCCCCTTGCTGGGCACAGTGGCACACAGCTGGGGAGGCTGAGGCAGGAGGATCAAAGTCAGTCTCAGCAACTTATCAAGGCCCTAAGCAACTCAGTGAGACTCTGTCTCCAAACAAAGTATAAAAAAGGATTGGGGATGTGGCTCAGTGGTTAAGTAACCCCAAGTTCAATTCCTGGTACAAAAAAAAAAAAAAAAAGAGAGAGAGAGAGAGAGAGAGAAAGAAAAAGAAAAGAAAGAAATGATACCTTGACCTTGAAAGCACATTAGCAAAAGCTAACCTAAGCATACATGACCCTCCCATCCAGTATCTTAGAACAGAACCACCTGAATAATCATCCCTTTTTAGCCCTCCTGTTACATTGGTCACCAAATTCTGGCTACTGGGATTTCATAATCGCTTTCTAATTTCATTCACTTTCTCAAAACACTTAACAGCAAAAAAAAAGAAAAGAAAAAGAAAACAAATAACCCAATCAATATATGGGAAAAGGAACTGAACAGGCACTTCACAGAAGAAAATATATGAAAAAATGTTCCACATCTTTAATTAGAGAAATGAAAATTAAAGCTACACTGAGATTTTATCGCAGTCCAGTCAGAGTGGCAATTATCAAGAACACAAATAACAATAAACGTTGGCAAGGATGTGGGGAAAGGGGTTCACTCATACATTGCTAGCAGGACTGCAAATTGGTGCAACCACTCTAGAAAGCAGCATGGAGGTTTCTCAGAAGACCTGGAATGGAACCATCACTTAACCCAGTTATCCCACTTCTTGGTATATGCCCAAAAGACTTAAAATCAGCATATTACAGTGACACAGCCACATCAATGTTTATAACAGCTCAATTCACAATAGCTAAGCTATGGAACCAACCTAAGTGCCCTTCAACAGATGAATGGATAAAGAAAATGTGATACATATACACAATGGAATATTACTCAGCCTTAAAGGAGAATGAAATTATGGCATTTGCCGGTAAATGGATGGAACTGGAGACTATCATGCTAAGTGAAATAAGTCAATCCCAAAACACTAAAATCCGTTGGATTAGACAAAGGGGAATGAAGGGAAGGGAGGGGGTTGGGAATAGGAAAGACAGTGGAATGAATGGGACATCACTTTCCTATGTTCATACATGAATATACGACCAGTGAAACTCCACACCACGTCCAACCACAAGAATGGAAAGTTATACTCCATGTATTATGACTCTTCTGCCATGTATATCTAAAAAGAAAAATTTTTTTAAAAAGGAAAGCAGAAAATATGATCTTGTTCACTTCCCACTCCCTCTCCACCACCATCAATTGCCCTAGTCAGAAGCACCTATACTCTGTACTTTCACACTACCCAAATCTGCAGCCAGAGAGTTTGATTATCTTACTGCATCTATCATGTCATTCATCTGTTTCTTGCTCTTAAACACTTCTCAGGAAAACATCCTAAATCCTCAGCAGGTCCCCAGATCTCCTCCGCCTGGCTCACCCACATCCCCTGAGCCGTACCCCAGCCTCACCCAACCTCCTCCTCCTCCAACTTGCTGACTCACACTTCTTGTTGGTTTCCCAGGAAAGTCCTCCCCCTCTGGCACCCACCTCACTCCTTCACTCTTCACCTGACTCCCTGTTCCTCAGACAAGGTGCCCCACTGATTCCTTCCTGCACCCTGGACATGGAGCACACATTCATAGGGCCGCAGCATATCCAGGGCTATCTCCCCTCCAACTGGTGCTGCCCATTAGAACTATATGAAGCATTAGCCAGGTACATGCCTGTGATCCCAGCAGCTCGGGAGGCTGAGGCAGGAAGATTGAGAGTTCAAAGCCAGCCTCAGCAACTCAGCAAGGCTCTAAGCAACTCAGTGAGACCCTGTCTCTAAATAAAATACAACAACAACAACAACAAAGGCTGGGGTTGTGGCTCACTGGTTAAGCACTCCTGGGTTGAATCCCAGTACCAAATTAAAAAAAGAACTATATGAGAGATGTAATTGTACCTGTTCTTACAGCCTCGTTTTAAAAAAAAAGGCAGACATTATGATAATAGTATATTTTACTTAACACAATATCCAAAATATCACCATTTCAACATGTCAACAATATAAAAAAAATTAAAGGTACATTTTATACTTTTTCTTACTAAGTCTTCAAAATCCCGTATGTATTACAGATTTAGAGCACATTGCAATTTTTGCCCCACATCAGGGTGCTTAACAGCCTCATGGCTCATGGGCAGCTCAGCTATGGGCAGTGAACTTCCTGGGGACATAGGGTACACTGGTCTCAGTGCTCTGTCTTCAGCACCACACTGTGACTGGCTCGGAAAAGAAGCCAAATAGGTTTACATTTTTTTGTTTGTGTTTTGTTTTTGGTGTGGGGGATTGAACCCACTTAGCGCTTAACCACTGAGCCACATCCCCACCCTTTTTATATTTTATTTAGAGACGGGGTCTCACTGAGTTGCTCAGGGCCTTGCTAAGTTGCTGAGGCTGGTTTTGAACTCACGATCCTCCTGCCTCAGCCTCCCGAGCCACTGGGATTACAGGCATGTGCCACAGCACCCAGCTTGGTTTGTGTTTCTTTAAGAGAATATTTGTAGTAAGGAAGAAATGAAAATACAAAGACAGGAAGGGATTGGCCTAAAGCCACGGGAGTAATAAATGGTAAACTGCTTTCACCCAGAACTGCCAACTCCCAGAAGGAGCCGTGTGGCCCGAGAGCCTTTTGGAAACTCTTGGTGAGCCTCTCTCGGGTCAATCTGCCACTCTCGAGGCAAACGTGCTCTCAAGGTTCAGCTTGAAGCATTTTTATTAAAGGCTTTACCTTGACAGATAGAAAAAGTTTGATTTTGTGGGAAAAAGTTTTCTTCCTATTACCTTGTAAATCCTGTAGAGTGATAGGTACTGCGAAAGCGGCATTATCAGGCTGCATGCAACCGCTGCAAATATTATTTCAAAGCTCTTGTACAGTTATTATATGATCAGTGGAGATTTCCTCCAGGATTCAGCTTTTGATTTCTCTGGGAGAAGCCGCAAAGTGAGTCAGAGGCAGCCGTCCATGCCCAGGCTTGCGATGGGGGCATGGGGTTTAGGCAGGCGTGAGGCAGCTGGGAACATGATCCGCACTGCTCCTGTCCCTAGCCTTCTTTATTGCCTTCAAAAATCAGACCATTCATCATAGATAAAATCTCTCTCCCTTGCAAGCTTTCGTTATAAATGAAATAGCAATTGCCAAAATTCAAAAAAGGAAAGAAAATAGAGATACAAAACAATACAGGCTCAGCCTAAATGAACAAGTAGAACAGAGAAAGTTAAATCATATCTCATATGATCCTATTTTGGGGACAAAATGCCTATTTCACATGTATGTTACAGAAAAAAAGATTCAGAGAATTAATTTTTAAAATAGTAATTATGAGGTAGTGGAATGAGCCATCATTTTTAATGGATCTTGGCTGGTCTATAATTTTGAGAGCTCCATGGATATGCACGACTTCTGTAAAAGGTAGCAAATGAACCTTTGAAGTAAATGGGTCAGCAGACACATGCTCATAAGTGATCATATATGAGCCCAAGTGTTCGAACTGGTATTAAGTGCTAATAATTTTCGGAAGTTCTCGTGAAATTCATTGCTTCTGTAGCTTTTAAGTAAACAACTTGAACTCTTTCAAGCTCAAATCAGGTTAGAAAGAAACAGCTCCCAGCGCTACCACAAGAGGAATTCAGCCTTCCCCAGTCAATAGAGACTACCACCCACCTGCAGCCCGCCTGCCCGGAGAGGCCCCTTAAGGATGGAGGTGTGGGAGTCCAAAGCTGGTCCTGGGAGGTGGCGCAGCTGCCAGCAGCCTTATTACAAATTCAACCCTTTAACTAGGAGACTCGGGAATTGGTTTGGCTGTCAAGGAAGGTGTTAAAAAGGAAATCAACCTTTCTTCCATCCAGGTGATGATTAATTCAAGGAGCAATTGTTCCCTTCTGGGAAAAGAGTTCAGATCAGGAATCTTGGCCCATTAAGAAAGGAATGTTTCAAAACATGCTATGAGTTTCATTTTCCTTCCCTGGAAGCCGCCTCTCCAGGAAGAACTCTTCAGCCAGTTGTTCTCAACCAGGGGGACTTCACAACCCTCCCCTGGGAGACATTGGACAAGGTCTGGAGACATTTGTGGTCACAATTGGTGAAAGGAAGTTCCTGCAAGCATGGGGCAGGTAGAGTCCAGAGATGCTTGAAAAACATCCCGTGATGCACAGGACAGTCCATGGTGACAAAGAGTTGTCCCACCGAATGTCGAGAAATACTGTCTGGAGCTATGAAGGAAATTATTTGAATGCTTTCCAGAAAGGCATGCTGACTGGGTGTGGTGGTGCATGCCTATAATCCCAGTGGCTCGGGAGGCTGAGGCAGGAGGATGGCAAGTTCAAAGCCAGCCTCAGCAATTTAGTAAGGCCCTAAGCAACTCAGCAAGATCCTGTCTCTAAATAAAATATGAAAAAGGGCTGAGGATGTGATTCAGTGGTTAAGCACCCCTGGGTTCAATCCCTGATACCTAAAAAAAGAAAAAAAGAAAAAAAGAGAGAGAAAGACATGTTTTTGTGCTTGAAATGAGCCATATCACTGATACCTGACTTTATTATCCATTGTCAGTAAGCCAAAACAATTCTTTGAATAATCTTGATTATACCACTGATCAGTGAATGCTTCCTGTAGAACAGAGCTTAATTCTGCATGCCAGCTTCAATCTGGTGTTAGTGACCCCCAGTTTAGGTTCTCTGGAAGCACCTGGACATGGAGTTTGAAGTACAACACATTTATTAGGGATCAACATCTTTAAAAAAAAAGGATGGTGCACACTTGTAATCCCAGCAGCTCGGGAGACTGAGGCAGGATTCAAAAGTAAGCCTCAGCAATTTAACGAGACCCTAAATTTGCAACTCAGTAAGACCCTGTCTCAAAATGAAAAATAAAAAGGGCTGGGGATGTGGCTCAGTGGTTAAGTGGGATCAATCCCTGGTACAAAAAAATAACAATAATAATAGGAGAAGAAGCAAGACTGGACGGAGGGAGAAGATGGAAATACAATTCGAGACAGACAAATCCTCAATCAACTGGGAGGGGAGCTCTGGAGCCAGAATTTCCAATTGGAACTGTCCAAAGGTGGTCTAGAATTTATGACCTCTTTCCTAGTCACCCACCTGGCAAGATGAAGGCTACCCTAGGAAGGTATGGCTTTCATTCAGGGTGACAGTTGAGCTGAGGCTCACCTCCAAGTTACCAGCAGCTGGACCATCTGCTAACAGGAAATCTAGGTTGCACATCTCTGTGGTTAATCCCACAGTTACATCCACACTCAGCAATAAGTCCTGCTACAAGCCACCTGCAATGTCTGCCACAACCGTGTGCAGAGCCTCAGTGTCTCTGCCAAGTACTTGGCGACCCTGCATTAGAAACAGGAACCAGTGGGTCAGGTCTATCAGTGCAGCACCATAGATCTGGAAGACCACTAAAAAGCATGTACATCATAAGGAATGGAAGCTGCCTGCCATCAGTTAACCATCTATTGGGCTGCATTAAAATTGAGAGCATCCAGGCTGGGGTTGTGGTTCAGTGGTGGAGCACTTGCCAAGCACGTGTGAGGCACTGGGTTCTATCCTCAGCACCACATACAAATAAAATTAAGGTATTGTGTCCATCTACAACTAAAAATACTTTTTTAAAAAGTGAAAGCATTTCTGATAAGAATCTACTCACCTTTCTTTTCATTAGTCCACATTCACTTATAAGTACCCAGTAGGTGCCAAGCATGGAGCTTGGTGTTGGAACATGACAGAGAAGAATGAACCATATTTAATGGATGAGCTCATCCCTGAATCTATCAGACTGACATTTCTTAGCTGGTTGCTTTGGCTTTTACCCAATTAATTACATTTGTGCCAAAAGCTCATGGTTCAGTCTCTAATGGTTCTAGCTAGAAGAGCCCAGTTTTACAAAGACAAACCCTTGGGATTCCACCAAAGTCTCTCCACTAATCCTTCCTTGGCTTTGACTTTGCAAGTCGGGGAAGAAGGGGGCTCAATGGCATATTTACAGCATTTCTGGGAATTAGATTAAAACAATCCAAATCAATCTGGGAAAGAGCATGAACAAGATGGTGGAGAGGCATCTGAGCATCCAGTATATTGAATGAGGGGCTAGAAGCTCACACAGGTAATAACAGCAACAGTGTTAGTAACTATGGTTATTACTGTAACAAATACAATTAAAGACCTTTTTCAAACACTATGGGTATAGTATTTTGCTAATCATTCTAGATAAATTGATTAGAGACCTCCATACTGACGTTTAAACATTAAAAGGATGAGAGAGAGAAAGAGCTCAATGGGTAGTCTTTATCCTCACTTCTTCCCTACAATCAGAAAAGTTGGTGTCTCTTAAGATGCTATATAATAGCCGAGTGCAGTGGTGCATACCTATAATCTTGGTGATTCGGGAGGCTGAGGCAGGAGGATCGCCCAGCCTCAGCAACTTAGCCAAGGCCTAAGGAACTTAGCCAGACCCTGTCTCTAAATAAAATACTAAAATATAAAAAGGGCTGGGGTGTGGCTCAGTAGTTAAGTGCCCCCAGTTCAATCCCTGCTACCAAAAAAAAAAAAAAAAAAAGAAGCTGCAAAATGTTAAATAAAGAACCATTTAAACCCAATATTATTATTGACTACAATAAATGCAAACAAAATCTGTCTTAGGTCTAGTGGGGTTGCTGGACCAGTCCCATGGCCATGAGTACTAGGAGTCCCATTTGCAATACATCAAAAACACAATAAAACTGCCAATTTTTCCTATTTAAAGACATCTACAGAGATTTTAGATGATGAGCTAACAAAATGAGAGGCCGTTAATTACATTCCCAGGTAATTTTAATCCGAAAGGGATCATTTTGCCTTTTCCAACTGAAAGTAAGTTATTTATTATAGATGAAGGAGCTCAGGGCTGCAGCTGGATGAAATATTAGGTAACAACACAGAGGCCATTGTGCCTGTGTCTTGGTCTGAAGTACCTTTGTTATCAGCTAGAAAAACTGTTTGGTCCAAGGAGTCTTCTTAATGAGGAGAAACATCATGTTTTTTAATTCTTCAGCAAATATTTCATGATGTCAATTCGATTTTCTCTCTGCTTCCGTAAAATAAATCTAATCAGGACTGTTGTTCCAAAAAGCAAGAGTTGCCTGGTAGGCAGTAAATCCCCATCTGAAGACATGCAAGGAGACCTAGGACCAACATAGGACATGTCATAGGCAAAATGCATCTCAGTCTGTCAGATAAGGATGTGACCAGGAGTATTTCAAAGGTAATGTAGATATTAAGGATTTATTGGACTCTTCTCTTGGGCCAGGCACTGTGGGATAGAACTTTTGGTAAGTCACAGCTCCAATCTTCAAACACTGTACTGTCTGGTAGTCCCTCTAAACACAGATTCTAGAACTTCATCTTAACGCAACGCACAACAGATCTATTTCCCACCCTTTAAATATTTTCTTTGGGCTCAAATTTTTAATCAGACTTATTTGTATATGTTTTTAAATACATAGAGAGATATAGGAAGAAATATTCACCTTGCTTTCTTTCTGATTGGAATAAGTCATTGTTGTATAGGAAACCAATGGCTAGGTTGGCATGGTGACTAATCTCAGTGACCTGGGAGGTTGTATAGGATTTCCAAGTTCAAGGACAGCCTCAACAACTTAGCAAGACCCTGTCTCAAATTAAAAAAAAAAAGATTGGGGAGGTAGTTCAGTGGTAAAGTACCCTGGGTTTGATCCCCAGTACAGAAAGAAGGAAAGAAGGAAGGAAGGAAGGAAGGAAGGAAGGAAGGAAGGAAGGAAGGAAGGAAGGAGAGAGAGAAAGAAAGAAAGAAAGAAAGAAAGAAAGAAAGAAAGAAAGAAAGAAAGAAAGAAAGAAATGAATGAGTGAAGGAAAGAAGGAAGAAAAAAGAAGGAAGAAGAAGG
>JAJEJO010000819.1:1017724-1061912 GCA_020662805.1 Glaucomys volans
AAAGAAGGAAGAAAGAAAGAAAGAAAGAAAGAAAGAAAGAAAGAAAGAAAGAAAGAAAGGGAAAAGAAGAAACCAATGACTTTGACCAACTATTTATCACTATAGTTCAAAGTCAAGTCCAAGGGCAGGCTGAAGGCGGGATGATCGAGGCTGGCCTGGGATGGCCAGTGCTGCCATCTTGGATCAACTCTTTCTGCAGGTCTGCCAGGGTTCTGCTCTAGGCTGGGCTTGGCTGAGGCAATCCCACATGATATGTAGGTTGCGTCAGATGGTGTGATTAAAAAGCCTCCAGAATTGTCTCCCTCTGAACCAGAAGAGAACCCAAGGACCAGCACATGAGATCCCTGGGATATGGATATGAAAAGGAGGCTGTCACTCTGGGAGATGAGGCTCACTAGAGCTCCCCTCCACTGCAGAGAGTAGGACATCAGCCAATGAAGGGTCACCATATCTCTAAGGTGAGTGACCACCTAAGTAAATCCTGCAGATCTGGTAGATGTATCTACATGGAAATTCCAAGGAATGAAATTGCCAAGTCAGAGACATTTGTATTTTTATTGATTAAAAGTTTCCCAAAATTCCTGGCACAGAGTAGGTGCTCAATAAAACCAAAATAGTCATATTGTCTATCAAAAAGCTTGCATTGATTTACGCACATATTAAGCCCTTTAATATCACTATAGTGGGCTGAGTGGTGACCCCAAAAAACACATAGCCATTTCCTAATTCTCAGAACTTGTGAATGTGATCTTTTTGGAAAAAGAGTTCTCATAGATATGATTAATTAAGGGCATTGAGATTAGGAGATCAGCCTGGTTATCTAGGCAGACCCTAAGTCCAAAGGCAAATGTCCTTAGAAGAGTGAAGCAGAACAGAGCAAATAAAAATTAAACCAACAATAAGAAAAGACTGAAGCAAAAGGTAATGTGACAGACTCAGGAAGGGGAAAATGTTGAGCAGGTGGAGGCAGAGAATAGAGGGCCTCAGCCACAAGCCCAGGAAAGCTGTAGCCACCGTGGTTTTGGGGTATATATTTTTTATCTGGAGAATGGAGTCGCTCTCCTGGAAGTGACAAGGAACACATCCTCCCCTGGAGCTTCCAGAGGGAGTGTAACTGGCCAACAACTGGATCTCAGCTTACCAGCTTCCAGGATGGTAAGAGTAACTGTTTGGTTTTTGTTTTGGGTTTCTTTTTATCTTTTAAATATATTTTTGGTTGTCAATTGTTATGGTTTAAGTGTGGTGTCCCCCAAAAACTCACATGTGAGACAGTGAGTTAATTCCCGGTTAGGGATTAACTGAGTGGTAACTGAAGTGGTAGGGTGTGCTGGAGGAGGCGGGAATCAGGGCATGGCTTTAGGTATATATATTTTATCTGGAAAGTGGAGTCTCTCTGCTTCCTGATCATCATGTGAGCTGCTTCCCTCTGCCACACTCCTCCACCATGATGTTCTGCCTCACCTTGAGCCCCGAGGAATAGAACCGGCCTTCTATGGAGTAAGACCTCTGAAACTATGAGCCCTCAAATAAACCTTTTCTCCTCTATAATTGTGCTGGTCAGATCATTTAGTCACAGCAGGGAAAAAAAAACTGACTAAAGCATCAGTGGACCTTTTATTTTATTTATATGTGGTACTGACAATGGAACCCAGGGTCTCACACATGCCAAGCAAGTGCTCTACCACTGAGCCACAACTCCAGCCCTTGACTGTTGTTTTAAGACACCAAGTTTGTGGTAATTTGTCATGGCAGCCTCAGGAAACTAACATGATCATCATTATTAGATTATATTAACACAAGAGAAATGAGCATCAGACAAACTGATCGTAACACAAAGAGAGGTTCAGTTCTAGAACCCTGCCCCCAAGGGCAGCCCTCTTTACTTCCCTTCCAAACAACTCCCCCAGGACTATCTCCAGCTCCTCTCTTGGCAGTTCTGAACCAAGATCCAGAACAACCACGCAGGTTGAAACAGACTGATGTTTGTGCTGAAAACAGCAACTTGCCAATATTTTTTGGTTTTGATACAGGCAGTTCCAACACAAATTGATCCTATTCACACTTCGAAAAGAAAGTTTGAGAGTACTTCCTTTTTTAAACATTTTTTTCTCTTCAAAGCTCAGGTGGTGGCAGATGGAGACTCGCACATCTATATCCATCAAATCATAATTGATCCAGAGAGAGCCATGCTGGAGAGAAGAGAATGCTTTCCCAGACAGCCTTTGGTCTCTCCCCTGGTGGAGAATTGTCATACCATCTGGAAGAAGGCACTAAGTCCTTTTCACAGAGACTGTGCAGCTCATTACCAGCGATTTAAACTTAGATTGGCCTACAACCATGAAGTGACCCCCTCTGTGTTCCTGAGTCCCAAGCCACAGCTCTCTGAGCCACCAATTTTGATCTAATGGAGCTAATCCTATTTTATGCTTTAAATAAGGCTTGTAGGTTAGAAAGTACCACCAAATGTTGAGTCTCAATTGTTTTATGCTGTTTCTCACAATGAAAGTGAGATAAATGGGACAGGAAGAAGAAACACTGGGAGAATACATGACTTGTCCAAAGCCCAGACTTCAAATCCACTGATAGCCTCCACATGAGAATGCCTTCTGAGGATCCCCCATTCAAGGAAGATGTAAATAAAAAATGAGCCTGCTTGTTTTCAGGTTCTTCCTCTCGATGGGCCATCTGGTATCCCTGGGCTGAAAAGGAATTATTTATGTGCACCTATGCAAAGGGAGATGGATATGAAGATTTTGGGGGTCAATATTTCAGCTAGTTTTTTCACCAATGTAACCAAAATAGCTGACAAATGCAACTTAGAGGAGGGAAAGTTGATTTGGGGCTTGTGGTTTCAGAGGTCTCAGTCCATAGACAGCTGACTCCATTGCTCTGGGCCCAAGGTGAGGTAGAGCATCATGGCAGAAGAGACCAGCAAAAGAAAACAGCTCAGCTCATAGTAGGGCCAGGAAGTGGGGGGCAGCAGGAATAACACCTGCTAGGACACACCCCCAGTGACCCACCTCCTCCAGTCATGCCCCTACCTGCCTCCAGATACCACCTAGTCAGTCATTCAAACTAGGATGGACTGGTTAGGTTACAGTTCACATTATCTAACCCTTTTACCTCTGGATATTCCTGCATTAACAGGAGATTTCAGGGGACACTTCTTATCCAAACAATAACAATCTTTCAAGCCCCAGATGTCTTCTGATTCAAATACTAGTTCTTTGTGTATGATGTATTTTACTGTAAGATTCATTTAAAAAAAAAATCTATCCCAGGCAAAACTTCATTTATGACTGTGGATTTACATTATGGATTTTCATTTGGAATATGGATTTGGCCTCTCCCTTCAACAGCCCTTGATCTTCCATCGAGTATCTTCTGATAGACAAGGAAGGAGACAAGAGCCCATATATATTTTAAAAGTTATTTGTCTAAGTGCAGAGCTCTCAAGAACCTTGATTCTGACTTTTCCTTGGCAAGTCATGAATAAGTAAAGTTTTCAGGTGATCGTTCTCCACAGAACTATAAAAAGAAAATTAAAAGCAAGATCAATTGTGCTTTTGAAAAATACTAAAAAAACTCTGCATCTTTTATGACTACCAGAAACCAAAAATTTCTAAAGCTAATTCCTACTTCTGTTCTGTGGGTCATGGTGGAATAAGTCATCTGAATTAAAAGCAAAGAGGTCTAAATTCATATATGCAAATTTATTTATTCACCAAATAAGTATGGAGTCCTCCATTTTCTGCCAAGTGTGTGTTGGGCTTACAGTAGTGGGCAAAACGAAATCTCCCATCTAAAGAAGGATGTTGAACTGGGCAAAGAAAAACAAAGACATATGCCAATTTCATCTCTAGTTTTCAACATAAGACATCTAGAGGTCAAAGTCGAACCAACCCGACGCCCTCTCCAAGACACTGACCTGGAAGGTTACAAAAAGCGATCAATGCAAACAAATGGCTGGCCTCACATCTACAACTGAATTTTAGATAGCCAAGTAAAAATTGTCCATGAGAATCACAAGCACAAAAATGCAATCATTCAGAGACACTGGAAAATGCTATCCTTGCATAGGAAGTTGTAAGGAGGTAGATTCCTTAGAAGGGTGGGCATCCAGGAGGGAATATATGTTCCTCGAGGCCTCCTCCTGGTGCCTGGGTGGCTTCTTCCATTTTCTTGCACCTGTTCTGCTGTTATATTCATACACATTCCCAGACACTGTGAGAAGGAGAGACCAAAACACAGAGACAGTGAACCACAATGAACCTGCAACATATTTATTCACTGCACAAAATGTTTATTGAGCATTTGCTACATAGTCAACACAGTGACAAGTTTCTCTTCTCAAGTCTTTGGAAACACAATGAGGCATCATGTCATTTCACATACAGTAAAATCTGCCCTTGCTGGGGAATTATTTGGTGGGATGGAACCATTCTGCAAGTTGGCTGTGATGGCAGTTGTATAAACCTCTACAGGTGATTAAATTCATAGGATTATATATTAATTTTTTAAGTACATGTAAATGCCAGGCAAGTTGGCATATGCCTGTAATCCCAGCAACTTGGGAGGTTGAGGCAGGAGAATTGCAAGTTTCAGGTCGGCCCCAGCAATTTTGCAAGGTTCTAAGCAAAATAAAACACACACACACACACACAGAAAAAAGAAGGGCTGAGGATGTGGCTCAGTGGTTGAGTGCCCCTGGGTTCAATCCTCAATACCAAAAAATAAAAATTTTTAAAAATTTAAAAACAAATAAAAAGGACTAAGGATGTAGTTGACTGGCAAAGCAACCCTAAGTTGAATTCCCCAGCGCCAAAAATAAAAAGTACGTAAAAAAAAAAATGATGAAATCTGAGTAGCCCATGGTCTATTACATTGTATGGCACAAATGCCAATTTTCTGATTTTGGGCACTATTAAAAAAAATGACTTTTAGGAGAAGCTTGGTGATAGAGGAGTACATATACAATAACTCTGTAGTATTTTTGGAAACTTTTTGTGAGCCTGTAATTATTTTTTTTAAGTTTTTAATAAAAAAGTATGTCGAACCCTTCCCCCACCAAAAAAATTTATCCCCTAATTGAAAAATTTATCCCCTAATTGGTTTAATCAGCCAAACTTCATGGAAATAATAATGAAATGAGAGTAATACACAAGAGAACATGATAAAAGATGAACCTGATAAATAGAAGTCAACCTTTTTTTGTGACTAAGATACAATTAAGAAATAAACAGTAACATAATAATAGTTGACTATTACCTTGCTTACTATATGCCAAATCCACCCAACATCCTTGTGGGGCATTTATATATTATTTGTAACACTTTAGAAATGAGGAAACTGAGGCACAGAGATGCCATTCGTCCATGCCACCACTGGAAGACCTAGATTTGAACCTAGGCAGTCTGGTTGTGGAGCTGTTATGGCTTGGATGCGAGGTTTCCCCCAAAAGCTCATACGTGACAATGCAAGAAGGTTCAGAGGAGAAATGATTGGGTTGTGACAGCCTTAACCCAATCAGTAAATTAATCCCTGATGGGATTAACTGAGTGGTAACTGGAGGCAGGTGGGTGTGGCTGGAGGAGGTGGCATTGGGGGCGTGGCTTTGGGGTACCTATTTGTATCTAGAGAGTGGAGTCTCTCTCTGCTTTCTGGTCACCATGTGAGCTGCTTCCCTCCACCACACTCTTCCGCCATGATGTTCAGCCTCACCTGGAGCCCCAAGGAATGGAGCCTGCTGTCTATGGACTGAGACCTCTGAAACTGTGAGCCCCCAAATAAACTTTCCTTCCCCTAAAATTGTTTTTGTTAGGTTCTTTAGTCACAGCAGCAAAAAAGTTGACTAAAACAAGAGCTCTAACCACCTAGAAGGAGCCATGTCCTATTTGACTTTGATGGGGTTCCAAGAACAAAACAGTACCTCATGCTTCACTTTCTGAGTCCCATAGAACATTTGATAAAAATAAAATACAGATATCATGTCCATCTACAATTTAAGATACATTTTTTTAAAAGTCCATTCATTGAAAAGGTGATTGATTCTTCTGCCAGGGCCACCATGCTGGGGTGGACGATGCACTTCACTGAAAACCCTTTTCCTCCAAAAAGAAAAGAATCTTTACCATAAAAAAAAAAAAAAAAAAAACTAGGCCATCATTCCATACTTCATGTCAGAATTTGAAAACAAATTGCTGAGTATCAAACATCCAGGTTCAAAATAAAACAAATGCAGTCCAAACACATCGTAACTATGTCCTCCAGACTGAGAAGATGAAAACTGATGGGCACTGGTTCAGCAGGAAGGACTGCAATAGCTTGTTGCATGTATCAATTTATGGACGCCATTTTTTTTTTTAATGTAAGAACTAGAACAGAGTCTGATGGTGCACTGGTTTTTACCAGGCTGTTCATGGGTAAGCAAGGTCATGAACAGTACTCAGGATGAGGGTTCCTGTGTCAGACTTCCTGGCTTCTCATGGTGACCTTCTTCTGACTAAATGATGATTCTGGGCTAATGACCTTGTCCCTCCCAATTCTCTCATTTAAAAAATAAGGGTAATATAATCCAGTGGCTCAGGAGGCTGAAGATGGAAGATTGAGTTCAAGGCCAGCCTCAGCAACTTTGAGAAACTGGCTCTAAGCAATTTAGTGAGACCTTGTCTGTAAATAAAATATAAAAAGAGCTAGGGTTGTAGCTCACTCCCAGGTTCAATCTCTGGTACAAAAGAGTCTATAACATGGGTACACTCATGATACCTCCATCGCAGAAAAGTAGAAGTAGAATGCAATCCCACGACTGGGAGGGTTAAATAGGACATGCCATTCTGGCACAGGTAATCACTCAGTGAATGTTCACAAATACTTTTAACTAATTCTTGGCAATTGAAACCCATAGGAGCATATTTAATATAAACCAGATTTGAATATGAGTAGAGTGTTTTTCATTTAATAAAATATTTTTAAAAGGAGTGACTTTCTTTAGGGAGAACCTGGAAGTTAGTAATAAAGCATCCACAATTTCATTCCAAGACCACCACTGCTGTCAGGAATTAATGGTCAAGTATCACAAGCCAACATAGTACCAATGGGTCTTTCATGACTCATGCCCCATGTTAAGTGACATTTTGCATGGTGGTTTTTACATTTAGTACAGTTCTGCTTAAACTGCACAATCACCACCATGAAGCAGACCAGACCCTTTTCAACTGGGAAGCGGGAGACTCAGAAGGTTAAATGCTTTGTCTAAGTTCAGGGCATCTTCAAACTCCTCCACATCCAAGCTTTTCCAAAACCTTCAACAACTTCCTATTCCTCCCTCCTCCTGTAGGAACGGAACTGAGTAATGGTGACATCACCCAAATATCAGTTGCCCCGATGATTCAATTGACGGCTTTATCAGATCCCTTACAGTCATTTACTTACCCTGCCTGGCCCTAAAGGGGGTTCCATTAGAACACTCTTATTTTCCAAAGTATAATAATGAGCCATTTATTTCACATAGTTTAATATCCAAATAGGCAAAACTGGACTTAACTCAAAAGAGAATTAATTAAGCACCCTACCTGGATCAATGGCTTCTCCATCAAACACGGTCTCATACACAATGGTTTCCTTTTAAAAAGCACAAATTGTTAGCAATAAGTCCGCTTGACAAAATTAGTTCTGATATGTGTTGAGTGCTTTGAGAAGGTGACTTCTTATCAATTACCTCATCTTTCTAATCTATGGAGTGCTCGGCCTAGGGGACAAAACTTCTGGCCATTCTCATCTCCTCCCAATCCAATCCCCCACATCAATCTACCTGCCATGAACTCTGTTAACTCAGATCTTTTAAATTTCCCACATTTTGGGGTGGGGGGTACCAGAAATTGAACCCAGGGGCACTTGACCACTGAGCCACATCCCCAGCCCTATTTTGTACTTTATTTAGAGACAGGATCTCACTGAGTTGCTTACGGATTCACTAAGTTACTGAGGCTGACTGTGAACTCGAGCTCCTCCTACCTCAGCCTCCCAAGCTGCTGGGATTACAGGCATGCACCACCACACCCAGCTTATTTCTCACATTTTTTAATTAGTGCATCATAGTTGTACATAATGGTGGGATTTGTTGTTACACATTCATACAATTCACACAACTAAACAATATAATTTGGCCAATATCATTCTCTAGTATTTTCCCTTCCCTGGTCCCTTTCCCCTCTTCAACTGATATCCCTTCAATTTTCACCAGATCTCCCCAACCTTTCTTTTCAGGTCCCTTTTTTTAAAAATTTTTTAATGTTAAATCTCATCTTGATGAGAAGAATTACAGGTTACACTGTTCTACTCCCCCAAATTCATACATTAGCATTCTAACTCCCAGTACCTAAAGACATCACTACATTTGGAGATGGGGTCTTTAAAGAGTAAAATGAGGTCATGTAGGTGGGCCTTATTCCAATATGACAGGTTTTCCTGTAAAAAGAGATCAGGAGGCTAAGAACAAAGACAACCCGGAGAGACATGTGAGGACACAGCCAGAAGGCATCTATCAGCAAGCCAAGGAGAAAGGACTCAGAAAGTACCAAACCTGTCTGCCCCACATCTCAATCCTGGATTTCTAGCATTAGAAACCATGAGAAATAAATTTCGGTTGTTAAAGCCAGCCAGTGTGGCATTTTGTTATAGCAACTCTTAGCAAACTAATACAGGAGGTTAGATGGAATCCTATTCCTAAGGGAAGAGGCAGGAGAAAGAAGCCCTGAAAGAGAATCAGCTCATGGACAATGTCACAGTCAGTCAAGAATCAGGTAAGAAGGTCCTTGGGGGCCAGTGAAGAGAAAAATGAGAGGTGAAGACTGAAAATGCCCTTTCCTCTTCTAGCCTACATTTATTTTTCCTAGAACCACTCTTACTTGCTACACTTAGTAATGTGAATTATTCAATGACAACACCTCAGCCAGTTTGAAAATGATTTGCGTGCTCTAGGGTATAGATTTACCATCTGCAAGAAAACTCTAAGGTTGAAGACCTTACTCAGGTTTATCACATATATAATTTATTTTCAAATATTGTTTTTATTTTTAAGTAATGCTGATGATGCCAGGTTTCCATTTATCTAGAGTTGTTTGGGCTGGAGTAACAAATAAATGAAGCTTATGTTACTTCCTTTCTCTGATATTTGTGTGGATATACTATGTGTCTACATGGAAGAACTTTCCATTGTATGATAATTATGAGGAAAAGGTAGCTTTCTTTTTTCTTTTACCACAGAGGGATCACAAAAATGCACTTACTGTTAACACTTCTAATTTTTTACTTCCTGTGATGACCTTTTCTTTCTGATTTCTATCTCCTGTTCCAAAACAAATAAAAGGCAGATACCTGGTGAGCAGCACTTTAAGAGTCACATAATTCAAGGATAATTGTGTAACAATTAGCAATCTATATCTTACCTGTAATATACTTCATTCCTCTGTATAGAAAGAAAATTTGACAAACTGTCAGCTTCATTATGCTAACACATGGTTAAAAAAAATCGATTTCATTCAATAGGCAGCACATGACTATTATCACATCATCCTTATCCCAGGAAAAATGAAATATTCTTTGAGGAATAATAAAATGGTCTGCATTAACTACTACTACCCACTTACTGCACCATAAATAAACTCTACTTAGTTAATGAAAATTCAGTTCCAACTCTATTTTTGAAGCCACAATGTTTTGTACCCGGAGGAACTCTTTTTGGATAATGAAACAAGCAGCTTTATGTTCTATACATTTTTTGGATTTTTCTGCCCAGCTTCAGATAGATAGAAAGCCAGACAAATGTACAGAGAGGGTACCTGTATTTATTACCCATTCTAGGCTTGTTCCCAGTAATTGTCAAACACCTGTTCATGAAACTGCTTGCAACAAAATAATATGAGGGAGTTGTTTGCTTATAAATTTATTTGTCTAAAACATCTTCCCACCAAAACTCTGTTGCAAATGTTCTATGATATAATTCAATAATCTGTTGTTACTAAAAAAAGATCCCCAATTGTTTCTGGGATGGAATGGCTTGGGATCATCAGTGAAAGGGACCATTGGGTTTTGTATCCCAAGTATCTTCCTCTGCGCCTCACAAAAGCAAAATTAGGCAGAGCCCTCAGATTTGAGATCATCAAACCTCAATTGATTTTAACTCTTTATATCAGAAGCTGAGAAAGAAAAATCACATACTTGGGTTTGGACTTGGAGACTTCTTTGGTCATTATCTGACAGCACTCCATAATGTTTCCATATCTCCAAAGCAGAAAACACACCCAGGAAACCAATCCAGCAAAGAAAATAGCCATCAGAGTGAAGATGAAAGGAATGTACCAGTCCCCAGATTTGTATGTGTTGATAGCTGTGTACACAATGGTCAGACCTTTCCTTTGCTGGTAAAATTATTTCAAAGCAAACAGAGCATTAGTTGGTGTTTTCAGAGAGCATCTGTTCACACATAGTAGCATCCACACAGAGCCATAATTCAACACAGACAGTGGCATAGATGTTTTTTACACTCCACAGGTGATACTGAGAAATACCACATTAAGAAGCCACCAATTAAGAATACAAAGACTTGAATTACTCGGCCAAATTACTTTGCCAGTAAATGGATGGAACTGGAGACTATCATGCTAAGTGAAATAAGCCAGTCCCAAAAAACCAAAGGCTGAATGTTCTCTCTGATATATGGATGCTAACACACAATAAGGCGGGGGGAGGAAAAATAGAAGTTCACTGGATTAGACAAAGGGAATTGAAGGGAAGGGTGGGGATGGGAATAGAAAAAACAGTGGAATGAATGGGACATGATTTTCCTATGCCCATATATGAATATTCGACCAGTGAAACTCCACATCATGTACAACCACAAGAATGGAATCCTAATTAGAATACATTAAATTCCATGTATGTATAGTGCATGAAAATACACTCTACTGTCATGTATATCTAAAAAGAACAAATACAAAATTTTTTTAAAATGACTTGAGCTGTATGCAATGGCCATTCTGTGATCCTAAACAAACCATTTCTCTTCTCTGCCCTGAGTCTTTCTATCCATAAAAGGGGATTAAACTAGATGGTATCTGAGGTCCATGCCACCATTATGTATTCCATATACAGTTAACTCTTTTGTGCAGTTTGAATAAGAGTGCAATCTCAAAAATAAAATATTCTGGTGAAAAGATTTACCACCTATTTTTTTGCTTCTATTTCAGAGGATAGAAGACAATGAAATATACCAAACACTGTTCCACAGAATGGACTTCATAGCCTGGCTGCTACAGATTAATTATTTAAGGTGCCTATTTGTAGAGATTTTTAAATGATAAATTCACTCAGTATTGGGCTCTTCTGGTAAACAGGACCTTCAGATAATTCAGATACAATTAGCCACTTAGGAGTCCTCTATGTACCATATGCCATTATCACAAATCCTTTCCCACCCACATCATTTATATGCTCAGAGGCCCCAGTGGCTGGATAGGCAGAGCTCAAGGAGAAAGGCATTTGGGGGAAGGTGTCGCCCTGATAAGACTCCTAGTCTTCCTAGATAAAACTTGAATTTACAGTACAATATTTCCTGCCCAGAGACTCAAATTAAATTCTATAACTCTTTACTTCAGAACTTGTTGGGGGAGGTGGTGTACTGGCTCTTGTCACATAAATATCTATAATAGCAGTGCCTGTCCTGGGCTTGCTGGATTTGCCGTATTTCAGATTGTCATCGATTATATGCACCACAAGATGGTACTGCCGCCGCAGTTCAGCTCCAGACTCAAAGTTAAAAGGATTCTTCACAATTAATTTTGGAGTATTTGAACCTCGAGTTGGGTCAAATCCAAAGTGATGGTTCACATTTCCTTTAAAAGGGATAATTAAAAAATTAGAATCATTGTAAGATACCTTGGTTTCCTCAAGAAACTTTAAATTGATATTTTAACTCAGGAGGGGTAAGTTAAATTTCCACTGTATCCTGAATTCCCAAATCTATGCATGGCTTATAATAAAACTGAGATAAAATAAGCAATAAATGTAGTCAGTTAGAGAAAACGTCTTAAAGGTTAAGTTCCTAAGTCTGATCCCCACACATGCTAGCAAACCTCACACTACTGTACAGCAATGCTGCTTACCTGATTTCTTTTCCTGCATCTTCTACTCAGAGCTATTTGATTTCCACGTTTGTCTAGATCAATATCAAATGAGCCAGTCAAACCACAGAATCTATAGATCCCCTAAGTTTTAAGTCTTTTGTATGACCCTGGGGACATGGTTATAAATAAGATGCACATGATCCCTTCCTTCATGAAAGTTTATCTAGTTATCTGCAAGGGGAGCAGATATCAAAGCAGTCCTCATAATTAATTGGCAATATGTTTACTGATCTCCAGGCTCCTTTTCTTTCGGATAAATGAAGACAGATCTGGACTCCATGCTTTGAATTGGGCTCCTTTTTATGCTGTCTCATGATACCAAGTAACTTTTTTTATAGGACTTATCACAGTTTATAATTCTATAATCGTTGTTGTTACTACTGGCTTAATGAGCAATGAGTGACATGAATATAGATCCTCATTTATGGATCTTGAATCCTTCTCTGTCTTGGATACTTCTCTGTACCCATTTCCCAGCCCCATGCTTGATCTACTATTGGTTTCCAGTCTATGTCTTCCACAGAAGACAAGATGGTGACTAAAGTCGATTTAGATCTGTGCAAATCCAACAATAATACACTCCAAAACATCTATCTTAGTAGACTTGTATCATCAAAGGGAAGGTGGCTGCTCTTTCAGTCAGCACCATGGACAGAAGACTTAGTTCCTCGTAATGTAACCCTTAGCATTTCCCAGGTAAAGTACTCTGTGGTCAAAATATCCATGAAGTTACTGATACTTCCATTATGGGAAGAAATAAGTTAGATTTGTAGAAGTGAAAGCACAGCCTTGAGGAAACTTAATGCTATGGATATGAAATAGTTTGACTTTTATAAACATAGTTATTTCTAGGATTAAGCATCATGCCCAACACGGTACAACTAAAGTCAATTTGACACGTGATTAAAAGAAATAATTAAATCATCCACCAGAAACTATCTCAAAGCGCATTTCGAAATCTTGTGAATCTCTGTCGTGACAGTTCAGTTTGAAGCCATTGACGTTTGTCCCAGCCACAACGTTGTCAAAAATGACAGCCTTATAGAGATAGGGTGTGCAGACAGGTGCTTCATCGTTCTCGTCTTCAATGTCAACAGTGACCTGTCAACCATGGGGAGAGAAGAAACAGCACGTCCACATGGTGGGACAGTTTATGCACAAAATCAGAAATAAGCATCTGGGTAGAGACAGATCATTTGGAATTATTAAATAAAAAAGTCTAGAATTTTGAGTCTGCAGAAATGTTTCTGCAGATTTGGATTCTGGCCATCAATCAAGTAGTCAGTGGTTTATTATTCCTGGTTCAACTGTGACATTCAGTGTGGCCATTAGGGAGAGATGTGGGCTCATTAGAGGAGCCTTTGGAAGGCTTGCAAATTATGTAAATGATAACAAAAGGAAAGCTAAAGAATGATGTCTCTAAAAGTTGTAATCCCTTGAATGTTTTAAATACCTATGCTTCATGAGCACGTCTTTCTTAACTAAGAGCCTCCTCTTCACGATTCTTTCAAGCAGAGTTTATTTTTTGGTAACAATACAATTACTTCAAAAATGCTCTGACCTTAATCAGAAGCTGTTATCGACCTTTTCTTAATTAAAATACTATAAACCAGGAAACTGTGATTTACATGGGAAAAGATCAAAATATCAAGGATTTTAAAATGTCAGTGATCGAATGCCAGTCAGATTAGAAAGGTTATCTGCCCACATCTCAGATGACTAATGACTTTCTCAATGACATTCGCAAAGAATCCCCAGTGTGCCTACATTTACAAGTATTATTTTTTAAAATGTTTTCTGAATGTTTTAACAATGCTGCTAAATTCTTAGGGAGTCCTTCATTCTTTAATGCTGCTTCTATAGACTGAATACCTATGTGTCTTATTAAACGTGAGGCATTATAAGCAAATGGATTTTAGAGATATTTCTGTGATATAATGAAAATGCATGGAACTTGGACTTGGAACAGAACTCTTGATTAAAACCTGGGCCTGTCAGCTACTAGCTTCTTTATATGGTGGAAGCGGCTTAACCTTGCTTTCCTCAACCTTTAAGAACAAAATTTTAATCCCTGTCTTCCTGTGATTACAGGTTGGGGAGATAAATTCATTCCCTTCAATCAATATTTATTCAACACTTACTATGTGCCAAGCACCAGCCTAGACATAGAAGCTACCGAAGCAAACTAAATAAAGTCCCTGACCTCTAGTGGCAAAGGCAAAGTAATAAACACATTGGCAACTCTATTAGGCAATGTGCTATAGTAATGGATGCTATGCAGTCAAGGATATGAGAACAGCTAATGAGAACTATGGTGAGACAGTGGAAGGATTTCTTCCTGACCCACCCTATTTGTGGATGTGTGTGTGTAGCGGGGATTTATTGGGTGCTCTAACCAGGGGTACTCTACAACTGAGTCCCATTCCTTTAAATTTTTTAAATTTATTTATGCATTTATTTATTTGAGTTGAGAGGTTACGAAATTGCTGTGTCTGGCCTCAGAGTTGTAGTCCTCCCGCCTCAGCTTTCCACGTTGCATGGACAACAGGTGTGCATACCACCATAACCAGCTCCCACACCCCTATTTCCTCCCTAGTTCTTCTGTATTTGATACTTGTCCTCAAGCAAGTATGGACTCTCATAAAACATGAAGTGTTAATAGTGGGATTTTACTTTGCATCCATGCATTACAGATCTTTTCTATTCCCACTTTTGTCACACAAAACCCTCTCTGTTCCTTCCATGCAAATGGCAGAACTAGTTTGTTATTTCTTCTTGATTCTTAGCATTCCCTAGTATATATCTATCATGTTTTACTTTTTCATTCCCCTAATGATGAACACGTGGATTGCTTCAAATCGCCACCATTAC
The DNA here is from genome assembly GCA_020662805.1 of Glaucomys volans. NCBI lineage: Eukaryota > Metazoa > Chordata > Mammalia > Rodentia > Sciuridae > Glaucomys > Glaucomys volans. Next base: position 1,032,778 of record JAJEJO010000819.1, read on the forward strand.
ACACAATGTAAAAGGCCCTTACCTACAAGTTTCATTTGGGGAGAGATATTAAAGTGATCATGTGAGCCATAAAGCATACACTTTACAGTTTTAGTGTGTTGGAGAAACAGCGAAACATGGCTGGATTGGAGTAAGTAAGAAGAAGAGAGCTAGGAACTTGTTGGGTTTTTTAAATATTTTTTAGTTATAGATGGACACAATACCTTTATTTTATTTATTTATTTTTTATGTGGTGCTGAGGAACAAACCCAGTGCCTCATGCATGCTAGGCAAGTGCTCTACCACTGAGCCACAATCCCAGCCCAGGAACTTGTTTTGGTCAGCCTTTTTTTTTTTTTTTTTTTTTTTTTTTTTTGCTGCTGTGATTAAAAGACCTGACCAGAACAATTGTAGAGGAGAAAAAGTTTATTTAGGGGCTCAGTTCTGAGGTAACAGTCCATAGACAGCCAACTCCATTCCTCAGGGCTCGAGATGAGGCAGAACATGGTGGAAGAGTGTGGTGAAGGGAACCTGCCCACGTGATGATCAGGAAGCAGACAGAGAGATCTCCACTTCCCAAATACAAATATATATCCCAAAGGCACACCCCCAATGACCCACCTCCTCCAGCCACACCCTACCCACCTTCAGTTACCACTGACTGAGTTAAGGCTCTCAAAACCCAATCACTTCTGCTCTGAACCTTCTTGCATAGTCTCACTCATGAGCTTTTGGGGGGACACCTCACATCCAAACCATAACAGAACTGACGATGAAGAAGTAACCAGGGCCAGATCATATAGCACTACAGATCTTGCCAATGATGTTAGGGCCTTGCTAAGTGGGGATTCGTGTGTTGAGCCTGCTACACTAGACCAGGTAAGGGTGATGGTGGCACAACCAGCGCTCCTGGTTTGAATGTGAGGTGTCCCCAAAAACTCCTGTTAATGTAGGGCTTATCAGAGGTAAAAATAGATTGTGAATGCTATAACCTAATCAGTTCTTCCTAGTTTGAATAGACCGACCAATGGGGTGGTAACTGAAGAAGGTCACTGGGGGTGTGTCCTAGAAGGCTGCATCTTCTCTCTCTCCCTCCCTTTCTTACTCCCTCCCTCCCCTCTGCTTCTGGGCCCCACCATGAGCTGAGCATCTTTCCTCCATGGTCCCATCCTTCCTCTTTCTTTCTCTCTGCTTTCTGGCTGCCATGAGGTGAGCAGCTTCCCTCCCCACCACCCGTCCCCCATGATGTTCTGCCTCAGCTTCGGCCCAAAGTAATGGAGTCAGCCATCTATGGACTGAGAACCTCTGATTCCATGAGCCAAATTAAACTTTTCCTCCTCTAAGATGTCTTTGTCAGGTATTTTGGTCACAGTGATGCAATCTACTGCTAAAACACCAGAATTTTAGCAGTAGATGGGTGGGAAGTAGAAGGATTCCAGATACATTTTGAAGGTAGAGAGGACAGAATTTTTTGCTTCACTAGGGAATTCAGAGTACATGATAGTGTTCAAGGGCCCAGACTTAATCCTACTTCTTTCAACTGAGTTACCTTGGATACCTTACTTCCACACCTTGGAAATAAAATTCTTCTATCTATGAAAAAGAGTATTAGACATTCCCCTCATGGAATGGGATTGAGAAATAAATGAAATAATTAAGGGCATATCATAATACTTGGCCTTTATCTTAATAAAAAGTGGGTGGTGACAATGGTAGTGGGGGTGATGATGGATCCCTAACCTTTGGAAGCTACAGACCTGTCTCCCTTTTCTGAACATGAAAGTTGGATTCATCTGTATCATCAACTTGGCATTTGCCATGTGCTCTTTAACTTTTCATGTATTAAAATTTTAAGCTCCCCAAAGGCATTTATGGTGCTTACACTTCTTTGTAAACCAAGTTATTGTTCATAAACACTCAATAAATATTCATTAAAAGGAAGGCAGAATGAACATGTCCCCGCTTGGTGTTTAGGCAAAACATAAATTCTTTTTATAAGAACAGAGTCACTTGGAATTTTTTGCTCAATCTGCTTTCCCTTCTCCACATTTGTAATAAGTGAATGATAATTGCCAGTGGTGTCATTCCACACTATTTGGGGAGTTCATAAATGTCTGCAGGAAAAACTGCCACAGGCAGTTCACTCTCCTAGGTATCATCCTGACACGACTAAGCCACATAATTCCAGGCTCATGACTATAACTCAGTCCCTTCAAAAGTCACTCTAATTGTTGACGTGAGTGGATCTGGTGCTTTCCTCACAATGACACACATAAAACCTAATAACCACAAAAGCATGAATCCAGGGGGCCCTCTACAGCAGGGGGAAAGGTATAGAGCCAGACAAGGCTCTCATAATTCCTTCATCCTACTTCTGTCTCTTCTCCAATGACAACACCTTGCAGTGATTAATAACACATACCACACAATAAATTCAGCAGCATTCACTCCTGGTGTCTTCCAAGAGTCCTCTGATGTTGCTACAATAATTTAAAGGCCCATGCTTTCCCTCACTTTGAGGCCAGGAGAATGCTCCGTGGTTAACCACTGTCGTCCTAAACGTCACTCTCACTAAGAAGCAGCCCAGGTTTGAGTCTGGTCCTAGAAACCTTATGAGTAGCCTCAGGTATGTTTCCAAACTCTGTGCCTCGGTTTCCTCATCTGTAGAATGGAAATTATTATAATGTAGCCTACCTCTCATATTTAGAATGAGGATGAAGTAAATCCACATATGTAGATGAAGATAAAATATGTCTAGTACGGGAACTGGCCCATGCTAAGTGCTCGAGGCATATTTTCTGTAATTATAAGTTCACTGACCAACTGAGAATGACAGGAATTAGTATGTCCTTCCTTCTCAACCAAGTCTCAGACCTCCAGTCAAAACATGTGCATCGCCGGGCAGGGTGGTGCACACCTGTGATCCCAGCACTTAGGAGGCTAAGACAGGAGGATCAAGAGTTCAAAGCCAGCCTCAGCAACTTAGCAAGGCCTTAAGCAACTCAGTGAGACCCTGTCTCTAGTCTCTAGATAACAATACAAAATAGGGCTGGGATGTAGCTCAGTGGTGGAACGCCTGGGTTCAATCCCCAGTACCAAAAAAAAAAAAAAAAAAAAAAAAAAAAAACGTGCATCATCAAAGGAAATAAGAAACCAAAGAGAGAGCCTACAGAATGGGGAAAGAAATTTCCAGCTACTCTTCTGACAGGGGATTAATATCCAGAATATATAAAGAACTTGAAAAACTTAATGCAAAACATACAAACAAACAAAAAACCCCAAAGAAAAAATGGGCCAAAGAACTAAATAAAAACTTCTCAAAAGAGGAAATACAAATGGCCAGAAAACATATGAAAAAATGTTCAGTATCTCTAGCAATTAGAGAAATGCAAATTAAAACTACACTGATATTTCATCTCACCCCAATCAGAATGGCAATAATCAAAAACACAAACAGTAATAAATACTGGAGAGGATGTGGGGGGAAATGTACACCCAGATATTGCTGGGGGGACAGGGAATTAGTACAGCCAGTCTGGAGAGCAGTGTAAGACTCCTCAGAAAATTAGGAATGGGAATGGGGGTCCTAGCTCGGTGGTAAAGCGCTTGCCTTGCACGTGTGAGGAACTGGGTTTGATCCCTAGCACCACATAGAAATAAATGAATGGAATAAAGGTACTGTGACCATCCATCTACAACTAAAAATATTTAAAAAAAAAACTAGGAATGGAAGCACCACATGACCCAGCTATCCCACTCCTCAGTATTTAGGCAATAGAACTAAAATCAGCAGGCTATAATGATAAAGTCCCTTCAATATTAAGAACAGCACAATTCACAATAGCCAAATTATGGAATCAACCCAGAGGCCCATCAACAGATGAATGGATCAAGAAATTGTGGTATCTGTACACAATGAAGTTGTACTCAGCCATAAAGAAGAATGAAATCATGGCATTTGCTGATGAATGGATGGAAATGGAGAAAACCAGGCTAAGTGAAATAAGCCAGACTCAGAAAATCAAGAGCTGACTGCTTTCGCTCACATGTAGAGCGAAACAAGGGAAAGAAGGTGTCAGGAAAGAAGGCTGGATATCATGAAGATACACGATGGATTGGTAGAGGAGAAGGAGAACGGGAGGTGGGAGGAAGGAAGGATAAGAGGTAGAAATATGGAATGAAATAGACAATAGCTTGTGGGTTATGTGTGTAAATGTACCAATAGAATTCCACCTGTATGTATGTGCAAAAAGTACCAACCAAAAATAAAGAAATAAAGGAGTGAAAGGAAGATCAATTGAAAAGAGAAGGGAGAACAGGGGAGGGAGGAGGGAAGGACAAGGGCAGGGAGGATGGGGATTGAAATCAAATTCCTTGCATGTATCATTTTGTCCAAATGAACCCAAATATAAATAAAACAAGTGCAAAAGTCATAGAACATTTGGGAAGCAGGAGATAGCTCTAAGCTTCCCCATTCTCTGGGGCTATTAGTGTTGGATCATTCCCACTGTGACAAATTAGAACTTAATCAGCTCTCTACTTACTGTGGTCACTCCTGTGCGAGGATGAACTCTGTCGCAGTCCACAGCTTCCACGGTGAGGTTATATTGCCTCACAGACTCGTAGTCTGGCTGTGTGGTAAGTTCAATCATTCCAGAGAAAGGGTGAATCCAGAATCTCTGTATCACCTGGATGTCTCCCTTGGTTATCTTGTAGGTCAGACAGTTGGGTGGATGGTCTTCATCAATGGCGGTCACTCTTCCAACTTTGTGGAAGGCTGTCAAGAACGTTTTATAGGGTTCATTCTTCTTAGGCACATACACTATTCTAAAAAGTTGAACCTGCCATTGATTTCCAGATAGTTTTGCAGCTTTTCAAAGGGACAACCCGACTCCCTTTGGACAATGAAATGTGTTGGAAGACTCCACCTCTGCCTGATGGGAGGCAGATTTAAAGAGAGTCTTTGGCCACTTTAAACCATGCGGCATGAGTCAAATGATCTGAGTTTAAAAATACCTTCATCATAATACTCTGAAGCTTAGTATCAGATAATGGTTCACAGAACAGGCTCTAAAACCAAAATGTATAGGTTCCAAATCTCAGCCCTGTCACTTACAAGTGTAACTCATTGGTTAATTCTATAACCTCTCCAGAATTTATATTCTTCATCTACAAAATAGGAACAATAACAGTATCTGCCATACAGAGTTGTTGTGAGGAATGAATGAGTTAAAATAAATAAACCCCTCAGGGTAGTGCCTGGTATATAGTAAATTCTAAATAAAAATTAGATAATGATTTGTGGAGAGTGGTAACAAAGGATAGGAGAGCAGTGACTGAGATTGGGGGGGTCTCTGATGACTTCATGACAGTGGCATGCCCGACACCTGAGAATGTTCCCAGGCAAGAGCACAGGATGCTCAGCTGCCACAGCAATGCCCTGCCTGAGGAGGCTCTGTACAAGGGTCCTATCAGCCCTGACCCTGATCTCAGGCACACAGCTCCTGGGAAGAAAGGAATTCTTATGCTGGACAACCAATGTTTCCACAGCTCCACTTCTCTGGTTCCTGCTCACTTTACAGTAACTTTAAACAATGGACTTTCCTGAGAGCTACACAAGTCTCCTAACATTGTACTTTGCAACTGTGGATTGCAACTGTGGAAAAGCTACATAGATGTCCAGTTTCTGTAACTTTCCTGAATACCAAGAATAATGGTTGCATAGTCTAACCTGATAATGAGACATATATAAATAAAGATTACTGGTGGAACTCTTTAGATCTGCATCTCCATCAGAGAGCAGAGCTCCACCTGATCCCAGCTTAATCAAAATCTGTGTTTGTGAATCTTTATTTTCCAATCCCCCATCGCCCCTCTCTGGACCCGAGAGTTTGGTGGTGCTTGTCGTGGCAACGATTTATACACATTCTCCTCCTTGAATTTTCTCATCAGCTTTACAATATATATACCACTACTCTCTCCATTGTACAGGTGAGGAAACAAGGCCCAGTGATGCTAAGTAACTTTCCCAAAGTCACAGAGCTAGCAGGGGTTGAGTCAGGATTCCAACACAGGTCTACTTATTGCATTGTCTGCATATTTTAAATCACTTCACAATAATTCCAGCATGTAGTATCCCCAAATAATCTTTTAGAAGAAAAAATGGATGTGGGACATTGATTGCATTAAGAGGCCAATGTTCTCTACCCTCCCCATGTCCAACAGGGGAGATGGCTTTCCCTCCAATCACTTCCCATTTAAATCACAAAGTCCAAGGAAGATACTTTACATTCTCCATTTAGGGAAATATCTCTGAACAGTGCCTGGCTGGTCCACTGATGTAAATGTAGGAAATTTTGACTGCTAATAATCAAGAGTAAAGAACGTTAGACCCTGTCTCTAAACAAAATGCAAAAAAGGGCTGGGGATGTAGCTCAGTGGTTAAGCTCCCCTGAGTAAAGAATGTAGATGGAGCAACCCATTCATAAGCTGTCTCTACCACCTTGGATCTCAGAGATCTCTTACTTTGTTGGCCTCCTTTAACCAAGACTTGTGAGCCTTCCATAATGTGCTTAATTTAAGCAGGCGTTGACAACTCAAGAGACCCAGAACAGAGAAACCAGATTCGTCAAAAAGGTTTTATGCAGCAACTCCAGAATAAAAAGAGCCCAAACTGTTGCTTGTGGGAAATGGCCATCATCAAGAGAGAGGAGTCACAGCTGACACAAGACCGCACAGAGGAAGTCACGGGTGAAATCGCCATTATTATATGTTATACGGCTGGCTATATGATCCTGTTATATGATCCTGGCTAACAATCAGGGCCATTTTTACATTTAACACCTGGTTAACTACAATGAGAAGCTTATTCTTCCGTAGGTGTAAAATTAACCTTTCAATAAAAATGGAAAGCTATCTTGAGCATCTTTAGCTGAATTTTAAAATAGAGTAATTATGAAACCTTGTAACTCTGCCAAACTTCCTCATCAAAAACTACTGGAAATGAAATAAGTTTTCCCTTGTGACTTGCAACCCAGAGAGATTTAATTTTCACATGTTTTCTTCTAGATTATTACTGATAAAATTTTTATGTGTGCCTAGGCCAACTCCCCTCCAGAAGTTTTCTTTTAATTCATCACACACCATCAGATTTTTTAAACATACTTTAAATGCTGCTGATTCCCATAATTTTATTAAGGGAAAAAAAGGTATGTACATCTCAAGGTCCTCCATGCTAATCAACTCAGCATGAGAAAAGACTTCCACCCTAATGAATTTTTTAAATGTCTTTAAGATCCATAGGCTATATGTTTAATATTCTGAACAGAATCTGTGTTCAGGGTGGTTTTAACTTTGCAATTTACTCCTTAGAGCAAATCGTCACTAAGTTCTGACTATTTTGTCTCCTCTGATAAACACCTCCTTGGAAAACCAACACCACTCTAATTTCATTCAGTTTATGTACTCTGGTGGGGAAGTTTGAGCAACTATTTTTAAGCAAGAAAAATAAAACTATTTTTGGGGGGTGGGGGTACTGGAGATTGAACTCAGGGGCACTCAACCACTGAGCCACATCTCCAGTCCTATTTTGCATTTTACTTAAGACAGGGTGTCACTGAGTTGTTTAGCACCTCACTATTGCTGAGGCTGGCTTTGAACTCCAGATCCTCCTGCCTCAGCCTACCAAGCTACTGGGATTACAGGTGTGCACCACCACACCCAGCTAAGAAAAGAATTTTAGCACACTGTATATCATAGACACGCCACTCAGTAAATATTACTGGTATTATTGTTAGTGGCAATGATATCATGGCTATTTTAGGATATTTCCTGTAGCTAGCATACATACAATTATTAGTTAGTCCCCAGCTCCATGAGATACTTATTGTAGTCTTCATTTTATGGAGAAATCTCAAAGTATGTAGAGATTATATGACTTGTCAAAGGTCATTTAACTAGTGGTGGCAAAGACAGATTTGAGTCCAGGCCTATTTGACTCCAGCACTCATGGTCCTTCTGCTACATCATGATGCTCGGGTAAGTCATGTGATTTGATTCCAGCACACAACTGGTTCCATCCTTGAAGTATTCAAGTCAGGCCTGGAGGATGCACCCTCCAGAGATGCTGAGGACAAGATACATTCCTCTCTTAGATGACAGAAAATACAGGTGTCACTTCTGCTGCCCTTTCCAAATCTAATGCTCCCTGGTCTATGCTAACAAATACGTACTAATTCATATCTAATTTACAACTGAGATAGATCCCTAACCATGATCGTGACTCCAGACCTACAGTCTTGAGCCCAAATGTCGGAAGAATTTACATTGCATAGGCAACAACTTCTTTGTCCCTACTTCTTCAGACCTGGTCCTGATTTGGAGGTAAAAGAGAAGTAAAATGAAATGAAGTTAATACTGTATGTTTGTCCATTGCAAAAATCCTAGATCTGATCTCAAATTTCAGGGGAGTCTTGGGGAATCATCAGGTTGATACTCTGCAAATTAACTTGCTTTCAGAAGATGCTCCCTCATCGACTTGTATTCTGGAAATTTCAAAGCTCTGATTCTATCAATCATTCACTTGAGATCTGATGGTGTTTCCTTGTAGATGCCTGAGCATGATAAAAGCAAGGGAGCTCTTACCTCCTGATGTTTCCAGAACAGAGAATGAATAGTGTGCAGCTTTAAACACAGGGCTGAAGTCATTGGCAGGAGCTATCTCCACGATGATTGTTACAGTGACTGTAAAATCAAACAGTGAATGGATAAATGCTTTGTTGTGGATGATGTCGTCGATATTTTATGCTACAGAACAGCTAAATGGGCCCCAAGACACAGAATTAGCAGAGGATTCTGAAACTACAACAGGATTCTTTTTGCTTCCAAATATTCCCTGTTCCCAGACTGAGCTCTCAAGAAGATTCAAGTGCTAGCCAAAGCTATTTAATCAAAACATACAATGCACTGCATGTCATATTTTATTTTATATAATCAATATGTGTAAGTATCCAACATAGATCATATATAAATGTATAATTATATAATAAATATATAATTGGGAAGGTACCAGGAATTGAATCCAGGGGCACTCCACCACTGAGCCATATCCCCAATCCTTTTTATTTTTTATTGAGACAGGGTCTCACTAAGTTGCTTAGGGCCTTGCCAAATTACTGAGGCTAAATTACTTTGAACTTGAGATCCTCCTGCCTCAGCCTCCCAAGGAGCTGGGATTACAGGCATGTGTCATCCTGCCTAGCTAGGGAAAATTTTTAATAGAAGTAAGAAAATACTTAACATTACCATACAAGGTCACTGACCTGACATTGGGATTCTTATCTCAATATCACAGGTGAGAAACTCAGATTCACAGAATTCAGTCTATGGCCAATGGCACAAAACTAATAAGCAACTGAGTGGTTATTAGACCAGATGTGTCTGCCAATATCTCCCAAAATATCTTCTCTGGGATGTTCATGTTTCAAATACAAAACTTTTTTTTTTAACTGAATAAAGATAAAAAGATTTCTTTGTGGAAAGACGTTTTAGGGGTTCCAATACACCATTATAAATTTAGAATCTCCAGGTATACATTGCTCCACAAACTTCTTCGACCATGGACTTCTCCCTTAGTAGATTATCTTGTAGCATTTATGCTTTGAAAAGACTTATATACATCTTCTCCTGAAAATCTATGTCATGTAGCAAATAAGAAAATATAACCGGGGATCCAAAAAACTTTTACATCAGGGAAAAAAGACTGCCACAGATTCCCTGATGCAAAAGTTCAGTGGACTCTAGATTAAGTTTTGGTATATCCCAGATACTTTGGTATATCTTAATACATGCTTTTTTCAAAGGATAGAATCTACAGCTTTCACCAGAATCTCAAAGGTGTCCATGACCTCCAAGAAAGCTCAAAGTTTTGTTCTATAAATAACATTAAAACAAATATACAGGTGATTTATAGTAAAGTCTATATGTTTCCTTCAATAAATCCCATTTCCATGTTGCAAGAGCAGGTACCATTTACAGATCTGCTATACTACGATTTTTGTTGCAACCATAAAAGACTCAAAATTGTGCTAATTAAATGGCCTATAAACCAGATTGAAGCACATGTGTGGTGTTCCAAGCACCCTTTATGAGCAGTTGTGGATACGATGGGGTGTGAGGACCAGAGGGGATATGGATTTATTACTGGGAGAGATTTATTTTCCTTTTCCATATTGGGAAAAGGCTCAAATCTAGTGAGAGCGGCAAATTCTTTTCTGTTAGTTTGACCAAAAGAATGAGTAGCTGCAAAGTACTTTGGATTAGACAAAGGGGAATGAAGGGAAGGGAGGGAGGATGGGAATAGGAAAGACAGTGGAATGAATGAGACATCACTTTCCTATGTTCATATATGAATGCACAACCAGTGAAACTCCACATCATGTACAACCACAGGAATGGGAAGTCACACTCCGTGTATGTATGATATGTCAAAATATGCTCTACTGTCATGGATACCTTAAAAAAAACAAATAAAAAAAAATGAGTAGCTGCAAGAAAAAGCATCCATCCTGAAAGGTCAATTGGGCTACGTAAGAAGCTCTGGCCTAAGACTCCACCCGTAGGAACAGAGAAAACACTATGAGAAGACCTCTGGGTATACTGTCATGCTTAGGTCCCTGACTGCTGCACATCACTTCTCCACAGTTGGATAATTTAGGTCTATGAATCACCTTTTAAACTCAATCCCATTCAAATGCTGCATTAGTGAGTCAAGATGGACTTAAAAAGTCCTAGGTGTGTCAATGACAGTTCAACATTAAGTTCCCTTTGGTTGCAAACACATAGATGCATTCCACACTTCTGTGTCCATGAAAGACAAAGCACCCTTTCCCACCGCTCCCAGAAGCAACTCTAGAATCCTTCTCAACTCATTGATCCAGCCAACCACCACCAATGATTCAGAGTTGTCACAAGAGAGGACACCCAAGTAAATGCCACCCATAATCTAGGCTCTCCCTACCAAGCATTGACAATCTACTGCTAAACCTGCACTTGCCACCAATATATCCACCTCTTCGACATCTTTAATGCCAACCACGTGGTGGACTGACTCTTACCATACCTTCCAGGTACCCTTGACATTAATGAAAGATATAACTGAAAATTTTGAGAATCTCTATTTTCATAAATATCTCTGTAGCCAATAAATTTGCTCTTAAACTGGTAATTTGTAGTTGAACATGTCAATGGGGTCCTTGATGTGTGTTCTCATGGGTATGACAATAAGCCAAGAGAAGCAGGTATGAGGCAGTCAACCAACCTCACCCCCTCACTAAGTACTCCTCTCTGGAGCCACAGCACACGATTAAAATACATATTAAACACTGGTTTGCAATTTGCAGAATTATGACTATTAAATCCACAAATGCCAAGGGTTTCATGATCATGCCATCTAGGTGAACTTATTTTCACTTCACCAAAGGCCCACCACAGGCTGACCCAAAATGGTGGTGTAGTCATGAAAAAACCAAATGTCACAGAGAAAACCATACTGCACTCTTATGTAGGGGATGAGCTGTGGGACTTGGCATGTGACCCATGATTAATGGCTCTACCAGTATCATCTAAAATAATTCCAATAAGACACTGTTTGAAACACTCTAGTCATCCATACATTTTGATTATGTGTTGACTGATACCTGGCCCTTTCTAAGAAAGGGGTGATTGGCAAGAGTACACATGAAGTCATTTGAGCATTAAGCATCCATTGGGTTTGTACACCTACTGCACCTTCGAGCTCCAAGGGTCTCCAGCCAGAACTTTATTTAAGAACTGTGCATCCTATAAGGTGCTGCTAAAGAATAAAAAAGACCTCCCAGATCTAATGGAAACTTCCAACAGACGTCTAATTTTCCCCTTCCTCTTTAGCCTAACAAAACAAAAGTATCCTAAATATGACAAATCTTCACATTTCAAAATCTCAAGTGAGGAAGCTCAGGATAAGAACTTACTGCTCCTTGAAAAGTTTATCAAGATTACCTGTAAGGAAATACAATTGATCAACAAACATATGGAAATGCAATCAATCAATCAACATTTCTCTAGCAGTGAGAGAAATGCAAATCAAAACTACTCTAAGATTTCATCTCACTCCAATCAGAATGGCAATTATCAAGAATACAAGCAACAATAAGTGTTGGTAAGGATGTGGGGGGAAAAGGTATACTCATACATTGCTAGTGGGACTGAAAATTGGTGCAACCACTGTGGAAAGCAGTATGGAGATTGCTCCAAAAACTTGGAATGGAACCATCATTTGACCCAGCTATCTCACTCCTCGATTTATATCTGAAGGACATAAACTACTATGTCCTTACTATCGTGATGCAGCCACATCAATGTTTATAGCAGCTCAATTCACAACAGCTAAACTATGAAACCAACCTACATGCCCTTCATCAGATAAATGGATAAAGAAAATGTGGTATATACACACAATGGAATATTACTCAACCTTAACGAAGAGTGGAATTATCACATTTGCAGGTAAATAGATGGAGCTGGAGACTCTCATGCTAAGTGAAATAAGACAAATCCAAAAAACCAAAAGCCAAATGTTTTCTCTGATAAGCGGATGCTGATCCATAAGTAGGGGGTGGTAGGGAAGAATGAAAGAACTTTGGATTGGGCAGGGGTGTGAGACAAGAAGGACGGTGGAATGAGACAGACATTATTACCCTAGATACATGTATGATTACACTACTGGTGTGACTCTGCACCATGTACAGCCAGAGGAATTAGAAGTTGTGCTCCATTTGTGTACAACATGTGAAAATGCATTCTACTGTCATGTATAACCAATTAGAACAAATTAAAAAATAAAAACAAATTTTAAAAAAGATTACCTGTATGGGATGGACGCAGGTCATCAGATACTGAAATCATCATTTCATAGATATGTCCTGCGGCAACCACCTCTGGGTTCTCATAATCCAAATCTTGGGCAACCTTAGAGAACAACATTATTTCAGCAAAAAGGACCAATTTTTTTTTTTTCTTGTGGTGCTGGGGATCGAACCCAGGGCCTTGTGCTTGCAAGGCAAGCACTGTACCAACTGAGCTATATCCCCAGCCCAGGATCAATGCACATGTTTTTAATGCACATGTTATAAGTAGTAAACCATTCTATGAAAGGCAAGGGTATGGTCATTTCCATTTCCTAAGGAAGGCAACAAGACTGGCAGGGCTGACACAGAAAAGTCAACACTTTGGTGGAACAAAGGGACATTGCAGATTTCCATCCAGACAAGTTTACTTTTGAGAAAATATCCTGGCACATTAAAAGAAAACGAAGGATCATATCCTGTCTGCATTGCATGCTAATTATGTTGCCTTAGGAAAAATGTTTAATTTAAAAAGAAAAAATATTTTGAACAGGTTTTGGAAGTAATAAAATACTATAAAAACAAATTATTCCTATTAATGGTAATCACTTAATATTTCAAAAATATTTATTGGGTGTTTTAGATGCCAGTTACAATAATAGGTACTAGGGATATAGAACTGAATAAGATGGTCCCACATCAGAGATTGAAGACAGTCTTAATTTAATAGCATCAGCATGAATCTCAGTTGTCATATGAGAATGAATCAATGTGACCACCACAGTACCCAGGCGTTCAGGAATAGCTACATTTTTTTTTAAATTTGGTATGTGGTTCATTCATTCATCCAAGTACGCACTATGAGCTAAACACTATTGGAGGTTTCAATTCATAAATACAAACCACTCTGTCATAAAGAATGAAATTACGGCATTTGCTGGTAAATGGACGGATCTCAAGACTATCATGCTAAGTGAAATAAGTCAATCCCAAGTAACCAAAGGCCTAATGTTCTTTCTGACATGCAGATGCTAACACATAACAAGGGAGGTAGGGAGAACAGAAGTTCATTGGATGAGACAAAGGGGAAAGAAGGGAAGGGGGGATGGGAATAGGAAAGAGAGTGGAATGAATGGGACATCACTTTCCTGTGTTCATATATGAACACATGGCCAGTGAAACTCCACACCATATACAACCACAAGAATGGGAAGCTACACTCCATGTATGTGTGATATGTCAAAATACATTCTAATGTCATGTATAACTAAAAAGAACAAATAAAACTTTAAAAATAAATATGAACCATTTAGAAACATGCAAGTCTTACACTCTAATAAGATCAACAATCAAATAGACAGTTACAACAAAGTCTAATAAGTGTTTTGATAAGAGATGTGTAATCTATTATGTGAACCCTGAGCAGAGAGAACTAAGCCAGTTAAGGTGGTAAATGAAAGCTCTTAGCAATAAGTGACATTTAATACCTAAAGGATAATTAGACAAACATAGAGTTTAATTAGAGATAAGTGATGAATGGAGGTAGTTATTCAGATACAGAGCAAGCATATGTAAAGGCCCAAATTTTGGTTCCCATCATATTTACAAGCCAAGTGTGGTGGTGCACACCTGTAATCCCAGCAGCTGGGGAGGCTGAGGCAGGAAGGATCACGAGTTCAAAGTCAGCCTCAGCAACAGCAAGGCCCGAAGCAACTCAGTGAGACCCTGTCTCTAAAATCCAACAAGGGGGCTGGGATGTGGCTCAATGGTCAAGTGCCCCTGAGTTCAATCCCCAGTACCAAAATAGAAAAAAAAATCATATTTACAAAGCTTTCATCTTCATCCAAAGTTTATTTTTTTTAAATGATAGTTTGGCATTGTACCGCAGATTGAACATCAACTCAAGAACCCTCTTGGTTCAGTGCCTAAATTTCCCAAATACACAACATATGCAAACACTCAGTTTGCAATTTGTGGACTTTGTCAAGAAAATGTGGGATAAGGGCCAGAGAAAGAAAAAAGTCATCAATGCCTTTCTCAGCTATACTGTCTGGCTAAGGGCATGAGAGGGGGACTTGGTGATATTTGGGTCAAGAAACCAAATGCCAACATATCAGCAATTGGCACTTTGAAATAAAGACCTCTAGAATTTCGAAGTTAGCAGAAGGGATTTCTTCTAAGGCAGAATCACATGCTGAGAATTGAAAAAAGAAAAAAAACTGTGTTTATGGAAACTGCCAATGGAAAGTTTAGAATCTCAAGATGGTAGATAGAGGAGGAGCTGATCAACCACTACCAAAGCCAGAAGAATAAGCCTCAGTCACGCATGGAGTCCCACAGAATTACCTCTAAGAAAATCAGTGTGTTCTGCAGGCTCTGATTTCCCCAGCTAAATAGGAAGTAAATTATTTTGTGCTCATTATAACAAAGAGAAGATGACAGCAGACAGCAAAGCTAACAAAGGACTTGTCCAAATGCCTTCAGGAAGACAGAGGAAGAGCTCAAAATTCCCCTCTGCTGTCACAGCTCCTCTTCCAGAGTCTACCAACACCATTCCAGCGGTGATCCCGATGTGCCTCTCATCTCCTTGGGAAAGCTCCCTGGAGTTACGGTAGCTGGTCCTTACCTGGATGAAATTTTCAGTCTTTGGCACTTGTTCAAAGAGTTGCCCAGAACCAACTGGGCCTGTGCTTGGAGCATAACGGATTGCATTAGGAGGGTCATCAATGTCGTGACATGAGAGTTTTGCCACTACTGTGTCCTTTGCAATCACCTCCTTGCCTGAGTACCTGTTTTATTGTTTAAGAAGAAAAAGCATTTTAGATGGACACTCTTTGGAAATGTAATGCTATTCCCATATGTGCTAGTTTGGGTAATGCCTGGGTGTGGATGCCCTCTTCATCCTGGAGTAGACGGACCAGCTTTGGAGCACTATGGAGGTAACCATTTCCCAGCAGGTTCTGTGACTCTGGTTCTGAGATTGTTCCTTTCTGCACCCAAATGGACCCTTGCTTGGGATGGGCTGTTAATGGAGGCTATCACCTCTGTGGAGAAGGCCTGAGTAGGGATCAAGTCATTCTCTGGGTTGCTTCAACCTGGAACATCTGGATGATAATCCTTACAACTCTATAGTCACAGTGGATTTACTTCCCTCTCTATACATCCACCCCACCTTCATGGGGATCTCACTTCCCCGAAAGCTTCCTCTCTCTGAATTCTAGTTATCCTTCAACAGTTTTCCCTGTTCTCTGATTACCCAGTCCCATAAGTCCTTCCTCTTGGCAACTAAAACACACCACCTAGGACTCAGTCATCTCGTTCTTTGTGTGTGTGTGTGTGTGTGTGTGTGTGTGTGACTGTTGTTTTGTTACGTATTCATCTTATCACCCTGACAAGACAGAACATCCTTACAGCAAATGCAAGTGACAAATTCTCATCCTGTCACCTTCAGGGCTATAGTACTGGGTGTAGCCTGTGGTAGGTGTTTGGTTAATACATTAGGATCCTCCTGGGGGAAGGAGAAGGAGATGAAGTAGAAGAAGCAGGAGACAAAGAGGAGAAGAAGAAAGGATAACATGTTGGAGAGTACCTAGTCTTGGACTGAATAAATTCCAAGCACAGATGATATTTGATTCTTATAACAACACCATGAGGTAGGTGCGATCATCCCTGTTGATAAATTAGAGTACTTAGCACTTCCCTGGGACCCCACAAGGTAGACTTCATATTTTTATTTTTTATTTTTTCAGAAACACTGGGGTTTGAACTCAGGGGTGCTCCACCACTGTGCTACATCCCCAGCCCTTCTTATTTTATTTTTTTATTTTGAGACAGGATTTCACCAACTTGCTGAGGCTGGCCTCAAAATTGCCATTCTCCTGCCTCAGCCTCCCAAGTTGTTGGGATTACAGGCATGCATCTGATAGAGTAATTTATCTCATTTTAGAAAGAAAAACTGAAGATTAGAGGGATTAAGGAAATTACCAAGATCACACAGTTAATAACCATAGAACCAGAATTCCAAGTTAGGGCTATGAGTTTAAATCTCAAGCTTTTACCACTTGCTAACTGTCAGATCTGGGAAACCCAGCTTACAGTCATGAACAGACCCAACAGGTCATTTTTGAGGACCCAGACATAATGCTGGACAAGAGTCAATTTGATGATCAACCACAGGTCCAGGTGGGCCAATAAACATAGCAACGACTCCCTGTCTTGACTCATTCTGAATTCTTACCCATGTCCATCTGTCTTGGCTCACCTAATCAGATATTGATCACAGAAAGGTGTGTTGTCATTAATGCCATGAACATAGGTTGTCACTGGAATCGCTGTACATCTCTGGTCACCATCACAAGCCTTGATGGAGAAGGACTGAACTCTTGCAAACCCAGCTCTTTCCACGTCAAGACGGGTGGCAGTAACCACAGTCCCACGCACTGTAACAAAACAGCACATCTTGTTCAAACTGGCCCAGGATGGCATTTTCAAAATTACTTTATTACATATGCAGCTATGGAGAAGATAAAGTGCAAATTATGCCCCACTGATTAGAACTAAGAAGCTGATTCAAAGTGCAGGCATGGGGTTTAATTATTTATGCCAAAATATACTATTAGTATTAGTTAACTTGTAGCAAAAACAAAATTGGTTTTGGCTTCAGGGAACAGAGAAGAGTTTCTAGAAGAAGAGGCCCTTGTTTTAGGGTATGAAGCCTGTGTAGGATAAAGAAATGGTAGTGAATAGGAGCAGGTTATTGCCAGAGGACAGAACATCATAAATGGAAACACAGTACTGGATTAGGACCCCTTCTGCTTCTTTCCAGACATCTACCATCTATTCATTCAAAAAATACTTGATGACAGCCAGCTACGTGCCAGGAACTGTACTAGCCACTGTATATCCCACAATGGAACAAAGACCGATAGAACTTACAATCTGGGCTGGAGACAAACATTAAACAGGTGTAGAAAAAAATTAGAATTCAAATAGACATATTATTTTAAAAAATGAAAAATGTAATATAATAAAAAAAATACTGTCTGATGGACAGGTCTTGAAAAACGCAAGGGACAAGGCAGAAGTCTAGTTGTTGGCTTGCAGAGTCATAGACTCTGTGGGACAGGAGCAGGATGAGGATAGAGAAACAGACAAGGACCAGAGGCAGCAGGACCTCGATGGTGAGGGAGAATATCTGGATTGCCACCCAAGTGCAAAGGGAACATTTCAGGGGGTTAGACACAGGGAAGGAATATGACCCAATTTGACTTCTAGAAAAATATTCATTATAGCTCTTCCTGGAGGCCTTAAAAGTGAAAGCAGAAACCCAATTAAAAGATCTGCACAGCAATACAGGTAAGAGGGGAGGGATGTTGGCTGTCTCAGTTGGGGTTCTACCAGAAGCAGAATCTGAGATGAGAATTTGAGTGCAGATGGTTTGTTTGAGAAGTGATCCAGGGCAACGCAGCATGGGGGAAGTGACATAGGGAAGACAAACTCCCACTAAAAAGTGGATTATTAAGCAAATTACCACTGTAAGCAAATAGAGCTTAATATCACTGGGGAACTCCGGGAGCCAGTGCAGAACACACAGTCGAAACTGGACCATGTCAGGGCAAAGAGTTGGAATATTTACACCCCCATTCCATTCACTGGCTGAGAGCTCCCGAGGGGGAGACTTTCTCCATTATTTTCAGCTGCTGTGGGAGGGAGTGGGGAAGAGCAGCTGTCAGACCCCAAATAATCCCTCAAGCAAAGAAATCGGCGATTGGAAGCCAGGCTTGCTGGACTAAAATGTTACAACCTGAGGAGATATGAATGGGACGATGACATTATCTGCTACAATGACAAAACGGGCATACGTGCTAAAGACCACCACCTTCCTCCTCAGCTGCAGAAGCAGCCTGAGATACCACGCAATCTGACCCGCCCCCGGAGCTCAGCCACTGCTGATTGGATGAGATGTAAGTGACCGACTCTAGGAAGTCCAATCAGATTCTCCCTCGCACTCACACTAGAAAATTGACCAGGATGCAGAGAGAACTGATTGGTTGAGGTGTAAGTGACCGGTTCTAGCAAGAACCACGTGTTCTCTAGGAAGAACCACAAGAGAAATAGGTCTTGCAGAGAATTATTCAACAGACATTTATGAAGCATCTACTGCATGCTTCATGTTGGGGTTCTGGAAATCACAAAAACCCCATCTGTATCCTCAAGAAACAGTCTGTGGGGAAGATATGCATAAAAACAGATGAATGCAATTTCATATGATAAGACAGTGTTTGCTGAGAACACTTGTCAACCTACCTTTATCAACTGCAAAGTAAACATTCTGTGGATCTAATTCAAAGGTTAAATCTCCCAAGTTATCTTCATCAGTTGCCTGGCATGCTCCGATGGTTTTCCCAATTGGAATTTCTTCATCCAGTGTGACATTGGCTTTGTTGTGCAGAGTTGAGTTTACAGAAGTAACACTCAAGACAGCATTTTCAATACTGAAAAAACTTTAAAAAAAAAAAAAAAAGAAAGAAAGAAAGAAAAAAGAAAAGATTATTAGAGTGGCATTTGCTGCTTGCTATCTTCTTTATACCTTACTGTGCTAAAGGAGTAGGGGATTGCCCATAGTCGTGATAGAAATGGAAATAATTTTCATGACATTAATAGCTGACCTATTTATTGAGCCCTTACCTATAGTTTAAACAAAATTCTAAGCATTTTTTATGAGTTACCTCATTTTTCTTTCTCCCAGCAGTCCTAGGAAGCATGCCCCCATTTTATGGATGTAGAAACAGAATTTAAGAAATTAAGTAGCTGTCAGAAGCAAATATTAAGATGGCTAAGACAGGACTTGGCCTCAGGCCTGTTTTGCTCTAGAGGTTTATGGGTTTTTGTTGTTGTTGTTGTTGTTGTTGTTGTTGTTGTTTTGAACCAGGGATTGAACTCATGGACACTTGGCCACTGAGCCACATCCCCAGCCCTATTTTGTATTTTATTTAGAGAAGCTAAGTTGCTGAGGCTGGCTTTGAACTCGCGATCCTCCTGACTCAGCCTCCTAAATCACCTGGATTACAGGCTTGTGCCACCGCACCCGGCTTATGGGGGTTTTTTGTTGTTGTTTTGTTTGTTTGTTTGAACCCAGGGGTACTTAATCTCTGAGCCATATCCCCAGCCCTTTTTAATTTTTTTATTTAGAGACAGGGTCTCACTAAGTTGCTTAGGGTCTCAGGCTGGCTTTGAACTTGACATCCTCCTGCCTCAGCCTTCCTAGCCACTGGGATTACAGGTGTGCACCACCGTTCCTGGCCAGTGCTATGTTCTGCTTCATGTATTCATTGTGTAATGAACAAATCAGGTTAACTACCAGATCCATCACCTTAAATTTTTGCCATTTCTTCTGTAGTAAGGGCCAGCTTCATAGAATTGCTGCCCTCAACATAGTTTAATAAATTCCCTGGAGATAACATTAACCAGAATCTCCCTTGAGGGTAGCGATAAATAAGCCAGTCATCAGACACTAAGAACATGCTGCACAAAAACACTTTGTTCTGTTGCAATTGCAATACATTTTAAACTTAAAAACTATTCCACTCTCAATTTTTAAGAAAGACTTCTCCTTGGCATCTATATCTTAAGTGGCTGTCCACATTTTATTTGCTTGTTTTTCATCTCTCAAAAAAAAATAATAACATAAGAAGAAAGAAAACAGAAGAGAAAGACTGCATAATCAAATTCCATTTTCAAGGCCAAATTGAATTATTATGTTTTACATTTTATTTCTTTACCTGCAGGTAAGACTGGGGTCCTTATTGTTGACATTGATGAGGAAAATCTTTAGATTTCCAATGGTAAACAGTCCTCCAGCATCAACCACTTTAATGACGAGTGAAAAACTAAAGACACGGTCATAAGAAAACATAGCTGAGATTTTATGTAACAAACAGGCTTTCTCAAATAGAAACAACTGGGCCGAACTGACTGGCTACAGTAGTTGATTTTATTGGGTTAAAATGTCTGTCAAACCATTTATTTTAGTGATTGGAAATGGCTAACACTTTTGTTAAAAAACAGATTAGTCACATCAGTTGAAGGGGCAGGCATGAATTTAGAAAAAAAAAAATTTTTTCTTTTTGGTATCAGGAATTGAACTCAGGGGCTCTTAACCACTGAGCTACGTCCCCAGCACCAGCCCCCCCCCCCCCCTTTTTTTTTTTAATCTTTTATTTTGAGCAAAATCTTGCTAAGTTGGTTAGGGCCTCACTAGTTGCTAAGGCTGGCTTTGAACTCGAGATCCTCCTGCCTCAGCCTCCCAAGCCACTGAGATCACAAGCATGTTTCACAGCACCCAGCTAGAAAAGCCTTTTAATCCCCATAAAGAGTAAAAAAAAAGGAAATTACTTAGCATGTTTTAGCATGTTGTAAACAAAACTTATGGCTATTAGCTATGGCTCTTTCAAATGTTGCTTTTTTAATATGGAAAACTGAAGATGCAATGGAGAAGATGTTATGAACACTTGAAAATAATAACTGGGAAATATTAGGATGGTAAGATAAATAATGGATTTTATTTTAGCAGAGCTGCATATGAGTTTGAGGAATGAGCATAATAAAATGAGGAAAGTGAGTGTTTCCTCACATTGGTAGATTGATGTCTCATGATCTAGTCTCCCAATTTGCCCAGCATCGTCCAGGTTTTAGAAACAAAGTCCCACATCCCAGAAAATTCCTCAGGTCCTGGGCAAACGGAAAGAGCTGGTTAGAGTTGGGTTACCCTCTCAGGACAAAAAAAAAAAAAAAAAAAAAAAAACTATGTTAATTTGAAATCTACTCATATTTGAAATCAAAATGGCCAGTTTTCCTTCTGTTCATAGTTATTAGGTCCAAAGCTTAACATCTGTGCAATCATTTTAAGTCCTTACTACCATTTAATAAAATAAGTTTCACTTTCCTGCCCCAGAGAGGTATTTGCAAACAAAAGTTAGCTCCCTGTCCGAGATGCTTGCAGAGAAAACAAAAGTCAGCAGATAGCTCCCTTTCCCCCTCACCACCTATTAACCAACTTAACTGAAATAGCTCTTTGTTATCCTAAGAGCCCATCCCAAGCCTTCACACAGGCAATTGGTACTAAGAACAGCCCTCCACAAGGCTTCACCCAGACGGCTCATGCAGGCCTAGGCAAAGCAGCCCTGAGTTAGATTTTCCCTGCCCTCTCTCCCCCTTTTGAGCAATGGTCTTCATCAGACTCTGACTGGCAAATAAAACTTTCTGTGTGTGGAGCTCCCTGCCTAGTTTCTGAGTTTGCTCAACTGTGTTTCATTTTCCTTTCAATAGAAAAAAAAAAAATCAAAAAATTAAAAAACAGTCCTCTGTTTCCTCTTATTTCCTAATTTCTCCTACAAGAAGTTGATAAATTTGAGGCAATTGTTGACAAAACCCACCAAACTGATCCCCTTTTTGAGACATTTTAGCTGGGCATGGTGGCTCAGGCCTGTAATCCCAAAGCTAAGGAGTCTGAGGTAGGAGGATCGAGAATTCCAAGCCAGCCTTAACAACTTAGCAAGACCCTAAGCAACTAAGCAACTAAGGCCCTGTTTTTCAATAAAATAGAAAATAGGCCGGGCGCAGTGGCGCACGCCTGTAATCCCAGCACTTGGGAGGCTGAGGCAGGAGGATTGTGAGTTCAAAGCCAGCCTCAGCAACTTAGCGAGGCCCTAAGCAACTCAGTGAGACCCTGTCTCTAAATAAAATACAAAAGAGGGCTGGGGATGTGGTTCAGTGGTCGAGTGCCCTGGGCTCAATCCCCAGTACCAAAAAAAAATAGAAAATAGGACTGTGATTGAGGGCCCCTAGTTTCAAGCCCCAGTACCAAAAATAAAAAATAAAAAATAAAAAATTTAAATTAAAAAGAGAAAGAGAGAGAGAGTAAAGACATTTAAAAAATAATTCTGGGAAAATCAGAAGTCCAAGAATGGGAGGACCCAGGAGTGAGCAAGATTCCTACCACTAAGGAGCTCAAGTTACATTTGTTCTTCGGGATGCTGGAGGGTTGACTACAAGGGAGAATAAAGGTAAGGGGACTCCCTAATTCTTCCATCAGGATTTGAGCAAGTAAAATTGCATTGCCCCCAAAACCCCTTTTAAAGAAGAGAATTGACAAAAATCAATGAGGTGTCAAAAAACTTCCTTTATTCCCACCTAAAGGTCTGCTCAGTGACCCTAGAAGCACTGGCAGTGAGAAGGAAATTGCAGAATACTGCGATCTCTGTGGAACTCTGGTAAGAATGCCTCACAAGCTTCAGCCAAATAGCTATTTATTCTAATTCTGCAATCAGAGCTTCAGCTTGCTAGTGTCAGCACCTCTGGTTTCAAACATACTAAAAAAAGAGAAAAGAAAGAAAAAGAAAAGTTTTCGTGTTCATTTATCAAGAAAAAAGTTTGTTTCATCAACTCTCATTAATGACTTCGACTTTGATACCAAATCTTAAGATTTATGAATATCTTGAATGGACACAATCATTTTTCCATGAGGTAGATCAGGCCAAAAAGAAAAGAAAAAGAAACTCTGAAGGACATTATCCATCATTCCCAGAACTGTTTACAAGATCAGATAATTCACTGGGCAGGGTGGCACACACCTGTAATCCCAGGGGCTCGGGAGGCTGAGGCAGGAGGATCATAAATTCAAAGCCAGCCTCACCAACTTAGTGAGGCCTTGAGCAACTTGGTGAGACCCTTTCTCAAAATAAAATATTAAAAAGGGCTGGGGATGTGCTCAGTGATTAAGCACCCCTGGGTTCAATCCTCAGTACCAAAAAAAAAAAAAAAAAATCAGATAATTTAAAGAATTATTGGACTTGGAGTAGACTTTGAGATTAAGGGAATACTAATAGTTTGGTGATTTCTAATCATATACAGATAGATCACATGTAGGCATACTTCTCTGCTGACTATATGAGGTTGGCAAAAGCAAGCAAGTCCCACTGTTTTCTGAAACTGTTTTACTGGGAGATCATTTGTATGGTGCATGGGCAGCTCAGTCTCGGCTGGGACTTTGCTACTGACCATGCTAACTAACCCAGGATGGATTTCTTTCTCAGCTGTCTTAATGGAGAACCATCTCTTGTGAGACTCAGGAGCAATTTGATTGAGAAATATATAACTAAAAAGGCTGGTCATTAAAATCATTATAAAAGCTGGGCGCGGTGGCGCACACCTGTAATCCCAGCGACTCGGGAGGCTGAGGCAGGAGGACCACGAGTTCAAAACCAGTCTCAGCAACTTAGCGAGGCCCTAAGCAACTCAGTGAGACCCTGTCTCTAAATAAAATACAAAATAGGGCTGGGGATGTGGCTCAGTGGTGGAGTGCCCCTGAGTTCAATTCCCAGTTCCAAAAAATTAAATTAAATCATTATAAAAATAAAAATAGGATCTTGAACCAGTGGCTATCCATTGGCAGACATGGAGGATATATGGAGAAAATGTCCATACCTTAAGTTTCCAAAGATGTTGATCACACTGTGAATGAATTCTGCAACCCAGGTATCCAGAGAGGTTCCCACCCACTTCCACCACAGTTTGAAACACCACGACTGAAATGTGGCTAATGTTTCACTCTGAAGGAAGTGGGTAAAGCAGACAGAACCGTCTAGCACCTATGTCAGCAATGCTGTGATTGCAAATTAAGTGCTAATTTTTTTTTTGTCATGGGGATGGAACCCAGGACCTCACACATGGTAGGCAAATGTTCTACCACAAGCTACCACCTACATCCCCAACCCTTCTTATTGCATTTTGAGACAGAATCTTACTGACCTTGAACTCACCTCCTGCCTCAGCCTCTCAAATAGCTGGGACCACAGGCCTGTTCCACCTCTGATTTCTGGGGGGTTTTTTGTTTTGTTTTTTGTTTTGGGGGGTCGGTTTTGGTACCAGGGATTGAACTCAGGGGTACTTAACCACTGAGCCGCATCCCCAGCCCTTTTCATTTTGCATTTTGAGACAGGGTCTTGCCAAATTGCCTAAGGCCTTGCTAAATTGCTGAGGCTGGCTTTGAAGTTGCAATCCTCCTGCCTCAGTCTCCCGAGCGGCTGCGATTCCAGGCGAGCACCACTGTGCCCAGTTCCGATGTATTTTAAAGACATCCCCAAAGCATCTTTATTTTGGGAGCACATTAAGGCCAGATGGGGAGAAATATTTTTCACAAGAGGGAAATGGGAACAAAAGGACCCACATTTTAAGTGAAAACCCGGGAGCAATCTTTACCTTCTAGTTTCCCTCTCAAAGTCAAAACCCGATGCTGTAGAAATGGTCCCGATGCTGTCGATGGCGAAGCCAGAACCCTCCGGGGAAATGAAGTACTGTGTATTGGACAGTAAAAATAAAGGAAAACATTGCAGCGACACACGGGATTCCCCGGGGACATTCCTCACGCCTCCACATACCAAGCCTGGGCTGCTCCCTGCAACCCGCCCTCAACCGAGTACATGCGCAGTAAATGCTTGCCAATGATGAAGGCGGAGGAAGAGGAGCTGGAGAAAGGGAGGGGGAGAAGGGGGAGGAGGGGGAGGAGAAGGTAGGGGAGGAGGGGAGGAGGGAAGAAGAGAACGGGAAAAGGCAGAGGAGGAGGCGGGTAGGAGGAGGAATTACAGTCCAGTGAACTGACTTCCACTTCGATAACCTGTCCTTAAATATTAAAAATCAGTTTTCCTCATCTCTTAAATTCAGTAAATTACCTGAACATTTCTCACAGCACTCCCCCTGGAGCTAAAAGTAAAAAAAAAAAAAAAAAGAAGAAGAGAGAGAAAGAAAAGAAACTGTAATCCCAGTGACTTAGGAGGCTGAGGCAGGAGGATTGCAGGTTAAAGGGCAGCCTCAGCAATTTAGCAAGGTGCTAAGCAACTTAGTGAGACCCTGTCTCTAAATAAAATGTTAAAAAGGGCTAGAGATGTGACTAAGTGGTTAAGGACCCCTGGGTTCAATACCTGGTACCAAATAAATAAAAAGAAAAAACTAAAAGTAGAGAAGCATGCTGACTGTCCCCTGAGAACAGAAGCTGATTTGTTAATTTATTGTGGTAAGGATGGACATTTTTTGGGTTAGGGATCAAGATGTTTAGAAATAAAAAGAAATGAAATACTGGGACATCTGTTCCCCGGACTTTGTATGTGGCAGTACAGCCAGTGTCGTACTCAGTTTCTCTTCATTCATACTACCTTGCAGTGACTCTGTGAAATGTTTCAAACACATTGTCTTTGGACTCTCATAACTATGTCCCAGGTACTGATGTTACCCCATCTCACAGATAGGAACACTGAGGCTTAGAAAACTCAAGAGGTTTCCCCCAGCCTGAGAGGTGAGGTTTCAGTAACTTCACCTATTGCTTTTCTGCTCCCTCTGTTGCATTTGTAAGGCGAAGCTCTTGCCAAAGAGGAGAGATGAGGTCAGGGTTTCAAATGCAGGTGAGAATCAAATGATTACAAAAAGCCAGGGCAAAAATCCATGGGAGGCTTAATATCAGGAGTTAATTATACCAGTGCTACCAACTTAATAATTGTGTACACCCAGAGATAATTTAATAGAGAAGATTAAACCCAGGAGGATTGCAGAGTAACCCAAAAATCATTTGAAGAAATTAGTGACCTTTAAATTTTATTGATTTTCTCATGCATCATCGTGTTCTGATTAATTTAATTCACACCTTCCATTTCTACACATATAAATAAGATGGAATTGATTGCTGCAGTTTCTGTAGAACAATGTAGAATATTAGCCTGCAGGCACTGCAGGCAAATCTATCACATATTTACTTTTAGGGAAAACACAGGAATAACGAAGCTGCTTCACGGAGGAAGGATGAAGATGATTGGTAGTTAAATTACCTGAGAGTGCTCACAAGCCGGAGGTCTGGTTATATAAAAATATATATGATTTTTTTAAAAGACACCCACTTTTATATTTGTCAAACTTAATTTCAGCCTTACACAGTCGTGAGCAATTGTTTGGAACAAATAAATGCACCCTGAAAACCACATTCTATGAGGTCTAATTTTTCACAAAATGAAGTATTCTTTAAATTTAAAAAGAAAAAAAAATGGATGGTGCCGATAGGAACAATTCCTTTGGATAAGCAGGAAAGGTTTGGAGATGGCGGTTGCTAGGCAGCCAGGGCCATCAGTGGGAAAGCCACCTAAATGGAAGATGCCCCGAACAGGAGTCAGCTCAAAGGATGAGAAATGGACCCTCTGGGGCCAGGCAACTTAGGATTCATTGTCACGGGTTTGTTTTGTTTTGTTGCTCTCGTTTTACCTGTAATGACACCATCAACTAGAAAAGAATAATTTTGGCCATGAAAATAACAGCAGCAGCCCTCCTCCCAGGTCCTGAGGCATAAGAACAGGTTGGGGTGGTGGTGAAGCCTGACCCAGGGCCTTCAGTCCTTCTGGAAGGACTTATCTTCAGAATCCACTTTATTCTCTTCTCTGAAAGGTTCGTTCATGACTATTTGCTTTCATAGTAGCTCGGGGATTGGAAATACCAGAACCTGAACTTCAGGCCAAACATACTAAGAAAGCTGGGGCCTCAACTGCTCAGTCTCCTTTAAGAGCAGGGGCTTAGGGCTGGGGTTGTGGCTCAGTGGTTAGAGCCTAGCACATGTGAGGCACTGGGCTCCATCCTCAGCACCACATGTAAATAAATAAATAAAAGGAAGAGATTGTGCCCATCTACAACTAAAAAATAAATAAAAGAGCAGGAACTTAGGAACAGTGGCTGGATTCTTCAGGGCCCTCAGCACCATTAAAATAAAAACAATATGGGCTGGGGACATAGCTCAGTTGGTAGAGTGCTTGCCTTGCAAGCACAAAGCCCTGGGTTCAATCCCCAGCACTGGAAAATAAATAAATAAAATAAAATAAAAACAATAATATCTGTGAGGGAACCAGTTATTCTGATTATGTGCATTTTTCCTGAATTATCTCACTTAACTCTTGAAATGATGCTGAGATTGGTATTCCTCTTAGTCCTCTCTTACAGGAGAGGAAGCCGAGGCTTGCAAACAATGAAGAAATGGCTCAATAATACAGAAGTAGTCTTTCTGGGAGAAAAGTCAGATGTCTTTCTATTATTTATTTATTTTTAATTTTTTTAAATTTTATATATTTATTTACTTATTAATTTATTGGTATCAGGGATTGAACCCACGGGTGCTTAACCTCATCCCCAATTCACTTTTTTTCTTTTTTTTTTTTTTTTTATTTTCAGACAGGGTCTTGCTAAGTTGCTTAGAGCCTCGCTAAATTACTGAGGCTGGCCTCAAACTTGCAATCCTCCTGTCTCAGCCTCCAAAGCCACTGGGATTACAGGCATGCACTACTGCACATGGCTATTTTTTAAAACGTTAGAGTTGAACTTACTTTTTAAATGTTTCAGGTGGAGATTAAAGAATTTACATGCATGATTATAGAGCAGCTCAATGTTACTGATTACAGAGGAAGAGAAGAGAGGGAAAGGATGGGAAGACAGAGGAAAGGGAAAAACCAGGAAGTCTGAAAGGGAGTCCTGAGAAAACTGAATGTCTGAAGGTCCTGCAGAGGAGCGGGAACCAGGAAGCAGAACAAGAAAGATCATCAGAAAGGCAGGGAGCCAGGCATGGTGGCATAAGCCAGTCATCCCAGCAGCTCAGGAGGCTGAGGCAGGAGGATCGCAAGTTCAAAGCCAGCCTCAGCAGCTTAGCAAGGTTCTAAGCAACTCAGTGAGACCCTGTCTCTAAATAAAATATAAAAAGGGCTGGGGATGTGGCTCAGTGGTTGAGCACCCCTGGGTTCAGGCCCTGATACCAAAAGATAAAAGAGGAAGAAGAAAAAAGAAAAAGGTAGGAGAAGAACTAGGAATATTTATTATCACAAAATAATATTAATATTAATATTAGCTAGTAATTATGGAATGCTACATGCCAAGTACTTTACTTGTATCACCTCATTTAATCCTCATAGTAGCCCTAAGGTAGGACCTATCAATAACTTCATTATAAATAAAGAAACAGAAGGACAGAGGGCTTTATCAGGATCACCAAGACAGACATGACAGAACTCAAATTCTCACAGAAGCTGGCTAACTGCAGGGTGTGCTGTTCTGCTGATGTACTGTGTCTAACTTGGTTCGACTCAGGGAAATATTTTCTTATGAAGAATTAACAGAGTGTGATCCGGACTGACTTATTTTCCAATAGCCAAATATGCTGTGCTCATTTTATTTTTTTTATTTTTTTTATTTTTTTTTTTT
>JAJEJO010000819.1:1062012-1089384 GCA_020662805.1 Glaucomys volans
CCCTATTTTGTATTTTATTTAGAGACAGGGTCTCACTGAGTTGCTTAGGGCCTCGCTGCTAAGTTGCTGAGGCTGGCTTTGAACTTGCGATCCTCCTGCCTCTGCCTTCCAAGTCGCTGGGATTACAGGTGTGCACCACCACACCCGGCATGCTGGGCTCATTTTATGGCAAAAAGATTGGCTAATGGCTGATCTGACACAAAGCCTTTTATTGGAGAGATGCAACTTTTTTTTCCTTTTTTAATTTTTTTTATTTTTTATTTTTCTTTTTAGACATAAATGACAGTGCAATCTATTCTGACACATCATGCATATATGGAGTATGACTTCCCATTCTTGTGTTTGTACACGGTGTGGAGTCTCACTGGTCGTGTATTCATATATGAACATAGGAAAGTCATGTCCCATTCATTCCACTGTCTTTCCTATTCCCATCCCTTTCCCTTCCTTTCATTCCCCTTTGTCTAATCAATGAACTTCTATTATCTCCCCCCACCCCTATTGTGGGTTAACATCTGCATATCATTTGAGAACATTTGGTCTTTGGTTTTTTGGTGGATTGGCTTATTTCACTCAGTATGATAGTCTCCAGTTCCATCCATCTACCAGCAAATGCCATTATATTATTCTTCTTTAAAGCTGAGTAATATTCCATTGTGTATATAAATCACATTTGAGAGCTGCATCTTTTAAGAAGAAAGCTTCAAAACATAAAACAGATAAAACTCTCACGTAAACATTAATTACTGTAGTATAGGCTTGCATGTTCATCCTGGGACTATGTAAGAAATACCAGCACTTTACCCTGAACATTTGCTAAGACAGAAGTACCACGGTTCTTGTGCTTGGCCTTGAAAGTCATTGAAATTTCCCATGACATCTTGCTACTTTCCTCCAGAGTATAAGAGCACTCTCTTATATTCCTTTCTAAGCAGGAAAAATAGTTTTCCTTTACACACTTCCACCAGACCATTAAGAGCCCTTGTTCTTCCTAATAGTAACTGCTTTATGATTCTAATGCATTGTCCCAATAGCTAGCTAATATACGGGAGCTCGAGCTGGTATACTGCGTGCAATTCAGCAGTTGCCTCAGTGACCTTAGTTATGAACATGTGTCTTAAGGGTTTCCCCAGAAACAGCCCCAGAGATGAAAATGTATGTGCAAGTGATTGAGTAAAGCTTCCAGAAAACTGGTGAAGGACAGGGAAGAGAAGGAAACCAAGTAAACTGCAATGATCTCAAAGTCCCAGGGAGACAGCTTCAGCCTCAGGAGTGTGTGTTAAGCCCCAGACCTGGCAATCAAGGAAGGGGAAGGAGATGTAACTTCTCAGGTACCTCTTACTTTTTCAGCCTGTAAGAAACACCCAAAGACATTCTTCTGGTTGAATGAAGTGAAGCACAACAGAGTTGGTGGAGAGGGAGATGCAAACAGAAAAAAATGGTGAAAAGGGATTCAACTCTATCTGGGAAGAAAATTCCATCGTGTGTGTCTTTGTCGTTGTTTTGGGGGATGGTTGTTTTTGCTCTTGTTTTGTTGTTTTGTTTTGGAAGGTGCTAGAAGTGAACCCAGGTCACTCAACCACTGAGCCACACCCCCAGCCCTTTTTATTTTTCATTTTGAGACAGCCTCACTAAGTTGCTGAGGCTGGCCTCCACCTTGCGATCCTCCTGCCTCAGCCTCCTGAATTGCAGGAATTACAGGCATAAACCACCACACCCAGCTCAAAAATCCTTTGTCACAGAAGTTGGAATTAATATTCGGTTGAATCAGGCTAGAAAGCAGAGTGGGTCACTATATTTAGAAATCAATTAGCTTATGTGTAACATTTAATTTTGTCTCATATGCTTTAATAACTGATAGCAACTGGGTTTCTTTTCAACTCTGAATTGATTGGCTAGGGCTACCTAAAGCATTGTAGGCAGAATAAAAAGGTGAGCTCAGGTTGGAGAAGAGCCATATTCAATTAGTGATGCCTGCTACCAGCAAGTGAGAAGACATCGTAGTACTGTCAGTAACTTCAGTGCTCAAGGCACTATTAAAATGTTCAGGGAGCTTTTTAAAGATACAGGTGCCTGAGCCCCCTCCAAAGATCCTGGCTTAATTGGTCTAAGGAGGGGCCCCAGCACCTGTGTTTGCTAAAAAAATTCCACTTGATTCTATTGTTGCATTCAATGTAAAGAACGGTGGTAACGTTTAGCATGAATTACCTGACTATTTTCCATTTGTCCCAAGAAATGTTTTCAGGAATACTTGAATGAAATAAATCCTCCTAAAAATTAATATTTTATTATAATTTCTTTTTCAGTCTTGCAAAACAAAATTCTTTCCCAACGAGAATGACAAAATATTTTTGTTCTGTCTTGTCCTTGCTAGGCCTTCAGCCAAGTGTTGACTTGGTTGACCAATCCTTGTTCATTGGCTTTGTATGAATGGACTGAAATTATCTTTTTACATATCCTTTCAATAATCACACCCAGGCATATTTATCTTTATAAGACAATAACATATAGAAAACATCATCAGAGGCAGGCATAGTGGTGCACACCTGTAATTCCAGCAACTCAAGAGGCTGAGGCAGGAGGATTGCCAAATTAGAGGCCAGCGTCAGCAATTTAATGAAACCCTAAGCAACTTAGTGAGACCCTGTCTCAAAATAAAAAATATAAATGGTTAGGGATGTGGCTCAGTTGTTAAGTTCCCCTGGGTTCAATCCCTAGTACCAAAAAATAGAAAAACAAAGAAAGAAAGGAAAAGAAAACATCATCAGAATGTACACATTTGTAATTTGTAAAGCAAAACTAAGAATAATTTGCTATGCGATTGTTCAGGGTTCACTGCCCGTTGCAAGATGACTTAGCAATGGGGTGACTGCCAGCTATGCTATGTTACAAACTCGCATGCCCTCTTGTGGATGATGTTGAAGCTTTGCAGTTATAAAGTAAATACTGCCCCAAAAATATATTTATTACGAGCACGACTGTGGTTTTCCCCAATCATCTGCCTTTCGCATGGAGAATTAAAAACATTTTCTAGATAACTAAAGCTTTTCTCAAAACCCCTTTCCCCCAATGACATAACTATTTCAAACCGAATTTGTTTTTTAGTTTTAATAACTCAGATGATCACCTCCATTCTCAAATTCATCTGGCTAGCCTCTGACTCAACTAAATGATGCTTCATCAACATTCCAGAATTTTTCAAGAAATGTCATAGTGTATGACTTAAATTCCCCTACACACACACACACACACACACACACACACACACACTTTCTCTCTTGGTGTCACACAGAAATGAGATTTTAGTGTGGGGTTCCAGTTGAAGACCAGGACACTAGGCACACCTCAGCAATGAGTCCCGGCAGTGATTCTGCAAACCCTTCCTAACAGCCCGCGGCGAATGAAGAACAGGTCCCATTGCCTGATTAGGTGAAGGAAAAACACAAAAACAGATAAGGCCACTTTGTAAGAATGCTGAAATGTCCATCAGAGCACACAGCAATCAGGTAGAAGCACGACATTCCTTCACTGCGCTAACTGGCATTCAGCAGCTCAAAGAATTTGTCCAGAAGATGCCAAAGTTTTGCGTAAGCAGAGTTGTGTAGGCAGGCAACGCCCAGATGAGGGATGTCATGTGAATGTCAAAACACTTGTTTGTTTTGGTGGCTGTTGACCTGGCAGAGGTTAATCATTGCCAAATCTTTACTTTGTTTCTGAGTTGTCTTCAATATCAGGATTCCTACGTAGTGACCCCTCGGATGGTGTACCCCCGTTCGTCACATAGACTCTCTCTTGACACTGACCACAGCTGTGGTTTATTGCTGGTGGTGGTGGTTTGTTTTTTATGGGTTTTTTGTGCTTGTTTTGTTTTTTGGTACTGGGGATGGAACTCAGGGTTGCTTAACCACTGAGTCACATCCACAGCCTTTTTTTATATTTTATTTAGAGACAGGGTCTCGCTGAGTTGCTCAGGGCCTTGCTACATTGCTGAGGCTGGCTTTGAACTTTAAATCCTCGTGCATCAGTCTCCAGAGTCACTGGGATGCCCGGCAACCACAGCTGATTTTAGGGGAGCTCCCAAGAGCTCTCCCTGCTCCCCCAAAGATGACCACCCTTATTCTCCCCTCAGCAGCAATGACAGATTAACTCTGAATTTCCCAAGAGACCAACACCAAGCAGAAGTTAGAATCAATGCAGACTAAGGCATCCTGCCCCTATAAGTGACTATCAGGACATGTCCCATCATACCTCACATACCTGCCTTCCCAGGAACTCCAGTCCTCATCACCAGGACAGTCAACCCACCAAAAAAGAAAGAAAAAAAAAAAAAGGGATGCTTAACCACTGAGCCACACTCCCAGCTCGTTTTAAATTTTATTTATACACAGGGTCTCACTAAGTTGCTGAGGCTGGCTTTGAACTCCTAATCCTCCTGCCTCAGCCTCCTGAGTTGCTGGGATGACAGGTGTGTGCCACAGCACTCAGCATAATCAATCTTTTTGCTTCTAGACTATAAGCTCCAGGAGGGGAGGACTTTTTGTCCATTTCATTCACTCTTAAAGCCCTGCTTCTTAGACAATTGGCACTAATAAATACCCAATAAAGAACACTTAGATTAGCAAAAAATAAATAAACCTGTCACTGCTTTTGCCAACCTCTTTGCCCGTGTCCCCCTAGAGAGTCTTCTTCCTGTTTCACAGGTAAACTGCAGATGAAGCCAGTTCTCCAGTCACGTTATTGATGCCAACTCAAGGCCGTCACAATGCCAATGACGGCCACTCTCACCTGAGTTCTTCATGTTCTCCTTTCTCCTGGACTGTCCCCTTCTGCATAAAACATGTGATAATACTTCTCATCTTTCCCAAATGAAAATCTCACTTGACTCCACATTCTCCTCCAGGTACTGTCCAATTTCTTTGCTCTGCTTTTCAGGAAGATTCTTTGGCATTTGTCCCTGCTCACTACTCCTAGTCTCACCTCACATTTCCTTGATGCCTCACCAACCAAACTTTCTTTCTCCTGACTCCACCGTGCAACTCACCTATCACTGACACCAGAGATCTCCATTCATTCATTCCTAGAATACCTGCTGCGTGCCAGGTACTTTCCTGAGCTCCAGAAGTTCACGGATTGCTGCCATTGATGATGGGCCATCTCAGTTCTCAGCTACTTCAACAGCTCCATAGTGCTAGATCGACACCTCCCTCCTTCCTGAAATGGATTGCTCCATGCTTCTAGTAGCTACTCTACTCTCCTGATTTTCATTTGACTGGACTAGTCCTGTTCAGCCTCATTTTCTCAACCCTTCTCCTAAAATGTAAATGTTGGGACACCCCATGCTTAATCTTTGAACCTTCTTTTTTTTTTTTTGGATATCTGGGATTGAACCCAGGGTTAACCACTGAGCCACATCCTCAGCACTGTTTTATATATTTTATTTCAAGACAGGGTCTCTCTGAGTTGCTTAGGGCCTCACTAAGTTGCTGAGGCTGACTTTGAACTCTCAATCCTCCTGCTTCAGCCTCCTGAGTCCCTGGGATTACAAACATGAGCCACTTTGCCTGGTTCCTTGAACTTTTTCTGTATCCACACTTACTCCCTGGGCATCTCATTTAGTCCCTGGCAGTAAAACCCATGTATAAGCTGATAACTCCACATTAATATTCCAGCTCCTGGATCTATGCTCAACTCCAGGTTTGTTTTTTATTCTTTTATTATTATTTTTTTTAATCTAGCTGCTCTTCTTCCTGGATACCTAATTGGCTTCTTAGTCTGAACTTGCCCAAATCAAATCACTTGCTTTTCTTCCCCAGCCCAATTCCTCTTCAATGAGTTGCTCAGGCCCCAATCCAAGACACTGTCTGGGTACCTCTCTCTCCTTTACACTCCACATCCAATTTGTCTGTCAACAATGCCTTCAAAATGTAGGCAGACTGCTGAAGTGTTTAGGAATGCAGGAGAGTTTCTTTGCATCTTATAGGCTGGGGGTGTAGCTCCCTGGTTCAGCAAACCCTTAACCTGAGGCCCTGGAGGATCCCAGCACCCCTCCCCCAAAAAAGCAACTTACAAGGAAGTGCTTCCATGAAACAGAAGGGACTGATGTACCAAGGCCAGAATAGACAGCTGGGTAATCATGTAGACAGGGTAAAACAGTCATTGCAGGCTAAGGGTGGGTACGTGGGTGATCACTCCATTTTCCAACACTTTCAACTTTTCTGTATGTTTGAAAGATTTCATAATAAAATGTTTAGGAAAATATATAAAATCCAATGATTGCTCCCCATCCCAAGCGGCCGTCATCTCTCACCTTGACAGTTGCGATCACCTCTAAACGGTTCCCCAGACTGCACTTTTGACTTTTTATAATCCATTTTTTTCTATATAGAAAGTAACTTGATCTTTCATGTCAATAATAGCATGTATTCCCCTATCCAAAGATTTCCAAGGGGATCCCACATCAATCAAAACAAAACACCAAAGTCTTTTCCAATGTTTATATATCACCAATATTAACTTTGTAACTTCTACTCATTCTTTGCAGTCATTGATGTCTTTGCAGTACCTTAAAAAGGTGAAGACTGTTCTCTCCACAGGGCCTTTGCACTTGCTGTTGCCTTTGTCTGCAATATTCTACCCAAGATACATGCATGGTCCCCCATGACATAATTCATTCAGGTCCCTGATCCAATATCACCTCCTCAGAGAGGATCTACCACCCCAACCCTATGCAAAATAGTACACACCATTCACCACCCTCTCTCTATTACTCTCTTTTTCCTTTATTTTCTTTCCCTATACCACTTATTATCTGATATAATATCATTTATCTGTTATTTGGTCATTGCCAGTTTTCCTCCCTGGACTGTAAATTCCATGAGTTTAGATGCTTTATTAACGCTGTACTCAATATTCTATTTTCACACCTAGAACAGTGCATTCAGAACAGGCACTCAGTAACTATTCATACAATTGATAAATTGAGGTGGTTTCAAAGCGATTTTAACTGTTTTGTAGTGAATGCATTTTCAAAAATTTTGAAGATTATATTCAAAATTGAAACATTAAAAGCTCTTTCCTTGAAAAATACGTCATTTCAATGCCTCTCTCATTTATTTGTTTTATTTAAGCCTGTCACAGACCCAGGGGACTGTTACGAACAAGACAGACCCAATCCTGCTTGTATGGAGTTTATATTTTCATGAGAGGTAATTTTGAAATGATGATGTGTGATTAGGGTCACGAAAAGGCAAGAGGAGACCATTTCTTTGCCAAGCTATACCCAACACTAAAAGTTGAGTGTTTTGAACCATTTCTACAAATGTTTTCAGGGGAATAAAAGTTTTAATATTGACCAAACTAGACAAGATGAAAAGGATTTTGAAATCTTCATATTATGAATAGGCTCTGTATTCACAGGACAGAGTTAAGGAAGACTTTGTAAGTATTGGGAGGCTGGTTACTGCAGAGTCTCAAGAGATGGAGCAAGATGGCGGCCGAGTGAGTTCCTCCAGCCGTCACCTCCCCACAGACATAACAAGCTGAATACCTACTCATACACCAGCTCCTTTCACAAGAGCTAAGGAAATCAAGTAAGAGACCATAGTACCTGCATCTAGGATTTTATAAAAAAATGAAAATAAGCATTGAAGGAGGCAGGAAGCTTCTAGTGTCCCTCAAGTAGTCCAGCTCCAGCACCTCCTGCTTTGTGAGAAGAGAGAAGGAAGTCCAAGCCTTAGACTTGGAACCCAGTACCAGACCCACCATGCTGAAGCCCAGTGCTAGGCAAAATCCCATGTCCCCTTCTGCCAGGATCATAGCCACAGACTGAGCTGCAGGGACCACCTTAGGCCTAGCTGTCCAGGTTGCTGACCACTGCTACTACCCCTCCCCCAATATGGGGCTGCAGAGTGGAGAACAGGACTTCACCTACTGGGGAGCAGGGCAGGAAAGCTAGCACAAGGCTCTACCTTGGAGCCCAGTGCTAGACCCACCAACCCAGCACATCATAGGAACTGAAGGCCCTGTGTGTGGGGGCCAGAACTTACAGACAGAGGCTTTACACCTGCCTGTAATCAGGCATAGACTAGACCTGTGCTTGGGTGAGACAGAATCTAGTTTTAGCACACCAGTTCCAGCCCTGGAGTGAGTCCTAGACATACCTGCCCTCCACCCAAGACTGTGCAGGCCCTTGCAGCTGTGAAACTCAGGGGTGACCCAGTTTAGGGCTAACTTTGATAGCTAAGGGATTTTTATCCACCAACATCAGGCAGAACAGTTAGTTATCACCAGGTCAGTGCTCACAGAGAGGACTTACAGTAACTCTGAAGCCAGACAGAGAGTTGTACCCCAGTGCAGTGGACTCATGTTTAGCCTGCATCACTGACAGGTGTAACATGGGCCCAGTGCACACCTGAGATTGTACAGGTCCTTATACTATGAGACTCATGTGTGCACTCAGCAAAGTTGCATCATACAAAATCAACATACAAAAGTCCTTAGCATTGGGCTGGGGATATAGCTCAGTTGGTAGAGTGCCTGCCTTGCAAGCACAAGGCCCTGGGTTCAATCCCCAGCACCGCAAAAAAAAAAAAAAAAAATTCGTTATCATTGCTATCTGCCAACAGCAAATGATCTGACAAAGAACTCAACTCAAAAGCAATCCCATTTACAATAGTTGCAGTAAAAATAATCAAATACCTAAGAATAAATTTAATAAAAAAGATGAAAGTCCCAGAGACTCGGGAGGCTGAGGCAGGAGGATCTCAAGGTCAAAGCCAGCCTCAGCAACTCAGTGAGGCCCTCAGCAACTAAGCGAGACCCTGTCTCAAAAAGGGGTTGGGGATGTGGCTTAGTGCTTAAGCATACCTGGGTTCAACTCCTGGTATAAAAAAATAAAGAAAGAAAAATCTCTACAATGGAAATTATAAAATATTGATGAAAGAAATTGAAGATGTCATATAAATATGGAAAGAAATAATGTGTTCATGGATTGGAAGAATCAATGTAGTCATACATCCATACTACCTAAAGCAATTTAAAGATTCAGTACAATCCCTATCAGATGCCAATGGCATTCTTCACAGAACTAGAAAAAAGCAATTTTAAAATTCAGATGGAACCACAAAAAATTCTAAATTGCCAAAACCATTTTGATCAAAAAGAACTAAATGGGAGGCATTACACCACCTGACTCCAAATTGTACTACAGAGCAGAAGTAATCAAACTAACATAGAACAGAACAAAATAAAGAGCTCAGATGTAAACCCAAGCATCTACAGTCAGCTTGTTTGTTTGTTTTTGACAAAGAAAGGATGGTCTTTTCAAAAACTGGTGCTGTCCAGGTACAAAGACACATGCGTGTAACCCCAGCAACTCAGGAGGTTGAGGCAGGAGGATCTCACATTCAAAGCCAACCTCAGCAACTTAGTGAGGCCCTAAGCAACTTAGTGAGACCCTGTCTCTAAATAAAACAGTGGTTAAACACTCCCTGGTACCCGCCCCCAAAAAGGCAATAAATCTAAATAGATATTGCTGGGGGAGAAAAAAGACATAGAAGTGACCAATGGGTAAATTTCTCTGATCATCAGAGAAATGCAAATCAAAACTAAAATGAGATATCACTTCAGTCCAGGAAGAATGACTATTGCCCAAAAGACTAAAGATAGCAAGTGCTGAACGGGTTATGGAGAAAAGAGAACTCTTACACACTGTTTATGGGCATTAGTATAGATACTGTGGAAAATAGTCTGGAGTTTTCTCAAGAAAAGTAAAAAGAGGATGACCATATCATCGAGCAATCCAACCTTGGGGTACATATCCAAAGAAGAAAATCAGTATGTTGGAGAGACATCTGCACATCTGTGTTCACTGTAGCACGATTCACAATAGTGAAGAGTGTGGGAATCAACCTAAATATTCATCAGCTGGTAGACAAAGCAAATGTGGTATATATGCACAAGGAATACTATTCAGCCATAAAAAATTCTATCCTGTCATTTGGAGTCACATGGATGAAACTAGAGATTGTTACATTCAGTGTCCTAAGTCAGGCCCAGCAAGACAAGTCATTGTCTTGCCCAGATGATGTCATTCATAGGAAGAATGTTAAAAAGCTGATCTCGTAGAAGTTAGAATAGAATTGGGTTACTGGGGGCTGGGGAGAGTAGTGGTGGGAAGGATGGGGAAATGTTGACTGATGGATAGTAAGCTAAGGGCAAGAAGTTCTAGTGTACTGTTGTACAGGAGGGTAACTATAGATAACACTAATGTACTATGCAATTCTAAAAGCTAGAAGAAAGAATTCTGAGTTGGGCATGGTGGCTCACGCCTATAATCGCAGCAGCTTGGGAGGCTGAGGCAGGAGGATTGTGAGTTCAAAGCCCGCCTCAGGCTGGGGATATAGCTCAGATGGCAGAGTGCCTGCCTTGCAAGCACAAGGCCATGGGTTCGATCCCCAGCACTGCAAAAATAAATAAATAAATAAATAAATAAATAAATAAATAAATAAATAAAGCAAGCCAGCCTCAGCAACTTAGCAAGGCCCTGAGCAATTCAGCAAGATTTTGTCTCTAAATAAAATACAAAAATGGTCTGGGGATGTGGCTCAGTAGTTAAGCACTCCTGGGTTCAATCCCTGCTACCAAAAAGAAACAAACAAGAAAAAAAGAATTTTAAAAGTTTTCATAAAGATAGGATAAATGTTTAAGGAAATTACTTTAAGCATTACACAATGTATACATGTATTGAAATTGAATGCTTTCTCTTCGTTGCAATCCCAAGTCCTAATATATTCTCGGAGTAATTAAGGCTCATAGAAGAAAGAGTCTCCTATTTATTAATTTTGCCTGCAAAATATGTACTGAAATGACATGACCTAATATTTCCAACCTTGAATGCATTTTACCTATTTGATGTGTGTTTCTTTGCACCTGTGAAACTTTTAAAAATTGAAAACATAGAGGCTATTCAAAGGACCAGGGCCTTTTTTTTTTTTTTTTTACAAAATGATTGCACTTTAAACAATCCATCAAAAGCAGAATTACCACTCAAATTGTAAAGCAAAAATTTACATATTCTGGTTCCTAATGCAATGGACTCATCTTTTTTCTTTCCTTTCATGTTTGTTTTACAGCTGAGTTATAAAATAGGAGTATATAATTAAAATCCTCAGACCCATAATTATAAGCTCTGCTGCAGAATAATTGTTGAGCCTTTTGATGATTCCATCGCTAATTATGCCCCTTAGAAATTCCAAATATCACTTTCCCATAAAAAGCTGATCATTGTTAGCCTTCAGTCAATATACTCGACTGAGGGGAAGATGGTGTTTATTTCCACGTGTTTATCTGTGGCCTACATTGACTTGGCACCCTTATTTTAGCAAGGAGGGAAAGATAATGAACCTATAGACATAGATTTACATTTATCATTAAATAGTAGATTTGTTTTTCTCCTTCACAAGCTACCAGGAAAATGGTCCTTATTTGGAACTTTTTAAATCTCTCCAGTAACTTACTAGGATGTTGATTTGGTATTCTACATCCTAATACCTGATGCCCGAAAGAAAAGAAGGGTCTGCTAATAGAATACCAGCATCTGTTCAAAGATCTATGCTCCAAGATCTGTCACCGACTTTGGGGGCACCTTGAATTAGCTGTTTGACCTTGGAGACATGAAATCCTATTTTGTGGAAATATCCCTATCACTTTTCAATCCTGTCTTTCCTACCACTCTCCACCCACTCCTACCCCTATCCACTGCCCCGCTGCAATGCTTTAACCAGAAAAAGCTGAGCCCATTTGCACAAGATGCTGTTTCTGTAGACACATGAAGGCACAATACCTTACTTTGAAAGATATCTTTTAGTGTATAAGTTTATTTCAGTATTAAGAAACAAAAAGATGCAATAAATGGTAAGCAAGATAATTCTCTCACCCCTACTTCTTGCCTAGAGGCATCTACAGTGTCCCAAGAAGCAGGATTTTTCAAGCAGAATTGAATTGAAATAATGTATTCAGACTTCCAGATGGACTGTAGATATAATCAATAATACAGGAAAACACCAGCTAATACTCTCTCACCACCATTTACCAAGGCCACTGTGTTAGGAAGGGTAAGGTCATGGGCTGAGGTGGGGAGGGGCTCGTAGTAAGGATGGGATGGGATGTGATGTAGAGAGTTGGGTTGGTGGAGAAGATCCAAGAGGACATCTGGAAGACACTCAGGGAGAGGGGTAGGTTCACCCACAAGTGACAGTCAACTACCACCACCATCTGCTACCCAGGGTCCTCATGACTGCCATGTGTAAAGGTAGGTGTTTTCATCAGCTATGTCATTGTTGTGACCAAAAGACCTGACAAGAATAATTAGAGAAGGAGAAGTTTACTTGGGCGCTCACAGATTGAGAGGTGTCAGGCTAAACAACATTCCTCAGGACTCAACGTGAGGCAAACAACATGGCAGAAGTGTGGTGGAGGGAAGTGGCTCAGGACATGGCATCAGAAAGGAGGGCAAGAGGGAGAGAAAGAGAGAAAGAACAAGAGAGAAAGTTCTGCTCAACCAAGACAAAATATAAACCCCTAAGGCATGCATCCATCAACCCACCTCTTCCAGCCACGCCCTACCCACCTTCAGTTACCACTTATTTAATCCCATCAGTAGATTAATGCACTGATTGGGTGAGGCTTTCACAACCCATTCATCTCACCCATGAATGTTCTTGCACTATCTCACACATGAGCTATAGGGGGACTCCTAATCTCAACCATAACAGAAGGGGAGGAGTCTTCTGTCTATAGCTAGTTGGAATCATTCCAAGATGAAATCAAGATGTTGCTTAGTTGTCTCCCGAATGTCATTTAGCTTTCCATGCTCTACTTTTTGCTTGAAATTAATATAGCTTCTCCCACTTTCCCTGGTTTGGTGTTAGCCCAGTATATCTTTCTCTGTCCCTTTGCCTTTTTTTTTTTTTTTTTTTTTTTTTGGTAGCAGGGATTGAACCCAGGGGCACTTAACCACTCCCCAGCCCTTTTATTTTTTATTTAGAGACATCATCTTGCTGAGTTGCTTATGGCCTTGCTAAGTTGCTGATGCTGGCTTTCAACTTGGACCCTCCTGCCTCAGCCTCTGAGCCACTGGGATTACAGGCATGTGCCACTCCACCCAGCTATCATCCCTTTGCTTCTAATCTAAGTTTTTATATTTAAAGTAAGTTTGCTGTAGACAGCATATAGTTGGGGGTTTTTATAAATTTCACTTTGACCAATCTATGTCTTTAAATTAATACTAATTGAATTAATATCTACTATGGTTGAAACTGTTTTCCATTCATTGCTTTTGGTTTTTGTTTCACTTTTTTTTCTCCTTTTTTCTGTTTCAAATGAACATTTTCTATTATTCCATTTTATTTCCTCTCCTTTTCAAAAAAATTTAGCTATTGCCTCAGAATTTCTAATACATATTTTTAACTCATCTTAGTGTCAAATGACACTATTTCATTTTATGGGTAGTGTACATATCTTAAGAATATTCTCCTTTCCTCCTTTCTATCACTTGTAATAATGCTGCCATTCATTTTTCTCCTCCATGTGTTATAATCACCCAATACACTGTCACTATGAAGCTCATCTCCTATGTCAATTGAAAATAGAGCGGGGTGTGGTGGTGCACACCTGTAATCCCAGCACTTGGGAGGCTGAGGCAGGAGGATCTCGAGTTCAAAGCCAGCCTCAGCAACGAGCGAGGCCCTAAGCAAGTCAGTGAGACCCTGTCTCTAAATAAAATACAAAATAGGGCTGGGTCTGTGGCCCAGTGGTCCAGTGCCCCTGAGTTCCATTTCTGGTACCAAAAAAAATCAACTCATATTTGACAATTAAAATGGCATAAAGAGGTGTGCAACTTGATGACTTGGTATTCATTTCACTAGATATAGAATTCTTTTTTAATTTTATTAAAGTTCTTATTGTCAGTTTGTTTCTTTCTTCCTTTCAATACTTTATTTTATTCCACTCTCTCTTTGTTTGCATGGTTTCTAATGAGAAGTCTGCCATAATTGTTTTCCTTATTCCTCTTTAGGTATGGTGGTTTATTTTCCCTCTGGC
This sequence comes from Glaucomys volans, assembly GCA_020662805.1. Lineage (NCBI taxonomy): Eukaryota > Metazoa > Chordata > Mammalia > Rodentia > Sciuridae > Glaucomys > Glaucomys volans. The sequence goes on from JAJEJO010000819.1 coordinate 1,076,113, forward strand.
TTTTTTCAAGATTTTCTCTTTGTGTTTGGTTTTGTAAAGCTTGAATATGTCTAGGGGTTCACATGCGTGCATATGTGCATGTGTGTGTGCATGTGCATATATATGTGTATATCCTAGATGAAATAAGGCTCAAAGTCTCCCTTCTTTCACCTGGGAGAATAGAGCTTTGCTATGCAGAAGGCCTTTATCTTCCCTCTAATAAGATCCTTCTTGGATCTTCACCATGAGAACCTGGTGGAGTTCCTGGTGGTGAAACCCATGCAAGTATACCCCCATCCAAGACTGTGGCACCAAGGAGTTTTTCACTGACATTCTACTCTACACCTAGCCTCTGACAATTGATAATTCAAGACTATCTTATAAGTCTCCCTGTCAGTCCCTGACTCCATCTGCTTCTGTTCCAGCTAAACAGAGCTTGGCCGTGACACTCTGGATTCACCTGTCTCTCCAGATCTCAGGGTGGAATTTTGCCCTGATAAGTTCAAGAAAGGTTGTTGATTTTCTGTTTGTTTAACTTTTCTTGGTCATGAGAATCAGAGGTACCATATTTTCTGTCTCAGAACAGCACCTACACCATGGTAGCAGGTATCCTTAACATGCAGAGTTAACAGTGGTTGTTGTGGTTTGGATGTGAGGGGGTCTCCCAAAAGTTCACTGTGAGACAATGCTAGAGGGTTCAGAGGGGAAATGATTGGGTTGTGAGAGCCTTAACCCAGAGAATCAATCCCCTGATGGGATTAACTGAGTGGTAACTGGAGGCAAGTGGGGTGTGGCTGGAGGAGGTGGCATTGGGGGCATGGCTCTGGGGTGTATATTTGTATCTGGAGAGTTGAGTCTCTCTCTGCTTCCTGATCACCATGTGAGCTGCTTCCCTCCACCACACTCTTCCGCCATGATGTTCAGCCTCACCTCAAGCCCTGAGGAATGGAGCCTGCTGTCTATGGACTGAGACCTCTGACACCGTGAGCCCCCAAATAAACTCTTCCTCCTCTACAATTGTTCTGGTAGGGTCTTTAAGTCACAGCAGTGAAAAAGCTGACTAAAACAATGGTGGCACAGCCTGAAGAGCCGTACTCCTGAAATCCACAGGGAACTGAAAATGGATGAAATCCAGCCTTCTTATAATAACATTTATTCTATGGGCAATGTCCTTCACATGGACTTCCATCTTTCACCATTAATAAACAGCCCCACTGAGATAGGCCACTTGATATCAATTTTACAGTGGGATCTAGTGCAACCTTTCCACTCCATGGACTGCTAGTTAAACATCACATGAAATGTTACGGCATGATACATTTTTAAGTGCTATGGACAAATAATTGGAACAATCCAATTTAACAGACAGGTCATTAGACGATTACAGAAAGCATTTAACGTACTGCATACTTTGAATTCAGGGGAGACATAGGTAGACATTCTTTCCCAAAATCATTATGTCACAAAAATCTTTTATTTTGATGGAACACTTGGTGAAACTTGTGTTTTATGAAATAGACTTTGGGAATTGCAAGGAATATTTTAGGAAACAGCAAGGTTTGGAAAAACATGGGACATGGATTTGAGTCCCAACTCAGCTACTTACTGGGTAGATGAATGTTCCTAGTCTATAAATTGAAGACATAATACTTTAGCTTATTGACCCATTAGGTAATATAACAAACAACAGCATTTACTTCAGGGATGAATATGAGGACTTGCTGAAACAAACGATGTGCCTGTCACATGGTATATACTTAACAGTTATTAATGTTATTGTCATCACATATCGGACTCCAAAACAGTGGCAAGATCTTGCCCACAGTAGAACCATTTTTTCTCTGAACCAGCCTGAAGTCTTGGACAAATAAATGTGGTTATCCTGTAGTCATAGTACTTGAATAACACATCTGGTCTGGTCGATTGTGTCAGAGGATGTGTGTAGGAGTGTGTCAAAGTGTAAAGTTTCCACAGCCTATGTCACGACTGAAATATCATCCCATGTTTGGTAAAGTTCACAAAGAACATTGGAACTTCCAAATATGGCCCAGGAACCGATGCTCTTTTGAGAAAAGTATAGGGCTAAGACCCAGAAGCATTTAATCTGTATGAGCAAGCATTTGGGTGGGGGGGGGTCCATCATTTGAGGTGAATTACTTGTATTAATTGTCTAGTAAGTCATTCTGATTGCATGTTAGAGTCACAGCTAACCCCTATTGGACTGTCATGCGTTTTCCATCCTCAAATGTTGACATGGTGGGCGAGTTGCCGTGGAGAACACCAAGGAAGCAATTTCAATATGATATCTGATTCCTGTGTGGCTGGAGCTGTTCAGAGCTAGATTTAAGACTATAATCTGGAACATGTTGATTTGGAGCAATATGCATGATTAGGTGGTTTAATTGTGTGTTGTAAAGGAAGCTGTGACCTTTCCAGTCCAATGCAGGATACAGCAGTGCACTATTGGGAGGAGGAGGAGACAAATGTGTGTGGGTGCGACAACCGCACTGTTCCTTTGTGTCATTATTCAAGTGTATTCAATAATCTTAAAAACCACGTGGACAGTACCCCAGAGCTTAGTGACCATCCACCTCTAAAAGAAAATTTGGTGAGACTTAAGCAAAGATCCAGTAACATGACCAGTCACCTGTAAATGAAGAGCATACGGCCTCAATATGAACAAGTCTCTCATTTTCAGCCAGTTTGGGAAAACAAGACAACATTAAAAATTTTACAAATGTGTTATTCTGGCCCATTAACCCATTAGCTAAAAACATTACAGTCGAATAATGCCATAAGCATCCCTTGTGGCATCAAAAATTGAGGCAGCAATATCAGTCCTGCCGTTTGCAAGACGTTTTACGTTTGGAAAATGACTTTCATGTTCATTATGTTTGATCACAAGGAGAAAAGCAATGCAAGAGATGAGAAAGCAGGTTTCATTTCCCCAAAATTTACAGTTGAAACCAACTGTAGATGATTTGCATTAGTTAAGTGAGAACTTAAACCCAACTTTCCTGGCACCAAGTGTAAAAGAGTAGAGACCCCCTTATAAAAAGAAAAAGGCAGAGACTCACTGATATAAAACAAATACAGCCGGGCGTGGTGGCACACACCTGTAATCCAAGCAACTCGGGAGGCTGAGCCAGGAGGATCACGAGTTCAAAGCCAGCCTCAGCAACTTAGTGAGGCCCTAAGCAACTCCGTGAGACCCTGTCTCTAAATAAAATACAAAATAGGGCTGGGGATGTGGCTCAGTGGCCGAGTGCTCCTGAGTTCAATCCCTGGTTCAAAAAAATAAATAAATAAAATAAATAAATAAAACAAATACAAAATAAATGTGAATAAAATCTTTGAGTTATGCTGTCTGTGGTAAATACGGAAAGTACCCGAGATAAAATAACATGGTCATGAGTTAAGGGCACTGTGACCATTTCTGTGAAGCACCCCATCCCTTCAGAGGCCCCAGAAGCTGCTAGTTTCAGACATGGGTAGTCTGGCTCCCCCCCTAGCTCGCCCTGCTAACCTGCCAGGTGCAGCCTGAAACAAATAAGCTGGAGCTGGTCGCTTGCATTCTCCTTAAAAAGAGAAAAAAGAAGTAAAAGGCCACTATTATTGTAAGCCTGCCAGGATTTTTTTATGGTTTTCACTTTAACAACCAGCTTGCTGACGTCACTCACTGCTACTGCTTCCCTTACTTGGAGTAGTGGTCCTGACGCGTCAGTTTTCTTTCTTTTTTCCTGTCTTTCCCCAAAATAAATTTCTTTTTCTACTCTAGTATCTGTGGTCTCACTATGCATCGATAACTGAACCCCACAACACAAGTCCACAGTTTCTCCCTTCCCTAGAGCATTATAAAGCAGGAGGACAAGACCCAGAGTCCTTTTACTAAAGTCACACATAAAATCTGCCAGAAAAATGGATTATTTCTCTACAATGTGTGCAGCCAAAAATCCCAAGAACAAAATGAAAACATCTTGGCATCTTCTGTTATAAGCGACCTAAGGATGAGACTGGGCCTGCCTACACAGAAAGAATGCAGAGTTAGGTAAGCAACGACCCAGGCATCTCAGGCCTGAGTCCGTTGTCACCTGAAAGGTCCTAACGGTAGGTTTGGAACCTGAGCAGTGTGTAAGTGATTTGATGGTCTCTGTGGCTTTCTATCTGCATTCAACTGCACATAAAACCACGAGACACTGATATTCTTTGTTCTAAAAAAATAAATTACCTCCAAAGCATCATCCTCTGGATCCTTGGCTGCTACTCGGTAAATGACGGTGCCCGGGGCAGTGTCTTCCAGGATATAAATCTCAGTAACTGCCAGAAAAGGTACGAGAGATGTGGTTGAATGAGTTTTACACCATTCTACCAAAAAAAAAAAAAAAAAAAACCTCATCCAATCTGTATTTTAGATAAAATTTAGAGTATTATACTTGCTCAATACAAATGTTTTCAAAAGAGTGCTTCCCATTAAGCCAATAGTTATGATGACGATTATGGTAATGATAATGATAGGCACCATTTCTTTAGTGTCAACTATGTGTCAGGCATAGAGGAAAAAGACTTAAAAATTTAAACTGGGCACAGTGGTGCATGCCTATAATCTCAGCAGCTCAGGAGGCTGAGGCAGAAGGATCTCGAGTTCAAAGCCAGCCGCAACTCAGTGAGATTCTGTCTCTAAATAAAGTACTTTTTTCAAGGGTTCAGGATGTGACATAGTAACTAAGTGATTCTGGGTTCAATCCCTGGTACAAAAGAGAGAGAGAGAGAGAGAGAGAGAGAGAGAGAGAGAGAGAGAGAGAGAGAAAGAAAGAAAGAAAGAAGAGAAGAGAAGAGAAGAGAAGAGAAGAGAAGAGAAGAGAAGAGAAGAGAAGAGAAGAGAAGAGAAGAGAAGAGAAGAGAAAAGGGAGAGTGAAAAGTGAAAGAGATTGTTATGGTTTGGATGAGAGGTGCCCCCAAAAAGCTCACATGTGAGACAATGCAAGAAGGTTCGGAGGAGAAGTGATTGGCTTGTGAGAGCCTTAACCCAATCAGTGCATTAATCCCTGATGGGATTAATTGAGTGGTGACCAAAAGTGGGTGGGGTGTGGCTGGAGGAGGTGGCATTGGGGGCGTGGCTTTGCCGTATATATTTTGTATCTGGAGAGTGGAGTCTCCCTCTGTCTCCTGATCACCACGTGAGCTGCTTCCCTCCACCACACTCTTCCCCCATGGTGTTCTGCTTCACCTCGAGCCCCAAAGAATGGAGCCTGCTGTCTAGGGACTGAGACCTCTGAAATTGTGAGCTCTCAAATAAACTTTTCCTCCCCTAAAATTGTTCCTGTCAGGTCCTTCAGTCACAGCAGCAAAAAGGCTGACTAAAACAGAGATGTATAAGTGATAGCAATCAGAGCAAGAAAGGCAGGTTCCCTGACCTCATGAAGCTTCTATTTTAACATACGCACTCCTAATTAAATCATCACACAAACAAGAGAACAGTTTTGGTGTACTATAACCAAACAAATCAATGTATCATTATCATCACTGAACAAATTACTGTACCTTTCCATGTGACCAGTCATGGGTCACTCCTGTTGTTAGTGTTGTCCCTATCAGTCTTACAGCCAGGGTCTCTTGAGAATACCCAGGACCCAGTGCCTACAGCTACATCCACAGGAGCCTTCTTCCTCCCAGGAAAGACCCTCCATACCTCGGTTTCCCTGGGCAAGGGATCCGGTGAAGGTGGGCGGCTCATTCACATCTGCAATCTGGATTAAAATGCTCTGGGATGCTGCTGCCCCTTGGTTGTCTTTGGCATAGATTATCAGGGAATAGAGCATCACCATCTCAAAATCCAGCTTGGGTACTCCAGTGGTGAGTAACTAAATTTTTAAAAATAAGTAAATAAGTGCAGAATCATGGAGCAAACAACTGGCTTCATCGGGTCATATAGGAATATTTCAGATCTATAATCTCCAATATCAGTCAGCATTTTGTTGTTGTTGTTTTGTTTTTTAGGGTTTTGTTAGGTTTTTGTTTTTGCTTTTGTTTTTGTTTTTGAGATGGTCTCTAACTATGTTGCAGTAGCTGGCCTTGAACTCTTGGGGATGAGTGATCCTCCCATTTCAGCTTTCCAAATGGCTGAGGGTTTAGGTGTGCCTCTCCATGCCCAGATTTAATTGACATTTTGAAAAAGGCATAAAAATCTTGAATTTAAGCCAGGTGCAGTGGCACATGCCTGTACTCCCAGTGACCAGGGAGGCTGAGGCAGGAAGATCCTGGGTTCAAAACAGTCTCAGCAAATTAGAAAGGCCCTGAGCAACTCAGTGATACCCTGTCTCTAAATGAAATACAAAAAAGAGCTGGGATGTGGCTCAGTGGTTGAGTGCCCCTAGTTGCAATGCTCAGTACCAAAAAAAAAGAATCTTGAACTTAAAATATGGAAGAAGCAAGATGGTCTGGTATATTAAAAATCTCCAGGAGCAAAGAGCTCACTCATATCATGTCAAATGATTCCCCTCCATCTTTCCCACCTTTCCATGATTCTTCCTCATAACAAAGTTAACTGTTTACTGAGCCCCCCCCCCAGACTTTAATTGGTCGAGGATTATTTCTGAGCACTGTACAAACATCTCAATCTATCCTTGCAAAGTAGGTACTAGGGTTAGGTGCGAACACTGGAGACTTGAAGAGGTTCTGCAGTTTGGTCAAGTTTTCACAGATAGAAATGCAATGAATTTGGACTCCATCTGACTTCCAGCTCATGCTCTTCATGAATCTAAACTGCCTAGGACCTAACATGGCAGAATCAGAGTCCCTCTTGTCCCTCCCCTGTTCACTCACCTTTATGTCCTGTTCCAGTTTCCTTCATGGTTTTCACACTGACTTTCAAACTGCCCTGTTGACCTGAGGATCCACCCCCCTCACCTGAGGTTGAGCATTCATAGAACTGGATTCCAGTCCCACCTCTAGTGTGAAATGGCTCCAAAACTCTGGCTATGGTCCTTCAGCTCTCTGACTTGGTTTTCTTTATCCTTGTATGAGATCACTAATGTCATTTCCATGTCTACCATGATACCAAGAGTTTAGGGGAGAGTATTTCCAAATATTTCTTACTGGTGAAATAGAGGAAAGCAAATATTTTTACTGAGGAGCAATACTCACTGGAAGGGATCAGATACTTGTCTTTGGACACCCCATGTCAAATCATGAACCCCTTGTCTACGCTGAAATGAATTCTAAGAAAATACTAAGAGCTTACATGTATTGAGCATTTAATAGTAATTACATCATTCAACTCAAAAAAAAAAAATCACCAGTGCGATGGACATGTTAGTATGTCCATTCTACAATCAAAGATATAGAGGCTTCTCATGCAGCAGTAGATCACTGGTTCTTAGAACAAAAGGATCATAATGTCACCCAGCCAACCTTAGGCCAACAGACTAACATTTGTTGATCACTCTCTTAGTGATGGGGATGATGCTCCACTCTTTGTTTCTGTTAATCAGGAAAGCAAACCTGCAAGGGAGGTCCTAATGTCATCCCCACTTCACAGAAAAGGAAACTGAAGCTTAGGTTAGATAACATAGCTGGGAAATTCATGCTGCAGGTGGAAACAGAATGTGGGCCTGACCCCTGCCAGTCTGTTCCCAACACCCTTGCATTGTCCAGATTGCCACTGAGAGTAACACAGAGTGGTGCTGTCACAGTTCCATCCAAGTCAGCAGTACCCTGGCATTTGATCCCATTCTCTACTGAGCACTTACCCCAGCTGGGCGTGATCTCTTCGAGTCTCACAGTTTTCCCATGGAGCAAATGCTCTTAGCATCCCCAAGTCTTCCTGATTCTAGTGCTTTTTTTTTTCTCCACACGCTAATAATTCCTGGTAAGCTCATTTAATATCATAGCCTGGTTTTAAGATTGATGCAGTTTTCCAGCCTCAATTAAGTCCAACAGCTTTGTCCTTAAGCAATTCTCTGATGCAAGAAGAATGGTCCTATGCTCAGGCTGCCATTTTCACATGCTTTACCCTGTCCTGGGATCCCCCAAGGGACAGCAACTGAGTCCATTCTTGAGTATCAGACTTCACATCAGCTCTCAAAAAATATTTTTTAAGTCAATCAAAATTCTCATTAATTGCACTTGCACTGGAAGACGACAGGAAGGATATTTAAGTTCCCCTCTGGTGGCTGCCTCCCATCCAGAGAACAGGAAGTGTGCCTAGAAAAGGTGACTTGGGTTCACTTTCCCATCCTGCCTAGGCAGCCCCTTTTGTGATCCTCAGTGACAGGTAGCAATTTGAAGGTGACATAACTGGAGCAGACCTTGTCTCATTCCCATTGATGGATCATCTCATGAGTTCATTTTGTTATTGTTAACTACTGTTTCTCCAAGAGACTTGTTGGGTGTGGTGTTTTGTTGGAAAATCTGTCCAGCCGCCCCTGCTAAGCTCAACCAGTCTTTTGCAAAACAAACAAGCACATATGTGCTACGGTAGGAAGTTCAACAAAAGACAATGATATGCTAAACCCCAAACAGAACAGTATGTCTCATTTTTTACTATAACATCATAGAATCAGATCAATTCACTTCATGTAGCCTTTATCTGCAGGTATATTTCTGTGCTATAAAAAATGTTTCATAATCAACCTGCTTCTAAAGCTATCTAGAGCTGGTCTCTGATACAGTTTTGATACTGTAGCCACATTTCTACGTTATTTTTTTGCCTCTCTGCAATCTGGCTACCATGATACAGAATGGTTAGATTAGAAATGTATTTGCCAGAGCATCAATTACTGTGTGTTAACTGCTTGTTATGGACCAAGCAGTAAGATGCCACATTGCATACATTATCTCACGGGAACTTTTCATCAGTCGCTGAGTGAGGTGGTATTATTGTTAACGCCTCATTATACCGAAAAGAAAAAGCACAGAAAGTCAAGTAATTTGCCCAAGGTCATGTTGTTACTAATTGAAGTAGCTATGATTGAAAACTGGGTTTATCAGGCTCCAAACTCTGTGCTTAGAATTACGATGCTCTGGGTGGCACATCCCTGTAATCCCAGCAGCTGAGGAGGCTGAGGCAGGAGGACCATGAGTTCAAAGCCAGCCTCAGCAACTTAGCAAGACAGAGAGACCCTGTCTTAAAATAAAACATAAAAAGGGCTGGGGATGTGACTCAGTGGTTAAATGCCCCTGGGTTCAATCCCTGGAACAGCAACATAAAAAATCAGTGAATCTCATTCTCTCTCTCTCTCTCTCTCTCTCTCTCTCTCTCACACACACACACACACACACACATACACACACACACACAAAGAAGTAGGAGGAGGAGGAGAAGAGAAAAGAGAAGGAGAAGAAGAAAAGGATGAGGAGGAGGAAGAGGAGGACTACTGAACACCCTTTGCCATCATTTCGCTGCCGCTTAGACTTGTAAAAATTATCATATGAAAACCAAACATGAGCTGGCATTTTACACCAAACTGAAATTAGCAGCAAATTTAAAAATCTGAGGATAGCAAGGTTTGGCAAAGTTATTCAAGAGCCTCATAACAGACCTCCCTGGCCCCTTTTAATCTGTTTTCCTCACAACAGCGTGAGTGAGCCTTTAAAGATAGAAGCAAATTGTGTCTCTTTTCTGTATGACTCCCCAATGGTTTCTTAGATGTGGGAGAACTTAATATCTCCAATGATTTACCCTTTCCTATGTGCATGTCCTTTGCCATCCTTCTGCTGAAGGAATTGCCTTGCCTTTGCAGTTCCTTCTACTAAAAATAGAGCATATTTCTCCACCCCCTGGCTTGGACATGTGACTTGCTTTAGCCAATGAGATATGAGGAGACTTGGTTCTTGAAATGTGCATGAGAGGTTGAGATTGTCCTCTTGATATCCACCTTTTGCCTAGAGAGGAATATGCTTCTGCTAGCCAGTGTCCCAAGGATCATGAGAAGCACAAAAGAAAGACCTGAACTCAACTGCAGCCTGGATCCAAACCAGGCTAGAGCAGCTAAACCACATGTTGCTCATAAGGACTTTATTACTTACAGCACACAAGCAGCCTGACCTCCATGTTTCTGGTGGTTCCCTTGCTCTCAAGTTCCACAGGGGTTGTGCTTACAGTGGGTTTCATCATATTTGAGGGACCCTGATCTTAAGGAACCTGAAGCTCTTATACTAAGCAATAAGCTTGCCTGAACACTGACCCAGTGGGAAAAAATAGCTTTTATATACCTAGATGGTATATCCAGGCCCACAGCCCATGCAGGCTCTGCCCTTCACCTCCCTTGCTATCTAATCTATCACTGTGCTTCTGCTTCAACTCCTGCACATCAATCTCAGTCTCTTTGCCTCATCATGCTACTTTGTTCTACTGTGTCTTAACAAGTGCTTTGGCCTCCACCTGCAATGTTCTCTCCCTCTTCATCTGTGTAATTCCTTCCCATCTGCAGATGGCTTTTCATGTAGCTCTCTCTCAGGAATCCTGACCAGGTCCAATGTCCCTCCCTTTTAGGTGCTCTCACCGACCTGTGGGCCTGGATTTCCTGGCTTTTGGTCATATTTACAATGTTATACTTGTATGCATATTCACCTGATTAATCTACATCCCTCCAAACCAGTAAATAACGTGAGGTCAAAGCATTGCCCTGCATCTGATCAGAGCCTTAATAAATAACTGTAAAATAAATGGATCATGATCTTCCCATGGATTTTTAAGAGTATCTGACACATTACAGGGTCCCAGTGGGTGCTAAGTGAATAACACACAGTAGGGGGCGAGAAAGGAGAGGGTGACAGTTTGATTTAGAGCCCCTGGGGTACCAAGTGATAACACTGCCTATATACTTACCTCCCACAGATGTGTGGATCTCCGAGACAGCACGAATGGATGGACCACAGGATTTGCATTAATAATCACAGGATCTCCAACCAGGAAAGCGTGAGGGGAGACAGACAGGGTGATCGCCGCAACCCGTGTGTGCTCAGAAGCATTTTCCAGAAGAGGGCCGAGATTCTCAATGACGAGTTTGGGAAGAGCTAGAACATCTTAGAGGAAACATAAAACTTTACTTTCCAAAAAAGAATTTTGCAAAGCTTCCCAATCTGCTTCATATTTTGAAACCCACAAAAAAGGACAAGAACTACTAGTTCTTTTTTTTATTAGAAGTCTTAAAAATCAGTTGAGTTGTCTTGGTGAGGTCATCAGGGATCTGGGAACTTCTCGTTCTTGCAAGCTAACTTCTCAAGTTTATGGACGCTGGCAGAAGACACAAGGCTTCTTACAGAGAACTTCTTACTGAGGGCAACAGCAGCCAGCATGAGTTTCATGTTCACGTTGCCTTTCTTGTTCCTCAAGGTCCATGAGGACAACACAGAGGGGTCCAGGTGGGTGCTGTCCTTTATGTCACATCTGAGAAATCCTAAGCTTAGAAAACCCAGATCTCTAAAATTGAGCAGAAAGCCTCCTGACCTGTGCCCTGGATGGAGAAAATAACCTTGTTATACTAGATGACAGAAAAACCATCCTCGCAGCCGAGAGTGGCAACATCCTTGAAAAGATAGTCCAGAACGAAGACAGCCTATAACTTTTTTCGGTGGGTTTTTAAAATTTGTTCTTTTTCGATATTCATGACAGTAGAGTGCATTTGGACATATCATACATACCTGGAGTATAACTTATTCTAATTAGGATCCCATTCTTGTGGTTGTACATGGTGTGGAGTTCACTGGTCGTGTGATGTCCCATTCATTCCACTGTCTTTCTATTCCCATCCTCACCCTTCCCTTCATTCCCCTTTGTCTAATCTAATGAACTTCTATTCTCCCCCCTCCCACCTTATTGTGTGTTAGCATCTGCATATCAGAGAGAACTTCAGCCTTCAGTGTTTGGGGATTGGCTTATTTCACTTAGCATGATAGTCTCCAGTTCCATCCATTTATCAGCAAATGCCATCATTTCATTTTTCTGTATGGACAGTCAGTAACTTATTCACAATATGTACAGAAGTGAAAGAGGACCATGGAGACCTGTCTTCCAATAAGGGTTGGTCTCTTTCCTTTTGTTTCCTTACAAATGTTTTTAGATATGTGTATCAAGTGCTCATCCCTGTCCATACTCACTTCTACATGCTGAAGGCATTGATGGAGAAATCTATTGCTCTTTCTGGGGAGTAGCTCAGTCCACACAAAGGACAAGCCAGAGTGCCAGAGTCAATGCCCATGGAAGCAGCCTTCAACCAATGACCAACATGGTGGCTAAGCATCCAGCATCCTCACCCTTCACTCTGGGCATCTCTGTTGGATTCCTGAGTTCCCTGGTGGAGTTGAGCTCTGGTCATTCATCCATTGACTTCCATTCATTCTCTCGCTTTCTTATCTCTCTACCATGTTTCCTGGGATCCCCTCCCAAATAAATGGCTCTTGAATCCTTCTCTTGCGACTAGCTTCCAGGAAAATCCAAACTAAGGCAAGGTGATCAAATTTTTTATTGGTTCTTTTTTAGTTACGCATGGCAATAGAATCCTTTTTGATATTATACATAATAAAAGCATGGAATATATCATATTCTAGTTAGGACCCCATACTTGTGGAGGTGCATGATGGTGGGATTCATTGTGATGTATTCATATATGAACATAGAAAAATTGTGTCCAATTCATTCCACTGTCTTTCCTTTTTCTATGTCCCCTTGCTTCCCTCCATTCCCCATTGTCTAATCTACTGAACCTCCTACAATGGTATTTCCTAGGAAGAGATGAGCATCAGGGAAATCAGACAGTTCTCAGTTAATTTAGATTAGCACTGAAGTTTGAAAAGGTCTCTAGCCTTGCCATATCAAATCCTGCTCATTTCTCTGGCCTCATCTCTCTACATTCCCTTTTCACATACTCTGTTCCAAAATCCTTCTATTTCTCTAGTGCATATATATTGTTTATGATGCACTTTTTGTTTTCCAAAGTTCTACTCATCCCTCAGGTCCCCTGGTACATCACTCCCTTCAGAAAACCTTCCCGAGCCGGGCACAGTGGCACATGCCTATAATCCCAGCGACTCAGGAGGCTGAGGCAAGAGGATGGTGAGTTCAAAACCAGTCTCAGCAACTTAATGAGGCCCTAAGCAACTCAGCGAGACCCTGTCTCAAAATATAAAATAAAAAGAGCTGGGGATGTGGCTCAGTGGTTAAGCACCTCTGGGTTCAAGCCCTGGGAAAAAAGAGAAGAAAAGAGGAGAAGAGAAGAGAAGAGAAGAGAAGAGAAGAGAAGAGAAGAGAAGAGAAGAGAAGAGAAGGGAAGGGAAGGGAAGGGAAGGGAAGGG
>JAJEJO010000819.1:1089484-1107839 GCA_020662805.1 Glaucomys volans
AAAATAAAAAGAGCTGGGGATGTGGCTCAGTGGTTAAGCACCTCTGGGTTCAAGCCCTGGGAAAAAAGAGAAGAAAAGAGGAGAAGAGAAGAGAAGAGAAGAGAAGAGAAGAGAAGAGAAGGGAAGGGAAGGGAAGGGAAGGGAAGGGAAGGGAAGGGAAGGGAAGGGAAGGGAAGGGAAGGGAAGGGAAGGGAAGAAAGAAGGAAGGGAGAGAGAGGGAGAGAGAGAGAAAGAGAGAAAGAAAGGAAGGAAGGAAGAAAGAAAACCTTCCCTGGCCTGCCCCAGTTAGCTTGGATACTCCTTCCCAGGATTTCCATTTCACTCCATCATGAGGGTTCACAACATAACAAACTTCCACTTGTGTGAATTCTGGGGAACCATAAACTCTAACTGAATAAGAGGACCTACTACATATTCGTTGAATGAATAATAAAATAATAGTAATAACTGTTCATGGGACCTTCCTTCACATGGAATTTTTTCATTTAATCTTCACATTAGCCCTGGAGTGGGGCTGCTGTCATCACTTCCATTTTGCAAATGAGAAAACTGAGGAACAGAAATGTAATGACCTCCATCTCATGCTAGTCAGAGTGGCAATTAACAAGAATACAAGTAACAATAACTGTTAGCCAGGAGGTAGGGGAAAAGGGACACTCATACATTGCTGGTAGGACTGAAAATTGGTGCAACCACTCTGGAAAGCAGTGAGGAGATTCCTCCAAAAACTTGGAATGGAACCACCATTTGACTGAGTTATCCCACTCCTAGGTGTATATCCAAAGGACATAAAATCAGCCTACTATAGTGATGCAGCCACATCAATGTTTATAGTAGCTCAATTCACAGTACCTAAACTATGGAACAGTACCTAAACTATGGAACTCACCTAGATGCCCTTCAACAGATGCCCGGATCAAGAAAATGTGGTGTATATACACAGTGGAATATTACTCAGTCATAAAGAAGAATGAAATTATGGAATTTACTGGTAAATGGATGGAACTGGAGACTATCATGCTAAGTGAAACAAGCCAAACCCATAAAACCAAAGGCCAAATGTTCTTTTTGACATGCAGATGCTAACTCACAATAAGAGGGTTGGGGTAGGGAAGAATAGAAGTTCTTTGGATTAGACAAAGGGAATGAAGGGAAGGGGAGAGGATGGGAATAGGAAAGACAGTGGAATGAATGGGACATAACCTTTCTATGCTCATATGTGAATACACAACCAGTGAAATTCCACATGTACAACCACAAAAATGGGACCCTAATTAGAGTAAGTTATAGTCCATGTACATTTGAAATATCAAAATACACTCTACTGTCATGTAAATCTAAAAAGAACAAATAAAAAAAAAGCATCCAACAGACAAAAAAACAGAAAGACAAAAGAAAGAAAGAAAGAAAGAAAGAAAGAAAGAAAGAAAGAAAGAAAATCTTATACAACCAATCAGCAGTAGAGCCAGGATTTGAACCCCAAATGTGCTGGATCTCAACTGCATGCTCTTGAATGATTCAGATGATTTTGTGATTCAGAGTGAATTTCTTTGGGGTAGAAAGAGGAAAGAGCAAACATCCTCAAAATGTCAAAATTGGAGAAGGTCCCCAGGCAACCAGTAGCAGGGAGTCTCGGGGACGAAGAAGAGGAATCACATCAGGAATGGCCTTTTGAATCAATGGACTCATGTCTCTTACTGGCCACAGGACCACTTAAGCAAGCAGTTCATCTTCTCAGAAGCTAGAAGTCAGGGATGTGGCTCAATGGGAGAGTATTTGTCTAGCAGGTATAAGGCCCTGGGTTCAATCCCCAGTACTGGGGGAAAAAATTAATAGGACAGGATCATGTGCTTCAAAATTTGTTAAGGGGATAGGTCTTACATTAAGCGTTCTTACCACACACACCCCAAAATTGACCCAGGTGAGACCTGGGGAGATGTTGGAAATGTGTATGATCTTGATTATGGTGATGGTATTGTGGGTGTTTGCAAATGTCCAGACTTATCAGATTCTGCACATTAAATACATGCAGATCTTTGTCATTGTACCTTGATAAAGCTGTTAAAAAAAATAGACAAAAAAAGGAAGAAAGAAACTAGGATCAACTGTCACTTCATAAGAAGCCTCTTTGGTTGAACCATTATTTAAAAGATAAGAGATTGGGATTTTTGGCCATTATTTTTAATAAAGATTTGCCATTTACTCTCATAGGAAATGTTAGATTTCTTGTTACTTCAGTTCATTGTATGTTTTATTAGTCACAGTGCATGAAAGGTAGGTAAAAATAGTTTCCTAAATGACATTATTCCATATAACTTGTGTCTAAGCCTGTGGTGTTGGGAAATTACTCAGTGTTCAAAGGCACAAGGCATTCAGAGACAAAAAGCCATCATGCACCCTACTGAGCCGGCCTAGTTTGATTCTATTTTTCTCTCTTACTTTCTTTCTCTCATGTGAGTTCTCTGCTCCCCTTAATTTCAATTGAGTCTTCTTCTTAAAGCAAAGATTTCAGTGCAGATCCAGTCGGGCTAGTTTCTCAAAAGTCATTTGGAAAAGGCAAAGTTTAAGATAGGGTCTAGAGCTGGCAGAAGTGGCGCACACCTGCAGCTAGGGAGGCTGAGGCAGGAGGATCATGAGTTCAAAACCAGCCTCAGCAAAAGTGAGGTCCTGAGCAACTCAGTGAGACCCTGTCTCTAAATAAAATACAAAATAGGCTGGGGATGAGGCTCAGTGGTCGAATACCCCTGGGTTCAATCCCCGGATTAAAAAAAAAAAAAAAAAGTTGCCATATGATTTCATAGAATGTTGGAGATTGAAAGACTACATCTTTGGATCCAAGACGGAAAGGAAATCTGATAAAACAAGCCGAGCTCCTTTAATGAAGTTTGTAAACTCCCTCCTGGCTGCTGAGTTGCTGGACATCAGGGACTAATGGAGACAGTGGTCAAACTGAAAGCTTATTCCCCTCTGATAGGAGTGACTACTAATCAGCCCATATAGGAGTATGAGTGGAATCACTTGACTTTATTTTTTATGTAGATCGTGACATAAGATTTTTAGATGCAATTTGATATTCAAAACATATGTAAGTCAAATGTGTCTGGGAGTCTCCCATTTGTGAGTCCAGGTTTATGATACAAACACAGACACAAAGCAAAATAAAATACACTCAACTGAAATAAAATATTTCTTAGATTTCATTAGAGTCTTACTTTAACAAATGTCCTGTGTTACATTGATATGACCGATTTACCTCTTATTCCAATTTCAAAAAGGATAAATATTTATATACCACAGGAGCCGTGGGTTCAAATAGAGCAAATATTCCATACCTTTAAAAAATTATGTCCACAGCCGGGCACTGTGGCACACACCTGTAATCCCAGCGACTCAGGAGGCTGAGACAGGAGGATTGCAAGTCCAAAGCCAGCCTCAGCAACTTAGCAAGGCCCTAAGCAATTTAGTGTGACCCTGTTCTAAGATAAAAAATACAAAGGGCTGGTAATATGGGTCAGTGGTTAAGTATCCCTGGGTTCAATTCCTGGTACAAGAAAAAAAAAATTGCATCCACAAAATATCCAATATCTGGGCTGGGGATATAGCTCAGTTGGTAGAGTGCTTGCCTTGCAAGCACAAGGCCCTGGGTTCAATCCCCAACACCACAAAAAAAAAAAAAAAAAATCCAATATCTAATATATAACTTTAAATTTTCTAGTAGGCACATTTTTAAAAGCTTTTTTTTAAAAGCAGGCAAAAATAATTTTACATTATTTTATTTGAACTAATGTACTTAAAATATTATTTCAACATGTAATTAACATGTTAAAATGTTAGTAAGATCGTTTACATTATTTCTTCATGTAAAAATCTCCTAAATAATAGTATATATTTTATGTTTACAACATATCTTAAGTCAGACTGGCCACATTCAAGTGCTCAGTGGTTACATTTCAGACAACATTGTTACAGAAGTTTATTGGAGTTGTCCAGATATTATCATGTATTTTTATTAGAAATACAAAATCTAATCATTCTTAAGAAGTGGAAATCATCACAGAGGTATTTTTCCCTTTCAGAGTCACAACACCATCATTTGTTCTTAGAAGGATAAACATATTTTACTTGACTTTTTGTAGGCAGTCATGATGATTTAGCTTTTACCCTATTCTAGAAGTGACTAATTCTTAATCAATCCATCCTCTGGCTTATTTTATGAAATCAATTTATACAACAGTGAGAAAAAAATCACCTAAATGCTGATTGCAATGTTTTGGTGCAGTGCAATGAAAATTTAAGTGACTTATTTTTAAACTTGGGGGGTGCACTTTGTTAATTATAAGGTAGTTCATATTATTTTAATCAAATAATAAAGTATAGAAAGTAAAAGGAAATTTAAGTCTCCACATATTTCTCCCCATCTCTGCTGCTCTCACATTTTTATCTTCAACTCAAAAAATAATTGCTGTTAAATTTTTGGTATATATTCTTCCAGAACTTTCTATGCCTATTTGCATGTGAATATAGAGTTTTGTTTTTGTTTTTCCTAGAAGGATTTTCCAGTGTTCTAGTTTTAGGACATCCTTCTCTCTACAGTACACCACAGGTTGAAGGGTTATGGAAAATAATATTCCTATAAGATAACTCCCCAAGAAAATGGACATTGTGGCTCGAGAAGTGGGAAAGGAAATTGACCAAACAGAAGTGGGAAAGGAAATTGACCAAACATTAAACTCTCCCAGTGCATTCCTGAAACAAGGAGCCCTAAAGGAAAAGGGCGGATATGGAATGCTAGTCCCTAAATCTTGACCTTCCCCTTCTCAACCTAGTCCTGAATAACATTGGGAAAGATCTGAATACTCATCCTTTGGTGTCTAATTTTAACCTGTACAGCTAACCCCATTGTGCACAATGATTACATCATCCTCCTCATACCCTATAAAACCAGAATCCCCCCTATAACTGACAGCCATTTTCCCATCTGGAAAGTGGACCCAAATAATGCCCGAATCTGCAAAGGAATAAAGGCTTCTCTGAATCCCTCCAGGTCTGCCTCCCCTCCTTTTGCGCTTACACAGATTACCTTTTTACCTGTACTTCAGGGCAGCCAGGCTGCCTCCTCCTTCTATGGCTCTCACATCCACAGAATGGATGTAGCACCATTTATTGCATCCTCTACTGACAGCCATATACATAGCCTCTAATTTTTGCTATTACAAGTAAATTTATATGTATATCCTAATATGACCATGTATTCTGGAGTATGGCCTTCCAAGGAATACTGGCTCTAAATCTGCAGCTGTTAAGAATGGCAAATTGCTTTCCAAGAGTTTCTCCCAATTCCCATTTATACCAACTGCATCTAAAAAGTTTTTGTCTGTTTGTTTGTTCGTTTGTTTTTGGTACTAGGGATTAAACCCAAGGACGCTTAACCACTGAGCCACATCCCCACTTTTTATGTTGAGACAGGGTCTCACTAAGTTGCTTAGGGCCTCGTTAAGTTGCTGAGGCTGGCTTTGAACTTGCAGTTCTCTGGCCTCAGCCTCCTGAGCCGCTGGGATGACAGGTGGGCACCATGCCTGGTGTGAAAGCATTTGGATTGAAATGTAGACTTCCCAGTGAGGAACAGCCACAGAGCAACTGATGACTTCAAAAGCTACCTTCAAAGAGGGTGCCAAAGAAAGTAAAAACCAACCAGATGGCAGACTACCAAATAATTATTTCAAAGTTATACAAGATGAGTCCAAAGTGAGGAGTACTAACCTGGGGCTGCAACCAACAGAAACAAATAAAAATAAAGCATGATTCGCTTGAAAGCCTCCTGCCTCTGCAGAGACACTGTGCTCCAGCCCCTGGTGCTGCAGACTTCTATCGAGGTCACTCTCTTCGTGAGGCACCTTCTTAGGAGAAACATCCTGTCTCTAGGCACCATGTATTTACTTCCCCATGACACAGGTCTCGATGAGAAATCTGTAAAGTGACACCTTCTCTCAAAAAGGCCAAAGCTTCAGCCCAGAGAGTTGCTTGAGCCAGGTGAAAACACCTCCAATTTACATTTCCCAAATGCAAATCTCCCCCCTCCCCAGCAAGTCCTCGTGCATCTGGGGTGGCCAGAGTTCATGGGGGATCTGCAGGAAATGGTCAACCCCCTAAATTCATTCCTTTTCAAATGGAATCCGAATAAGGACTCCAGGTCATCAAGGTGCATTATCCCACCCTGCTCTTTGCGTGTATCACACCCAGGTTTGGAACCAAGACTAAGAATCTCAGATTACCAAGTTTGCAGAGGATTTACAAGTTGCTAGGCAAGGTTAATGTGCAATCAGATTAGAGATAAGGTGCAAAACAGTCTAATAATTGGCCAAGAGTCAACTGCATGCTAGTTAATAACTTTAATTTAAAACTTGGAGTGGGAGGAGAGATCAGCTTTAGAACTACTGATGGAAAAGATTTGAATGCATGGAGAGTTAACATAAAACACCTCAGGGGCAGCAAATTGGTGATGCAGAAACTGACTATGGCTCGCAGATCACATTTTTATATGTACAAAGTTAAAAATGTGAAGTTCAAGCCTGGGTGTGGTGGTGCGTGCCTGTAATCCCAGCTACTCAGGAGGCCCTGGGAAAGAGGATCAAAAGTTTGAGGTGAGCCCCAGCAATTTAGCAAGTCTCTAAACAATTCAGTGAGTCTCTAAGCAATTTAGCAAGACCCTGTCTCAAAATAAAATTTATAAAAGGGCCATGCATGGTGGCATACACTGTAATCCCAGCAAGTTGGAAAGTTGAGGCAGGAGGATTGCAAATTCAAGGCCAATCTGAGCAATTTAGTAAGACCCTATCTCAAAATAAAAAAATAAAAAGGTATAGGGATGTGGCTCAGTGGTTAAGCACCCCTGGGTTCAATCCCCAGTACCAAAAAAAAAAAAAAAAAAAGAAAAATTTTAAGAACTGAGGACATAGCTCAGAGGTGCATTGCCTTTGAGTTCAATCTCCACTACCAAATTTTTTTTTTAATAAAAAATGAAATTCACTAGCATTTGATTGGCCCAGCACTCTATAGTTGGCCAGCATTTCCATCCCTCCCTGTTGCACCCCACTGCTTCTCACATTTTCCCACCTGGGTCCTGTGGGGATTCCTGTTTGCAATCTCTCATTTAGAGATTTCAATCAATGGCTGCTCCTTAGGAGTCACCTGTTGTTATGGTAACTGAAACAGGATTATGCAATCTCAGCAACAGTCAATAGAAGGATAACATAGAGAACAAGGAAGATTGTGTTTGGACTAGACTTTGACCTGCTGCACCTGGCTTTTTGGCTTCTCAGAGGGACGTTTACAAATGCCCAGGGAAAGATCCCATGGGATAGCTCCAAGAGGTTAAGAAGACTGGCGGTGAGGTCCAGTTCTGCTGACCTCCAATGGTCAAACCACTATAACTTTGACACCTGGACTGCTGGCGCAGCCTCACTTCCAGCCTAACCCTCCCTGACTCTGCACCTTTTCATCTAGCAGCTTCTCCCTATGACCACCACCTCCAGCCTGGACCATTACAGACCTAATGACTTTCCAACTTGTCCCTCTCCAATGTGTTTCCTGAGCAAGCTTTTTAAAACATGAGCATAAGCCTTTCCCTTGTCACCTGCATCCCCACCACACTGGTCTTCTCTCTGCCTTCAAACATGGCCTAGTTGCTTGGCATGGTGGCGCATGCCTGTCATCCCAGCAGCTGGGGAGGCTGAGACAGGAGGATGACAAGTTCAAAGCCAGCCTCAACAACTTAGTAAGGTCCTAAGCAACTCAATGAGACCCTGTCTCAAAATTTAAAAAAAAAAAAAAAATTAAAAGGCTGAGGATGTGTCTGGGAATGGTTAGACACCCCTGGGTTTAATCCCTGGTACCAAAACACAGATACTTAGTGCATGTCCACCTGTCCTTTTGTTCACATGGTTTTCCATCTTTGAAATACCATCCTAGATCTTAGCATAGTTTGGCTCCTTTTCAACAGTAAACGTATCACCTCAAATGTCACATCTCTATTTTATTTTATTTTTATTATTATACACTTTATTGGTACCAGGGATTGAACCCAGAGGAGCTTAACCAGCCCTTTTTTTATGTTTTATTTCAAGACAGGGTCTTGCTGAGTTGCTTAGGGCATCACTAAGTTGCTGAGGCTGGTTTTGAACTTGCAATCCTTCTACCTCGGCCTCCTGAGCTGCTGGGATTACAAACATATGCCACCCCACGCTGCTTCTAGCCATTTTCTTCCCTGCTGAATCCCATTACCCAAAATAAATATGTATGAACTAGCTCCTCAAATCCCTGAATAGGGGTAGGGCTATAGCTGGGCTGGGAATAGAGCTCAGGAGGTAGAGTGCTTGCCTAGCAAGCACATAAATCCTGGGTTCAATCCCCAGTACGACCAAAAAAAAAAAAAAAAAAATTCTCTGAGTAACTTCCCATTGCACTGAAGATTAAGTTCAACATTTGATCTGTAGGACTGGGAGGGCATGGCCCTGCCTCTCTCTCCACCACCCCAGCTTTCCCAGGCATTTTCAAAGACCTCTTCTGCCTTAGGTTTTGCTACTTGCTCTCATCTGCCTGGAACGTGGGTCCTCACACAACAAACGGGTCCTTCTCGCTCAGCTCTCAGGCTCGTCACTCTATCCTCTTGTCCTCCTTTTTTCCTCCTTTTTCTTTCTTCGTGGCATTGGCCACCAGCTGAAACTCACGTTTTTGTGATCTGCTTTGTTCTAAGCCTTTTTTGCAGCATTTTAAATTATCTGAGTTCAGGGATGTTGTGTGTGTTGTTCACTGCGGTGCGCCTAGTATCTAGCTTACTGCCTGATGTTCAAATATTTGCTGAATTACTGAAAGACCAAATCAACCCTGGGGGGCGGGTAGCAATTACCACTCTTGCTTTACAAAGGAGAAAAAGGGAGGTCTAGAGAGGTTTTGTTACCTACCCAAAGACCCACTGCATGTACGGAAGTAAAGCTAGAATTTAAATTGGACTGAGCTCAAAATTAGTATCTGTGCCCTAATCCTTTTCCTCTATCCACCTTTTCTAGTATAAAAAGATTCTGGGGACTGCAATCCAGTTTGCCAATGATTGAAGTCACTGGTTCTCCATCTTGCCTTGCACAATAACGGGGATTCCTGGAGATGACTGGGGACAGGGAGGGAAAGGAGTCCCTGGCCTCTGGGCTTAAGGTCTCTATCCGGAGCCCCCAGGCTGCATCTGTAAGGCAGGGCGTGAGATGCCCCACTGACTCAAGAGTTCTGAGAGCAGCCTTTGCCTACCCAGCCCCAGGGGGAGCCAGAGGATCTGTTCCCGAGGGGACACAACGGGCAAGATGGACCAGCAGGTACCTCCCATGTGCACAGCCATTGTAAAGACTGGACTTACACGGACTGGGTCTGGGGCTCAGTGGCAGAGCCCCTGCCTGGCACATGTGAAGCACTGGGTTCCATCCTCAGCACCGCATAAAAATAAGTAAATAGAATAAAGGTATTGTTGTACAGCTAAAAAAAGAGAAAAAATTCTGGGCTCTTTTGTGACCTGCCTGTATTGTTCTGGAATCCACAGCAGCAGATATTTCAGCCTAGGCACATGCATACATATAGGCTTGTGCGCATAGAGATGTTCACGTGGGCACACACATGCAGGAATAGAATATAGCTCTCTTCCTAACATGAAATTAATCACAGTCATCCGGATATTTTACTGGATATAACAGCATTAAGACAGCAATACCAATGATTAATATGAAAAATCCTTGCTTGGGATTAGAGAAAACGCACACTCGTGTGTTCAATCATTCAAACACCTGAGGACCCTAACAGATGAGGGAAATAGGACCACATGGGAGCACAAGCCCAAAGACAAAACTTGAATCTCACTAAAGCTCTAGCTTCAGTATTATTACTGTTGCAACTTTAGAGAGGAGAAAATAAGCACAGAGAGGTTAAGTGAATTGACCAAGGCCATACAGGTGGGCTAAAACAAGAACCCAGTTATAAATCCCAAGCCCCCACCTTCTAAATTCCTCAATGTAATATGCTTTATTTAATTAATTTATCTGTTGGTTGGTTGGTTAGTGTTAGGGATTAAACCCCTGGTTTTATACATGCTATGCATGGGCTCTATCACTGACCTCCATCCCCAGTCCCTTGATCCTTTTACAGCTCTTTCCCCAAGTAGGGGAACATAGGAGACCCTCACTACTCAAAATGTGGTCCATGGGCCAGCATTATCAGCATCATCAATTCTTGGATTCCATCTCAAACATACTGTGCCTGAATCCGCATGTTAACAAGATCCCCAGATAATTCCTGGGAACGTGAAAGTTTGAGAAGCACGATGTAGTTTACTGATGAATACAAGCACAGAAAGCAAAGTCATTCTTCTGTCTCCCAACATTTCCTAGAAGTGTTTTCCTTCTTCAACAAGCAGTTAGGTCAGACAGAACAACTCCGGGGCTAAGTAACCGGACTAAGTCCTAGTGTCTGCTGCCACCTTGTGGTAAAATGCCCACCTACGTAGAATTTGCTCTTCACGGAACAAATACAGAAATAATGGGGCAGGTAGGCAGGCAGTCACCTTTTTTAGCCTTGTTGCTTTAAGAGACCACTAGCCAGGAGCGGTAGCACATGCCTGCAATTCCAGTGACTCAGGAGGCAGAGACAGGAGGATCACGAGTTCAAAGCCAGCCTCAGCAAAAGCAAGGCGCTAAGCAACTCAGCCAGAACCTGTCTCTAAATAAAAATACAAAATAGGGCTGGATGTGGCTCAGTGGTCGAGTGTCCCTGAGTTCAATCCTGGTACCAAAAAACAAACGAACAAACAAACAAACAAAAACACTACAAAATTCAAAGAGGTACTGAAATAGCCTTTATGGTGTGTCATGACAAGATGTCCAAAAACAAGTGACCTCTGTGAGTCCCACAAGACAGAGAGGGCTCACGTTGAGATAGCTAACAGATCAACCTCTGTTAACAGATCCTTGGTATTTCTGAAGGTTCTTTTCCCTTTTGAATTCAAACATGACATATGGATGTCATTGTCAATTAGCATGTGATTTTTTAATTACCAATGCAAATAAAAGTTGTTGACTGGGCGCAGTGGCACACACCTGTAATCCCAGTGGCTTGAGAGGCTGAGGCAGGAGGATCTCGAGTTCAAAACCAGCCTCAGCAACTTAGTGAGGCCCTAAGCAAATCAGCGAGACCCTGTCTCTAAACAAAATACAAAACAGGGCTGGGGATGTGGCTCAGTGGTCGAGTATGAAGCCAGAATTGGGGACAGGCAGTTAGTGTAGAATAGGAAATCTGGTCAAATTGAGGAATGGAGGTCATGGGAGTCTGGGAAGTTGGAGACTGCTCCTGGGAGATTGGAATGTCAGTGTCCCCAGAGCCCTTTTGATTCCCAAGGGCATGCCTGCTAAATTGCCTATAGAAGTTCCTACAAGATCAGATACACAAATTTGAGAGCTGGTGGACACACACAAGCTCACCAACCAATCAGTTAATCAACTGCTTCTCCTTCAAGACTACCAGCCCCTGACACCCAAAGCCAAGACCTGCAATTCACTATTGACACCTCTGGCTCCATTTTTCTTACAGAGTGCCCGTGAGTTCAGTCCTCGGTACCAAAAAAAAAAATATATGTATATCTATGAAGGATCTGGAGAACAACCCCCAGGGAGAAAAGAACAATGGGTCCCAGGGAGAGAAGGAAAACAACCGGCTGTGGACTTCCCCATATCTGTAACTGTTCCTCCTGCCCAACCAACACATTCTGCTGTGATTCACTTCTAAACCCTGTGGAACTCAAGACCTCTACAGTAACCAGCTATCATTTTCTCTCTTGAAAATGTGCCCCTCTGGTGCTTAAAACATCACTGATCCCTTGCCTCCATGTCTTTCACTTTCTTTTTCCCGTGCTGTTAGATTCCACAGAGTGCCAGGGAATTTCCCGTAGTTCTGCCAAATGCGTCACTGGTGAACCCCCTGAAACTGTAAACAGGGCCAGTCCCAGTAGCCACGTCTCCACCACCTGGAAGGGAATAAGGAAACGATTCCAAACTTTCCCCCCATACTTTACCCCAAACATCCCAGAACTGTCAAGTTTCGTTTTGAAGTTGTTGAGCTCCAGAGTTGAAGCGATCCAAAACAGCTACCAGCAGCAATGAACCCTTCTCAGCTGTATTTACCAGTACCCCTTAAGGTTGCCTATGGAAAAGTTGGCCAGTACCGAAGGTTCCAGCAACCCAAAAAGAAAAATGGTACAGTCAAAAGGAAGGGGATTGAAAGGTAAGTAATGCGGACTAATCTTCTTTTCCATTAAGGCAGAGTTTTTGGGTTTTTCATTAACAAAATTCTCTGTGATTATTAGAGATGATACCATATCTATTTCAACACTGTATTTAGAAATGAAGATCTGGTATGGCCTGGGGAGAAGGAAGTACTGCATTGGTTCAGGAAGCCTAGTGCTACAAGGGAAGCCTCTTTCCATAATCAGACAGTCTTAACTGGGAAAGCCTTTACTCTCCCCTTGAATTTGATGTTTTAATGTGTCATTTTCAGAGATGAAAGTAAGTACTGATGCTAAGTTGATATTTTCCACATCGGAATTAAGTCTTGTCACATCCCAGGCAAATAATAGTATTTTGAAAATTCATTAATGCATTCTTCAGAATAAACCCACAATCAATGCTTTCTGCTCCTTGTCCCAGCAAATTTGACTGCCAAAATCTGTACTAATCCGATTTCACTAGTCCACACCCTAATGAAACATCAAAACAATCTTAGACCTGATATTTCTCGCCAATGGCAAAAGCATAAAGACTGGCATAAAATATTCCAAACAAAATGCATTTTAATTTTGAAAATCAGTGTGGTGATTTTATTTTTCCAGTTTCTTTAGGCTTCTGAACAGATGCATGAGTTCAGAGATATAGATGTGAGATGTTTTTATAAACTTTAAGCATGAAAGATCAAACTTCCATGGACAAAATGAAATATTGCACTTTCTTTTTTTAATATCTTTATTTTATTTCTTTATTTTTATGTGGTGCTGAGGATTGAACCCAGAGTCTCACCCATGCCAGGGAAGCACTCTATCACTGATCCACAACTCCAGCCCCGAATTATTGCACTTTCAATAAGAAAGTGGGAATATGAAAGTTTGAGAAGCATGATCCAGGTTACTGATGAATACAAAGAAAGCAAAATCATTCTTATATTTCCCATATAAGGAAGAAGCAATACAATCAGATAAATTAATTACCAACAAAAATATTTAAAAACTTAAAAAGGGGCTGGTCGTGGTGGTGTGCCCACCTTAATTGCAACAGCTTTGGAGTCTGAGGCATCCTCAGTAACTTAGCGAGACCCTGTCTCAAAATAAAAAGTAAAAAGGGCTGGGGATGTGGCTCAGTGATAAAGCTCCCCTGAGATCAGTCCCCAGTACCCAAAAATTTTTAAAAGAAGGGAAGAACTCTTTGCATAACAGAAAGTACAGGGGTAATATCTCTAGGACCTGGAGCAAATCATCTTTATTAATTATAAATACATCAGGGAAGGGGAATGGGAGACACATTTTAGAGATTCAGAGACTGATTAGAGGTGGCCTTCTTTCCAGAGGCTTCCTGAGCCTTCTGAAGTTGTATTTCTGTTGTTTTGTGTGGGTGGGGGCGTGTGTATGTTCATATTTATGGCAGTGTAAATTCAACATTTTTTAAATTACTAAGAGTCTCAGAGGGGCCCAGGGAAGATTAATCCTAGCCATAAATTATCTTTAGGCAAATTAGAAAACTATGCTTCTTTCTCAGGACACTGTACTGTCATCTACCAGAAAATTATTATAATGACTATGTACTGCTGTAAGGACTAACACCACTCTGAAGTTGTGTATGTATGATCTGCAGAGCTGTGGGTCCACACTCCCAGGAGAGAGGCTGCTAGCCCACCCCAGAACTCGGCTCAGTGGTGGAGTGTCCCTGAGTTCAAGGTCACCTCTTTTTGGCCCTCTCCTTGTCTTTTACATTTTCACCACACAGATCCAATCTACATGCTAATAATTGAATATTGAATAATTTATTAGATTCCAAATACATAAATTATTCCCCCCATTTTTTTTTTTTTTTTACTGAGCACTTTAACACAGAGCTGCATCCCCAGCCCATTTTATTTTTCATTTTGGACAGAATCTCACTAAGTTGCTAAGGCTAGCCTTGAACTTGCAATCCTCCTGCCTCAGCCTCCCAAGTAGCCAGGATTACAGGTGTGTGCCACGACCCCCAGAAAATTATTTCCTTTTATTCTCATGTTTTTGAGAATAGCATACCCATTTTCAAATGAGAAAAACAAAGTTTACAGAGGTTAAATTACACACCAAAGGGCACATAGTTAGGAACTGTGCTCTGAGTTGGACCAAGACCATTGAACTCCAGTGCATGCATTGGTCTCACTGAATTGCTAGGGCCTTGCTAAGTTGCTGAGGCTGGCTTTGAACTTGCCATCCTCCTGCCTCAGCCTCCTGAGCCTCTGAACTGCTTCCCAGAGATGAGTATGTCCATCAGAAAGCTGAAAGATCTAGGCTCAGTTTAGAACAGTGCTTTGGTGAAGGGTAATACATGTACTACTAGTGGTACCTGAAATATTTTAGGCAGCAGATGGAGAACATTTTTAATGGTTACTAAATTATTTTAACCATATCAGAAGTATATGAAAATATATGTGACATATATGATATACCATATGTTACATATATCATATGATAAATGTTAATTATATATGATATATATCACATATATATCATATATATAACATCATATAATATATCATGATTGTAGTATAACACAGAGTACTACAGTTATGCTAATCATAGTATAATATATCATAATTGGGATTTTTACCAGAGAAATGAAGATTTATGCTCACACAAAAGCCTATACACAGACATTTACCTCAGCTTTATTCATAATAGCCACAAGCAATTCAAATGTCCTTCACTGGCCAGGCACTGTGGCACAAGCCAGTAATCCCATCAGCTCAGGAGGCTGAGGTAGGAGGATTGCAAGTGCCAGCCTCAGCAAAAGTGAGGCTAAGCAACTCAGTGAGACCCTGTCTCTAAATAAAATACAAAATAGGGCTGGGGATATGGCTCAGTGGTCGAGTGCCCCTGAGTTCAACCCCCAGCACCCCCTCCCCAAAAAATGTCCTTCACTGAGTGATGGTTAAATAAAGTGTGATACATCCGTGTCATAGAATACCACTCAACAATTTAAAAAACTGGACTACCAATACATGAAACCTGGATGAAAGTCCAGAGAACCACATTGACCGAAAAAAAGTAAATCCTAGGCTGGGGGATTCTGGTCCAGATGAAAACCTCTGGATCTTGACTGCGTCTATGTCAGAATCCCAATCATGGAAATGTACAGTTTTATAAGATGATACTGTTTGGGAAAACTGGGTGACGAGTACCCAAGATTTTCCAGTAGGGTCTCACTGAATTGCTAGGGCCTTGCTAAGTTGCTGAGGTTGGCTTTGAACTTGCCATCCTCCTGCCTCAGCCTCCTGAGCCTCTGGGATTACAGGTGTGCACATCTCTGTCCAGCCAGTTTATTTCTTATAACTGCATGTGAATCTACAATTAACTAAAAATAAAAAGGTTAATTTAAAAAAGCCCTCAGATTTCAATAATAGTATTGTTTTGGATGAAGCTAACAAAAAGCAGTTAATTGAGAGAAAATATTAGGTATATATTGTATTGGGGCAGAGCTGATACTGACTCTTGCACAGAGGTTAACAGCATGGTTCTAAGGATCATCCAGGCATAAATTACATCATCTCCCTGAGCTTTAATTTTCTTCTTATGTAAAATGGGGATGATGGTGTAAGAATTATGGTATGCAATACCATATGAGGGCTTAGAAGAATAGTTAGAAAAGAAATGATGTCTATGTTTCTGACTAAAATCTGCCCACATCATGAAGATAGTACAGAAGTATCTGGAGTTTTGGAAACATGAGTTGAAAGTATTTTTCCTAAATGAGTGTTGTAGTGTAAATGCAGTATGGATGGCGTCTTAGAGGTCATGTTCTTTATCAACTCTGCTAGTCAATAAAGTTTCCTCATCTTGTCACGTTGGCCTAAATTCGGCAAAATCTGTGTCACAGCACCATCAGAAATAGGATTTCAATTTGTGAATATAAGCTAATATGTTCTAACACTCACAGCCCTGGATTAACATCTGCATTCTACCCTTGGCCAGTGAATTCAGCCTCCTTATGTCTCAGTTTATTCATTAATAAAATGAAAATAATAATATAACATGCTTCTGCCAAGCATGGTGGCACACACCTGCAATCCCAGCGGCGGGGGAGGCTGAGGCAGCAGGATCGCAAATTCAAAGCCAGCCGCAGCTACTTGGTGAGTCACTAAGCAACTTAGCCAGACCCTGTCTCTAAATAAAATATTAAAAGGGCTGGGGATATGGCTCAGTGATTAAGTGCCCCTGGCACCAAAAAATATATATATATATTTTATATTTGCATGTATTCTTAAATATATATTATAAATATATACATTTAGATCTAAAATATATTTTTAAATATATATGAATATGTGTGTGTGTGTGTGTGTCTCTCTCTCTCTCTCTCTCTCTATATATATATATATACACTTTTTTTTCCTTTTATGCCAGGGATTGAACACACACCATACTGCTTATGGTGCTGGGGGTTAGATGAAATAGAGGCTGAATTGTACTCGCTGTAATTTGATGACAAAGCATTAAATAGTCTCTTCGGCTTTTTTTTTTTTTTTAAATTTCCCGTGATTCGATTCTTTTTCTTCAATTTCATTTTTCGGAATTAGATTATTTGTTCACATTTGAAGTTTTGCATTTAATAACTTCAGTCATTCATTTTTAACTTCTCAATGCCCTTAATACAAACTATTTTGGTTCTGTTTAGATGGCACAGAGCTGTGTCTACCAACTTAGTAAAACAAAATGTATTGATCCCTAAAGAGGAATCCTCCAGTGAAAGTGACCCTGGATTTCATGAAAGTCAGCAAAATCAGAAAACAAAATGGATCAAGAGAGTAAAGACTGCATTTGGGAGGATGCTGTCATCCAAGAGCAGAGGCAAAGCAGCAAGTATCAGCAGAGAGGGCTCCACTCTCCGCCGGGAAGCCCTCGGTTCCAACACACAAGGCCTTCTTCCTCGGATTGTCAAGGAGCTTCCTTCTCCCAAGTTGTTTACCAAACCAAGAGTGAGAAAGCGCTCACAGAATGGTAATCAATGGCCATTTATCAAATAAGTGTCAGACCCAAGACGGATAGTAAAATAAGGATGGATTCTTTTGCTGCCTGCAATAGTTTGGATACTGTTTCAGTCAACCTTTTCGCTGCTGTGACCAGAAGCCCTGACAAGAACAATTAGAGGAGGAAAAGTTTGTCTGAGGACTTACAGTTTCAGAGGTCTCAGTCCATACACAACTGGCTCCATTCTTCCGGGCCTGAGGTGAGACAGAACATCATGGCAGAAGTGTGTGTTGTAGGGAAGCAGCTGGGAACATGGCACTAGGAAGCAGAGAGAACTTGCTTCATAGGGGACAAAATATAGGTCCTAAAGCCACGCCCCCAATGACCCACCTCCTCCAGCCACTTCTCACCTGCCTCCAGTTACCACTGAGTTAATCCCATCAGGGATTAATTCACTGATTGGGTTAAGGCTCTCACAACCCAATCATTTCTCCTCTGAACCTTCTTGCATTGTCTCACAGATGAGCTTTTGGGGGACACCTCACCTCGAAACCATAACAGATATTGAATGTCCCCAAAGACATGCTTACAGGTTTGGTCCCCAAGTTCATACTATTGGGAGGTGGTGGGACCTTTAGGAGGTGGAGTCTAGTAGTAGGTCCTGGGTCATTGGGGGTGTGCCCTGAAAGGGGATTATGGGATTCCTGCCCCTTCCTGTTCTTCTTTTGCTTCCTGGTTTTGCTCTGCCAAGTGCTTCTTCTTACCACTGCCATCCAGCACACCTACCAAAGGCCTGAAAGTCATGAGTCTATGTGATCATGGACTAAAATCTTTAAAACTGTGAGCCAAAATAAACCTTTTCTCTTCATAAGTCAATCATCTCAGGTATTTCATTACAGTAGTAGAAAGCTGACTAACAGGGCTGGGGTTGTGGCTGAGTGGTAGAGCACTTGCCTAGTATGTGTGAGGCACTGGGTTCAATTCTCAGCCCCACATATAAATAAATAAAATAAAGGTCCATTGACAACTGAAAGAAAAGAAAGAAAGAAAGAAAGAAAGAAAGAAAGAAAGAAAGAAAGAAAG
>JAJEJO010000819.1:1107849-1135600 GCA_020662805.1 Glaucomys volans
AAGAAAGAAAGAAAGAAAGAAAGAAAGAAAGAAAGAAAGAAAGAAAGCTAGCTCACACACTATCCGAAGTATGGCAACTCCCAGGGGCTAGTTTAAAACATAGAATCTCAGGTTCCTCCCACGTCTATTGAGTCAGAATTTCAGTAAGATCCCCAGTTGACTCGTGCATACATCAGGAGAAGCACTGGATTAGATTGACTTACGGTTGGTCTAGTCAACATAAAATAACTCATTAAATGTATACACATACAGATGCACATATGTGTATGTATACATACGTATATATTAGAAAATCAAACTAAAGTAGGATTTTTTTGTTTTATTTCTGGAGAAAGCAATGATACAGCCTTTCAAATGGCGACTTCCAGCAGTGGAGGGTGTAGGGAGAATTAAATGAATAAAATTTGCAATTGGTGAATCAAAAAGGAGGTTTGATTTTCTTTTTTTAAATTTTTTTAATTTGTTCTAATTTGTTGTACATGACAGTAGAATGCATTTATACATTGTGACTTTCTTACATCTACTTTTCATGTTCTGTGTGGAAGGACCAACATTTGAACTGTTAACTTCAAAAAACATTTTTTTTTTGCAGTATTGTAATGCTATTCCTTGGGGTTCTATGAATTATGGGTAATAATATCACCAATGTTCACATCCTCCTTTGTAGCTTAAAAAATTCAATAGTCTATATTTTAGAGAATTTTTAGGTTGACAGAAAAATTGAGTAGAAAATGCAAGAGAGTTCCTATATAATCTTCTTTCTCTCCCCTACTCCTAGAGTTTTCCCCATTATTAACATCTTGCTTTGATATAATAGGTTTGCCATAACTGATGAGCCAATATTGATATATTCTTACTAATAATCAAAGTTCACAGCTTACATTAGAGTTCATTCTTTATGTTGTACAACTTTGTGGGATTTGATGAACGCGTAATGTCATTGGGGTCATGTGTCCATGATTACAGCATCCTATTGATTGCCTGAAATATCTTTGATATTTTTAATCCTTTTGGCGCAGTAACAGGGAACATATATAGTCCTGTAACCTCACATTTCATACAGTGATTGGGCTGCAGATCTGGTTGCTGCTTTTCCCAGGGTTGGAGGGACCCAAAGAAACAAAAAATTGATGGCTTCCAGCTGATTGATTGCCCTTTCAAATAGACTCTGTCTTCTGGAAAAAACAGTTGCTAATATAAGCATCCAGACATCGAGCAATTACCTGGTAGGGGTTGACCTGTATATTTCTATTGAAAATAACAAAGACTTCTAAATACTATTGGGGCTTGAGTCTAGTGGGAAACACGACCAAAGTTCTTCTACTGAAAAAAAAATTTTTTTGTCTCAGTTGGAATAATAAATCTCTCAACCAGATTTCTCCAGAAAACATGCCCATCCTTTAGGATGCAGCTCAAACACTATTACCTTGTGTTTGTGATGGCCCAGAGATAGTTAGAAAGTTGCTTCCTATTGAACTCCAGAATTATTATTATTATTATTATTATTATTATTATTATTATTATTATTACCAGGGATTAAACCCAGGGGCATTCAACCACTGAGCCACATTCCCAGCCCTTTATTAATTTTTTTTTTCACAGTGCTGGGGACTGAACCCAGGGCCTTGTGCTTGTAGGGCAAGCACTCTACTAATTGAGCTACATTCCCAGCCCTATAAATTTTTTTTTTTTAATTTTGAGACATGGTCTTGCTAAGTTGCTCAATAAATTGCAGAGGTCAGTTTTGAACTTGCAATCCTCTTGCCCCAGCCTCTTGAGCTGCTGGGATTACAGGCACGCACCACCACGCTGGGCCAGAACATTTTTTTAATCTACTTAATAAAATGTTTGCTAAGTGCTTATTATTATACCCATCATAGAATTAGGGATCAATTAGCAAATGAAACAGATATGGCTCCTGCCCTCATGGAGTTATGACATAGAGGGACTTTAAACATTTTAAAGTAGAAGACCAGGGTGCTATGGAAACAGATGCCCTAATTTTAAGGGGGCTTTAAGAAAGACCTCCCTGAGGAGAGAATTGAGATCTGAAAGATGACTAAAATGAGTAAGAGTTAAACAAGGAAAGAGTGGGGATAATAATTTTCCAAGAAGGAAGAGCATGTTCAAGTCTCACTATCAAGAGAGGATCAAGCATAATCAAGACATGGAAGTAATCCATCTACAATGGGTGGGAGCATTGAAAGCTGTGAACTTTCAACCAGAGAACCAGTCTGGTTGAAAGAGGTGGTACAGATGTGGTAGAACCCATCTTTTAACTTTTAACTTTCTCCCAACAGCAATCAGAAACCATTGAATACTTTCTAGCTGGGGATTTATGTAATCTGATTTATATTTTTAAAAGACATCTGTGGAGACAGAGTAGAGACCGCACGAGACTAGAGCAAGATCAATACAAGAATAGAGGACAATAATCCAGGCATGGATGACACTAGCTGGATGGTGGAAAAGGGAGATGGAAGTTTCCAGGTTGGGCACCTACTGGAGATAGAGTGAACATTTGCCAAGACTAGGAGCAATGGACTGGATTGGAGTCATGAGTTCTGGTCAGTTTCTTTTTCTGGGGCAGGGGGGTTACCCGGGATTGAACTCAGGGGCACTCAACCACTGAACCACAATGCCAGATCTGTTTTATATTTTAGTTAGAGACAGGGTCTCACTGAGTTGCTTAGGGCCTCACTAAGTTGCTGAGGCCGGCGATCCTCCTGCCTCAGCCTCCAGAATCACTGGGATTACAGGCATGAGCCATCATACCCGGCCTCATCAGAGTTTCTGAGTTGAGGTCTTTGTAGAATAAGTAGGTGGTGGTGTCAAGTAAGTTAATGTATCTTTTATTGAAATCCAAAACTTCCAGAAAAGTCCTTATCAAGGGACCTTAAGCAGAACAAGATGATTTTGGGTGCTGCACCCAGAGTGAAGTGACTTTGAAACAGCAAATTGTGCCTTGTCCCCAATGCCATCACTACTTTTGATTGAATCAAGGAAAAGGGTCATTTCGTGCCCCTCCCCTCCTTTTTAATAAAGGAAGAGTAACCTCAAGTTCAGCGCCTTCTGCGGAAAATGACATGATTTTGTTTTTACCACATACATTTTAATGCCTGTTTGTGATATTGGTTTCCAATTTATGGTAGCATTTTAAAATTGCCTTTATATGAGAGAAAACATCTGACCCTTGCTGAGTCTGGTAAGTTATATCCCATGTTTATATGATTATGTCAAAATGAACCTCAAATATTATGTATAATAATACACTGATAAAAACACAAAAAGAAAAAAATAAAGTTGTCTCATAAACACACTTATTGAGTTAGGGACTGAACTGTTACAAAGAAAATGTTAAGAAATCTTGGGTTCACATGGCTCCTGAATGTGGGGAAAAAAAAAAATTCAAATAGTATGTGAGTGACCAAGTTCTGACCACATTTCTGAAAAACAAATTTAAATTCTGTTTTAATCAACAATAAATACTCGAACTACTTGAACATTACTATTATAATATTCAATGAACACAGAGGGAACTTAGGGACTCCTATGTGTGGTAGATGCTTAGTAGGAAAAAGTACTGGGTTTTCTCAGAGGACAGAGGGGTCTTGCTTTAGATGGATCAGAGGGGGCTCTGCAAGAGGTGGCTTCCTGTAAGGACACAATGTTAAAGGGCAAGCAATATAGCGTGATACTAAACCTCCAAGAGAGAAGTGACCACCTTGTCAAGACTGGGTCGGTGCCTGCAGAGTTCATGACCACATAAGGCAAATGTGTGCAGCAGAACATGTAAGATTAGGAAAATCAAATCCATTTTTTTGCTTTGAACCTCAAAGGAGAAAAGCTACTGAGGAAGCAGCATATATTGCCTTCTTTCCAGAATAATTTCAAATAGGAACAATAGGTTTTTAACTGTGCTTTTCACTGGTTCTTTCTTCTTTTTCTTCTTTCTCCAAGCAACCATACAACTTGATGTTGTAGAAGCTGAGACAGAGGAGATAACCCAAGGGAATACACTCCTCCGGGCCAGGAGAACCACCAAGCGGTTATCTGTGACATCTCTTCCTTCAGGGCTGCAAAAGGTAAAATGTTAAATTGCCTCTAAAGACCTGCAAATAAGAACATTTATGGATTTAAAAAAAAAAAAGTTCTCTCCTACCTTAAGCCCCCCATAAAAATTCCTTTAGATCTGCTGCTTGTGTCTCTTCTCCAAGAATTTGGGGCTCAGCGCAAGGGACTTCCAGGTCAGATTCCTCTAGTTCTAAACTCAAACTGTTCAGCTTCTACTATGGTCTGGGCAACTGGGGATCAGGGGTAGAATTTTATACTGACTTGCTCAAATATTCAAATGTCAAGTTAGCATATTAGCAATCTGGCCTCTCTGTATGGAGAGGAATTCACAGACCAGTGCTGTCCATCCATTAAATGTGGCCAGGGTCAATGAGGAACTGAGTTTTTAATTTCATTTCTTTTTTTTTTTTTTTTTTGTCGGTGCTGGGGATTTAACCCAGGACCTTGTGCTTATGAGGCAAGCACTGTACCAACTGAGCTATATCCCCCGCCCTTCATTTAATTTTAAATGAAATTAAATTGAATTAATTGAAACAGCCACATGTACAGCATGAACAGTGCCATGCTTGATAGTCTGTATAAACAAGTTATTCAGACTGTTTTTTAAAATGTCATAATTTAATTCAAAAAATTGGATCTTTCTTATCCTTTCATTCTGTCTTTCAATAGATGGCATCTTATTATGCTGCCCTGGCTGGTGTGGGGTTTTTGTTTGTTTGTTTAGTACCCAGGGATTGTACTTAGGGGTGCTTAACCACTAAGCCACATCGCCAGCCCTTTTTTAAATACATATTTTATTTAGAGACAGGATCACACTGTTGCTTAGGGCCTCGCTAAATTGCCGAGTCTGGCTTTGAACTCACGATCCTCCTGCCTCAGACTCCCAAGCCGCTGGGATTGGTGTACCACTGCACCCAGCTCCCCTGGCTGGACTTGAACTCCTGAGGTCAAGCCAGCCTTCTGCCTTAGCCTCCTGAGTACTCAAGTAGCTGGGACTCTAGGCATGTGCCATTACTCCCAGCCATCCAGATATTTCTTTTTTTTTATAATAGGGTGAACTCAGGAGTGATATTTGTGATCCTGCCTCTGCCTACCAAGTTGCTGGGGTTACAGGCATGCACCACACACAGCAGTCCAGACTATTTTTGAAAAATAGAAACCTGAACTATTATTATTTTATGTATAATAAGCACTTATTCAATCTGCTACTACCTGGACACAGTGGCATATGCCTGTAATCCCAGCTATTCAAGAGACTGGCAAGGCCTTAGCCATTTAGTGAGATCCTGTCTCAAAATAAAATTAAAAGGGGGGCAGGCAGGGAGACTGAGGGTATAGCTTAGTGGTAGACAGTCTCTGGGTTCAATCCCTAGTACTACTAAAACAAAACAAAAGCAAAAATCCTGACATAACGTTTTTTGGGTTTTTGTTTTGTTTTTGGTACCAGGGATTGAACTCAGGGGCACTCAACCACTGAAACACATCCCCAGCCCTATTTTGTATTTCATTTAGAGACAGGGTCTCACTGAGTTGCCTAGCACCTCGCCATTGCTGAGGTTGGCTTTGAACTCATTATCCTCCTGCCTCAGCCTCCTGAGCTGCTGGGATCACAGGTGTACACCACCATGCCCGGCCCAAAATCCTGACATTATGTTCCAAACCCTGTTCTAAGTGCTTTAAAAATATCAACTCCAATACTTATTACAACATCCTTATAAGGTAGGTAGCAATACTATCCTTATTTTAGGAATGACACTAAGAAATTTGCCCAGTTGAGGGCACAGCCAGGTTTCCAACACAGGAAAGATAAAAATGGATAAATTTGGCTCTATTTAAATAAGAAATTCATGCCTCGAAAAACATCAAACCTAGCTCTAGATTCCCCCTCTTTTTTCCTTAGTAGTACTCAGGGTCCTGTGCATGCTAAACACATGCTCTACCAATGAGCTACGCTTCCAGACCTCATTCTCAATTACTATGCTACGTATTAATGTATTAATTTTACTAATCTCTGGGTCCAGTATGGTCCAATTTCTGGGTCCAAAATTAACTAATTTAAAAATTCAGTTCTTAAGTTGCACTAACTCCATTTCAAGTGGTTAATAACCACATGTAGCTAGTGGCATTTGTATTGGGAAATAGCACTGATAAAGACTATGCCCATTTTCATAGCAAGTTTTATCAAACAGCACTCTAGAACACTGCTATCAGAGTGAATCACTATTAGTTTTGAAATTTGCCCCATGTGCAAAATTCCTATCTATTGCATCCCTACTATGTTCTGGGGCCTAGGTTTGTGGCTTAATGGAGGCACTAGTCTTGCTGTTGTGGAACTTGCAGTCTAATAGAGGAGAAATACAGTGAACGGTGGTTCTGCAGAGCAGTGAGGTTAAGGACAAGGTTTTGAATAGATGACACTTGGACAAGTGGACATCCATATGGGAAAAGAATGGCATTTGTTTTCCTACCTCACATCATATACAAACATTAATTCTTGTTGGTTTACAAAAATCTTAAAACTTCTGGAGGATAAGAAGAATATATTCATGATTTCAGGACAAAGACTTCTTAGTACACCACAGTGCTAACCTTAAAAATAAAAATGGATAAATTTGGCTCTAATTAATTAAGAATTTCATGCCTCGAAACACATTAAAGCAGAAATTAGCAATTGGTTATAAAAAATTTGATTTTGCCCTTGCAATGTTCTCACAATGTTTTAAAATTAGACTATTTCAAATAAAAATCTAGATTTTCAACTTTGTTCCGAAAAATAGGGAGCTTTGCAAACACAAGGCAAGCAATTCCTCAAAGCAACCATGAGAGGCAGCAAAGGGGCACCCGTCTGCTGGCAGCCTGGTTCCAGGCCACACAGACCCAACTGATCCTGGTTTACAAATCCTGCCTAGGAACTGGACTTTGTGAGAGTTGTAGTCAATGAACACACAGAAATAACTTGGTAACTACTGAGTGTGGTAAATGCTTAGTATAAAAAAGTACTGGGTTTTCTGGGAGAGAGAACATAAGGGTCTTGCTTTAGTTGGAGATCAAGGAAGGTCCTGCAAGTAGCATTTGAGCCAGGGCAAGCTGGTGGGGCTCAGCAAATTGTAAGCTCCTTCTCAGGCAAAGGGTATGGCCCTGACATGGTCCCACATCCTACTCCGTGTAGATTTCACTATAATCCTTAATTATTAAGCACCAAGGGGTCAGTGAACCCAGTAAGTCTAAAAAGGGCATATTAGCCAGAAGCCATGGCGTAGGAATGGTTTCCAACAGCAGCACTTATCAGGACAGGTTACTTGTAGCCAATAAGCTAGGGACAATAGAAGTGTCAGGCATAGGGTAAAAAACACCCAGAGCTTTCTTTTTGCGTTTGGAGTCATGACTGCCGTGAAAATAAGGAAACCTGCAGAAACGAGATCAAATTAACAACTGGATCCAGTGATAATGAGCTTTCTGGGGCACTGGTCCACAGCAGCCTCACACTCACTGTGCTCAGCAGCTGCAGAGGCAATTTCTTCTTCTTCCTTACGAATGACCTGCTTTTTTCCCTGACACTGTATATTCTTTCAGAGCCAGACAATCTAATTTCTCTGCACCCTATGGATCTCTTCAAAGGGAGCTGTGGGCACAA
This sequence comes from Glaucomys volans, assembly GCA_020662805.1. Lineage (NCBI taxonomy): Eukaryota > Metazoa > Chordata > Mammalia > Rodentia > Sciuridae > Glaucomys > Glaucomys volans. The sequence continues at coordinate 1,115,558 of JAJEJO010000819.1, forward strand.
AGGAGATACATGGGGCGTGGAGAATAATATGAATACGGTCTCAACCCATTGTTGTTATGTGGCAAATGTTCACTTTTTGAGAGAATGTCCAAAGGGTGAGAATTCTTATTTAAGCACTATTATAGACATTACATTGGTATTTTCAAATCCCATGTTTTTGCATTTTTCTAACAGGTACCATATTCATCAAAAAAAAGACCACACTTTCCATCACTTAAAAAAAAGAAACGCAGTATTCTCCAAAAATCAGATCTGACAGTAGGAAAGCTTCAGATGCAGGTATTGGACAAAGGCTTTTACATTTTGTGTGTGAAGCATCAGAGGACCAGGCTCAACTAAACACATAGCCCTCTCAGACAGCTTGGATAAAATTAACAATTAGTATTAAGAAATAATGTTAGTGGGGGCATTCTGAGAGTGGCTAGGGCACCTAGTTGGTGCGGTGTGCCTAATAAATATTAAGTGAATTCCATTAAAATTAAGGCATACGTGTAGGTTTCTTTTCACAAGAAATGAGATCACCTTTACCACCAGGGGGTAAATGTTATGTTTTCAAGCTCTGTTTGCTATGTCTTGAATTAGAATAATACTTGGGGGCTTGCAAAATGTCTGATTCCACAATTCATCTCCAGGAAAAGCAAATATCTCTTTGGTTTTGACAAGTGTTTCCAACACGTGGCTTCATCTGTCACAGGTGGATGACCTTGTAGAAGCGGTGGCAGATAAATCCATGAAACTACTGGCCCAAAGACATGCTGAGCTTCAACAGTGTGAGTTTCTGGGAGATGAAATTCTTCAGTCTTCTAAGCAGTTCCAGAGGATATCCAAGAGAACCATGAGAAAGTATAAACTGAAAAATGTGTGCTTCCCATGTACGTGCTGCTGCTTCTGATCTTGTTTCTGACTGGAAAAGAACTGACTAATTAGAACAAATTAAAAAATATATATAAAGCAAAAAAAATTTTTTAAATAATAAAAAAAGGGCTATCTTTGCAGGAATTCTTATTTTTTGGTACATAATCCTGAATAAATTTCTCCAGTGAATTAAAAGATAGGGGTGAATTTTAAAGAATATTCTCCCCAAGAATTATTTTTAAAGGATCCTTTTTGAAAAATTGATTTTTAAGTCTGAGTCCATAGAAACAAATTTTTGCTTCATAATTCTAATAATGGAAAATAAACTTCTGTCAGGGTATAGCAACTCTGCAAAGAAATTTCTCCCCTAACAAGGCAGAAGAAGCATTTAAAGGTATTATGATAACAGGACTACTACTGAGCTAATTTTAAACTTTCATTTTAAAGATAAAAAGTCATATTAAAATTATAAAAATGTAACATTTTGAAGGTATGATTCATGCAAAATGTCATGTCTTTGAACTAAAATAAATGGATGAGAATGGAACCTAACAAGTTTTGCAATGTAATTCAATACTTAAGAAAATTACAAGTGATTCAGCCTTAGCTTAATTTTTATAAGATCATTTTAAACTACTTACTTCAAATAACTTTTCATTTTATTAATATGTTTTTTGATTGAAAATTACTTCTAAAGACCAAAACAATAGAGAAAAAACAGAAAACATTTAACAACCACATTCCTCAAGTACTAGAGAGAGCTATAGAAAGCAATGCATATGGATTTACTTTGGCTCTTATAATTACCTCTGACACCAGCGATTCTTAACATCACAGAAACTTAACATCCCCACAGTAAACATATACCACAACATTCTGCGTGTAATTTCATAGGTTCATGGCCCTCCAGAAGCCTATTCGTGGACTTCATTTTCTAAAGTGGTAATGATTTCCAGGAATTGACTCAATGCCCCATGTACATCCTAGAAATGCCACCTTTTCAGTCTTCACTTATTTTATAAGGCAATCAATGTTACCAGTTACTAATAGGCACAAACATGTAGCTTGAAGACATTTTATTAAACATTTTTGGGTGTTGCTTCCTACCTTTTAAGAATGAAAAATGCATTTCAATAAAAATAAATATACACTGAAGCCATTTTCCTTTGTGTGAAGAAATATAAATGAGATGTGCATTAATATTTAAAAGCAAAGCAATTCACTGCCAAAACTTCAAATACATCAAAAGCACAACAAATTCTAAACACACTAAGATCACATAGCTCTTTCAATATTCTTGGGAATGGTGATTCGCCTGCCTACGGCTTAGGATCTGCTTCCATGCTTGTTTCTTGAGCTTCCTCTACCTCTGAGAGCTTTTCATCATCTGTAATTGAGAAAGATACACAAAACCTTAGTCAAATTTGCCTACATTTTATGTTTAATGCATACATGAAAACATTTTTACCTTTTATTAGTCAATACATTTAAAGCAAAGATGGCAAAATGGCAATCTGTGACTGCAGCTGTCTCATGTAAATGATTTTAAAAATGCTGTTTGGTTGTTGTTGCTTATTAGTTGAATCAAAATTTAAAATTTGTGTGACAGATTTCACTTTAAAAAGTCAATCTAGGCCTTGGGACAATCAGATCAAGTGACACAGAAATTTCCAGTTGGCTATAATCAATACAAAGAGCAAGTCTTCCCTTCCTTAGAAATAATTTAAAATTCATTACATGTCTTTCATTTTCTTCACTCACCCCTCAACCACTGAAAAATCTTCATAAACGTTCGTGTCGAGACAATTTCTACTTACTTTCCAACGTTTGCTGCAGTTCGTGGATGGTACTAAGAAGAACATGAAACTGTTTCCGTCTCAATTCCAGCTGTATTAACAACAAAAATTTATATGAATTGATCTATAAACACACAGACATACATATCATTAGAAAACAAAGGTGAACATATATATGCAAATACCTTATCTTCAACACTTTCTTTAATATGTGAAAGATGCTCTAATTCTTTTCCCAGAGCCTCTAATTCTCTGAAAAAAAAAAAAAAAAAAAACAAAAAAAAAAAACAGGGCTATATTTTGCTGTTTGGGGGAACAGAACTTAAAATTCATATCAAATATTTAAAGTACTAAATAGTATTTTTAAAATGTAAAAAGGAATTAAAACACTTCATTATGGTGAGACTTTTAAAGTTTAGAACTTCTTAACTTCTAAGTGTACACTATTTTCATTAAAACTACATTTTTAGATAAAGTTTTTAAAGTACAGGAAAACACAGATAATAGAACAACCCAACTCAAGAAATGATACATTTTATCAAACTAACTTCAAGTTTTTCTTTCAGTTTAAAGAAACAAAACAAAACCCACTGCTGATTAATTTGAAGTACTCTTTGAACCTTGCCTCCCCACCCCACACCTGTCCTCTACCTCAGGCCTTTGCGTGTCCTCCACTTTTCACTCATACAGCCATTGGATCATTCCAATCCTTTTGTAATGCATGCATTTGTGTTTCTGAATAATATGCAGTATTAGTAAATAATATTTGATAGGGGTTTTCTAACTTTTATAGATAGTTATTATTTTATATGTATTTAGAAAATTAGAAATAATTAAAAATTCATCAAGTATCTTTCATTTTTTTCACTGATTATTTTTTGGAATCTGTGTTGCAAAAGTATTTATCTAGCTAGGCCTGGTGGTACACATCTATAATCCCAGAGACTCAGGAAGCTGAAGCCAGAGGATCACAAATTCAGTCAATCTCAGCAAGTTAGTGAGATCCTGTCTCAAAATAAAAAATAAAAAGTGCTGGGGCTGTAGCTCAGTGGTAGAGTGCCCCTTGGTTCAATCCCCAGTACTACCAAAGAAAAAAAAAAATCTACCTAGTTTTTCACTGCTGTTTGGTATTTCATTACATGAATAGAATATGTTCTATCCATCCATTTTCTCATTGAGACACATTGCATGCATTTACTACCTATAGGTAGTAAGCTTGGAGAAAGAAAAAGATCTAATCAAGCAGTGTCGGGATATAGAATGTTGAAAATCTGATTCCTCCTTTTGACACATATTATTTATTTCTATAAAAATGAAACATATAGATGAGTATTCGAATATTTATGTATAAAGGCTACTTCCTTTGCAAGGAAAAGCTCTAAACTTACTTTAATGTCTCATGTCTGTCTGGATGATGCTGGATCACTTTTGCCAAAGCATCATATTCTGAAACACATAAAAAATATTTACCAAGATTTCTTTAAAAATCTTAAATATCAAAAGAAAATATATAGTATCACACAACTCTCCTACTCATCTTCCTAGTACATAAAGAAATGAAAACAAGGATGGATAGAGAGTATTGCCAGTTTCATGTGATTCAACCATAACTATAATGATCTGTGACATCAAAAGTGTTAATAAATACAAGGATTTTGGCTCCCAATTGTTTTTTTTACTTACATGTCCTGGACAGAATATAAGAGATCAGCATAAGCATTAATGAATTTAAGTCATTACTGATTGGTGGAATGAATCTGAAAAGGATCTTACTCTTTGCCCAGTGCATGTGTGTGGGGTGGCGGGGGGCTGCGGGGTGGGCGGAAATCAGTGAGGAAAACATATCTTACTACTAACTTGTTAATATCCTCACTCATTCAAAAGGTAAAAATTTCACAAACTTTAAATTGCTTCAAAACTAAGGTTATTGTTGCTGCTCCACTGAGACCTCCAAGATTAAGTCATGTTGCTTATATTAACATTTCTATGAAATGGTAAGTAGTGGGGTTCACATAAAAGCCTCCTAATCAATAAAAATACTTTGCTGTATATTTTTAATTTGAAACTGATATTAATTATTGTATTTTGCTGTAAAACTGGCCACTGAAAGTTCAGCATACATACTTTATACTGAATAAAAAGTCAACTTTTGTTAAGGGGGAAATATACCAGGCTTAGTGGTGCATGCATGTAATTCCAACAGCTCAGGGAGGCTTTGCCAGGAGGACTGCAAGTTTGAGGCCAGCCTCAGCAACCTGTGAGACCTGTCTCAAAAGAAGAAATAGAGCTGAGTGCAGCGGCTCATGCCTGTAATCCCAGTGGTTCAGGAGGCTGAGGCAGGAGAATTGCGAGTTCACAGCTAGCCTCAGCAACTTAGTGAGGCCCTAAGCAACTCAGGGAGTCCCTGTCTCTAAATAAAATATAAAAAGGGCTGGGGATGTGGCTCAGGGGTGAAGCACCCTGGGTTCAATCCCTGGTACAAAAAAAAAAGAAGAAGAAGAAGAAGAAACAAAAAGATATGGTGATATAGCTCAGTGGTAAAGCATCCTGAGTTCCATCACCAGTACCAAAGAAAAAAGAGGCCAGGATAAAACTTTACCTTAATTAGCTCTCTAAAACAAACTAGATCATAAAAACCTACAACCCCCAAATACCATTTACATTTTTTAATTTCTTCTAATTTTTCACATATATCATCATAATTGTGATTATGCATTATTTTTTATTTTTACTTTTCCCAACTTACAAACAGAAGTAATGCCCCTATAATTAAAATTATTTGAAAGTTTATGAACTAGATAAGGGCGTACTCTAGTTATAAAGAAAGGAGATAAAACTAAACTTTAACCTTTTTCTTATTAGATAGTTAGGAAGCCTGTAAATATCTGCTTGCTTTATACTTAATGAAAACCAACTGGGTTTAAATTCTTCTCTCTCTCATGGAACACACTAACCGACCCTAAATCTAGTATACTTATACAAATCACCTTTGCTGATCAAACAAAATATTTAGGCAAATTGTCTGAAGACAGAGAAAAAGTAGTACTAAGAAAACCTGGATAATCAATACATCTCAGCAAAAACATTTTTTTTTCAGCATAGAATTCCTTTTTTTCTATTTTAAAGAGTAATATGGTTTAAAGAATTAAATGTGGCTCCTAATTCTCTTTTGTCAATTAAAATTGATTCTGCCTGTAGATTTTACTTCACATTAAAAACTGCATGAAAATACTAGTCAGTAATAAAGTATTTGCCCACTAAATCCCTCAAAACCCTTACCTTGACGATTTTTTCGTATTCGTTTTGCTTGAAGAATCTGCTTTTTGCACTCAGAAATTTTTTCATGAGCTCCAGCAATGCTACATTCTATATAAAAGGGTATTTTTTAAAAGATAGTAAGAATACACATAATCTCCATCCGTTTTCAAATTTAAAACATTTTTAAACTGAAGTTCCATTGTTAACTAAACAGATGCTGGTATTAAAAAAGTAGGCAAGCTGGGCACGGTGGCGCACACCTGTAATCCAAGCAATTTGGGAGGCTGAGTCAGGAGGATCGCGAGTTCAAAGCCAACCTCAGCAACTTAGCAAGGCCCTAAGCAACTCAGTGAGACCCTGTCTCTAAATAAAATACAAAATAGGGCTGGGGATGTGGCTCAATGGCCGAGTGTCCCTGAGTTCAATCCCTGGTTCAAAAAAAAAAAAAAAAAAAAGTAGGCAAAACCCCAATCATCACACCACAAATAAACTTCTGTAGGTAACATTTACTGTGTGCATTGTAATTGTTGTTACTCGTTTATCACTAACCCAATAAAACTGTTAGGCATTTTTCCTTTTAGATCATAAAAAATAAAAATATAGACAAAAACATTAATAACTTTAAATTTTTTTTACCTATTTCTTTGTAAATTTTTTCATAATTTTCCATTTCTCTGAGATTCATGTCATACACCAGCAAAGTTTTGCCCATTGAAAATTCACATTGAGACAGTGTACTCAGCATACGTTGGTACTGGCTATATCTGAGGAAAAAGATGTTTATGGATTGTTAAAATTGAACTACTTTAATGCAGGCAAAGATTTGCTAATTAAGTTATACCACACTCTGAGAGTAATGTTTTATTTAAAATAACTTAGAATATCCATCCCTTATGTTATCTTTTTCCAAATGTGGAATATCTGCCTTTATAAACAGCTACCGTTACTAACAAATACAAGACAGATGGACCTATGCTTTCAATCAATGTAGGCTTAATTCAAACAAATCTGAATTGTTTAAATCACTTTAAAAAATTATTTTGACTAAGAACTCTGCTTTTCACAATTGTATTCTCATAGTTTTTTTTTTCATTCTATACATATATTACACTTATTTTGTGGAAAGTGAATCTAAATGAGGAAAAATTCTGTTAAAAATCTACATGTTGCAGCAACTTTATTAACAAAGGAAAAAAATTTCATTTAGATTATCTTGTCCTATTACTTATCTGCTAAAAGTGATCAAATTAATGAGCCTTAATTTAATCTTCATTTCTTCTTTTACCTACTTTCTACATGTTTGTTTTATAAGGCCTCCAAAAAGAAGTAGGAAAAAAAATCCCCTTTTGATAAGTCAAGAGGTGACTCAACTGGACACCTAAGGTGAATGAAAATTTGAAACACTAATAGGACTTATTAAAATGACATCAGGACACTAGCAAAGAAACAATTGAAATGAATACCCTTCTTCTTGGGATCCAGAGTTGCACCACTTAATGAAACTTTTCACTAGTAAATTAATTCTTCGATCATCTCCAGCACCATCTCCATCAATGAGGAGACGCTTCCGTATCACTTCATCTAGAGGAAAGAAGGGCAAAGTGAATTAAAATGACCACCTGGCTCTTGGTAACTTTGCAGACAAATAACCAATATCACTACTCAGATGCGCATTGAAAAGATAATTTTTGAAATGTCAATGTGTTTAATGCTACTGAATTGTATACTTAAAAATGGCTAGCTAATATCTCACCTCTCAGTATACACCCAAAGTACTTAACATCAGCATATTACAGTGATGCAGCCACATCAATGTTTATAGCAGCTCAATTCACAACAGCTAAGCTATGGAACTAACCTAGGTGCCCTTCAACAGATGAATGGATAAAGAAAATGTGGTATCTATACATAATGGAATATTACTCAGCCATAAAGAAGAATAAAATGATGGTATATGCCATAAATGGATAGATCTGAAGACTATCATGCTAAGTGAAATAAGCCAATCCCAAAAAAACAAAGGCAGAAAGTTCTGATACGTGGATGCTGACTCTCAACAAGAGGGGAGAGAAGAATACACATTCAGTGGATTAGACAAAGGGGAATGAGGGAAGGGAGTGGGGGATGGAAATGGGAAAGAGGACAATGAATGGGACATAACTTTCCTATGTTCATATATGAATACATGTCCAGTGAGACTCCACATCATGTACAACCACAGAATGGGATCCTAGTAAGTTATACTCCATGTATTTATAATATGTCAAAATACCCTCTACTGCCATGTATATATAAAAAGAATAAAAAAATGGTCAATTCTATGATGTGTATCTTACAAATATATATAAAGTTTTTTAAAAGGAAGTGATTTTCTATTGTGTCAAGGTATCACAGTTGAAGAGTAAAAATCTTCAGGTACAATAAAAATAGATAAGCAACCGAGGAAATTAAGTCTTGGATAACGTTTTTTTTAAAAAATAAAATGCTGTCCAGTCAGGCAGCATGGCACACACCTGTAATCCCAGTGGCACAGGAGGCTGAGGGAGGAGAATAGCAAGTTCAAAGCCAGCCTCAGCAATTTAGTGAGGCCCTAAGCCACTCAGCGAGCCTGTCTTAAAATAAAAAATTGGGTTAAGCACCCCTGGTTTCAATTCCTGGTACCAAAAAAAAAAAAAAAGAAAAAAAGAAAAAAACCCGTCCAGATAGAAGGGAGTCAGGAATGTTCAAACATCTCTGGTTACTGAAAGGCACTGGTAAAGGAAATAGAGATTTAAAAAGATACAGTGGCAGACTAGGACAAGAAAATGAGTAATATATCAGAGAAAAGGGAGTGAATTTATTAAATAAAAGCAGAATGTAGTTATCTCATCTTAAGTTTACCCATGAGGATTTTTTTATTTTTTTAACGAGATTATCTCATTTTGCCCCAAGGAAAAGGAATAGAGTAAAATAGAAAAGCAGTACAGAAGACAGTGACAATAACAAGTGGGGTCCCAACCTGCCTGCCTGGCAGCCCTGAGCTTGTGTTTGTACCAGGACGGTAATAAAAAAGGCTAGTGGAAACCACAATAAAATATCATTTTCCATTAGACTAGCAAAGATCCAAACTTGGCAGTTAAAAGGGCTGGCAAGGGTATTGGGAAACTAAACTTATATACACTGACAGGATGTTAAGTGTTACACTCTTTTAGGGCCCCTGGATATAACAAACAAAAGGAAGAGTGCACATACCTTTCTGACTCCATAATTTTAATTCTAGGAATTGATGCTTTAAAAATATATGCACACCCCCCCACACACACACAGATATAAAGTGTTGTTCATAGTGGTGCTGTTTATAGTTGAAATAATGCAAACCTAAATATTCACCACGAAGAGACTGGTTCAATTATGAAATGATTATTCATATAATAGCATGTAGCCAAAAGAATGGCATTGGAGACTATACTCATGCCAAGAAATCGAATATTTGTTAAGTAAAATGAAAACGTGCAGAAGCACAGACAGTGTGCTGTCATTATGTGTAGAATGGGGCAGGGGTGAGAGTGAATGTGAGTGTACACATCACACTTGCGTGAGTATATTCAGAAAATATCTTTGGAAGGAGTCATAAAAAATTGGTAAGAGAGTCAGGTGCTGTGGTACACGCCTGCAATGTCAGCAGCTTGGGAGGCTGAGGCAGGAGGATCTCAATGAATTCAAATCAGCCTCAGCCACTTAGTGAGGCCCTAAGCAACCTAGTGAGACCCTGTCCCAAAATAAAACATAAAAAGGGGTAGGGATGTGGCACAGTGGTTAAGTGCCAATGGGTTCAATCTCTGGTACCCACCCCCCCCCCCCCCCCCCCCAAATAAGACTGGTAATAGTGGTTGTTTCAGAAAAGAGGGACTTACATCTAAGAGGTGAAGAAAAAAATGTAATTCCTTACATGCCATTGTACAAGGATTTTGTTTGCTTATTTTGGAGGGTTTTAGTTTCCTTTTTAATCAAATGCGTTTTTTTTTTTAAATAAGTTTTTAAAGTGTAAATAATTCCTGGAGAGCCTGCATGATGAATCAACAGCAAAATCTTTAAACAATAGTTCCTGTGTGTAGGCAGAAGGATTTTGAGCACAGGTGCATGGAGATAAAACTTTGGAAGGCAGATGACTCGAGTTTGAAAATATATTGTGGTAGCATCAGATATACATTTTTAGAATGGGGTTTGGTTGTCAGACATTGCTTTGAAAGACTGCTCTGCTACAGATCTGTCAGGTGTTTTAATTTTACATTTTAAAAATATAAACTAATGCTTTTGGTTTTTAACCATCAATGTGATTTAGAGTCTGAGAAAAATTAAAGTCCTCAAAGATATTAAAATGCACAGTATGATTTTTTAAAACTACCAATGTTTCAACTTTTTAAATGAAACAAAATGAAAGGAGCCAGACACCATAGCATGCACGCCTATAATCCCAGTGGCTCGGGAGGCTGAGGCAGGAGGATCAAATGTTCAAAGTCAATCTCAGTTCTAAAGCAACTCAGAGACTCTGTTTCTAAAGGAAATATCAAATAGAGCTAGGGATGTGGCTCAGTGGTTAAGCATCTCTGGATTCAATCCCCAGTACCAATAATAAATAAATAAAATTAAAAAAAAAAAAGGAACTGTCTACAAGGTGAGCTAGTCTGGCCGTATTGATGCTATTCAGTAATTTCTCTTACTTAATTCTGCTTTTTTCAATCCCTGTCGCTTCCTTCCCCGCTCCCCAAGCCTACCTTCTTCCCAGATGCCTGGGCCTTATATATTAAGAATTTTGAATGTAAATGCATATCAAGGAAACAGGCAGAAAACATATGAGGGAGCCGGGTGCAGGGGCGCATGCCTGTAATCCCAGCACTTGGGAGGCTGAGGCAGGAGGATCACAAGTTCAAAGCCAGCCTCAGCAACTTAGCGAAGCCCTAAACAACTCAGTGAGACCCTGTCTCTAAAAAAATAGGGCTGGGGATGTGGCTCAGTGGTGGAGTGCCCCTGGGCTCAATCCCCAGTACCAAAAAAAAAAAAAAAGAAAAAGAAAACATATGAGGGAAACTGGGCAAGGGATGGGGGGTGAGTGACCTGAGGGGGAAACTACCTGATTTTTCAAGTTTGGTAACTAAAAATGTTGAAACTCATTTTGTGATCCTTCCACCTATCTACTTTAAGATCTGTGCATTTTTATATATGTAACATAACACTCCAATTAGAAAAGTTTCTGCAAACATTTAAACACTCTCCAGGACAAATAAACCACATCTCCAGGCTGCTCTCAGCTTCCCTACCTGGGAAAAAGGTTCAAGAGGGCGAGTACTATGTCTTGTTCATCCTGTCTCCTCCTAAGCCTCTCACACTATGCCTTATAGGTTCAAATGTTCAATGAATATTCTTAAATTAGATTTGTGGTGCCTGCACTGGACCATCTGCTTTCCAAAGAGCTTTGTCTCAACTAACCACTAACAAGGGCTAGCAGGCAACCATCTTATTTTGGACAGATGTGATTATACTACTTGTACAAAAGACACGAGTATCTGATCAATCAGATGTATCCACAAGGCACCTCAGTAAATTCTGAGAATGTGAAATAAAGATCTGAGCCCTTTTATTCTCTCACTGGAGAAACAGCACACATAGGAATACACATCCAGGAAGGCTGGGTTGTTAAATGAGTGCCACAGTGCCAGACCCACAGCAGACATTGGAAAATCAGAGGAGGTTGAATCTGAGTTACTTTCTCTTTTTTTTTTTTTTTTGGTACCAGGGATTGCACCAGGGGTGCTTAACCACTGAACCACATCCGGCCCTTTTTAGTTCTTGAGACAAGGTCTCGCTAAGTTGCTTAGGGCCTCGCTAAGTTGCTGAGGCTAGCTTTGACCTCACGATTCTCCTGCCTCAGCCTCTGGAGCCCCATGCACCACTGTGCCTGGAAGAATTGCTCTTTTAACACTTAAAAATCATCAATCAAAAATAACTGAAGGGTATATACACAATGGAATATTACTCAGCCATAAAGAAGAATAAAATTATGACATTTGTAGGTAAATGGATGATGTTGGAAACTGTTATGCTAAGTGAGATCAGCCAATCCCATAAATCCAAAAGCTGAATGGTCTGATAAATGAATGATGATGCATAATGTTGGGGGGAAAGATGGCAAGAATGGAGGAAAGATAGCTAGCATAGAGGGAAGGGAGGGGTGGGGCGGGTGGGGGGTAAAATTAATAACAGAGTGTGTGACAGATACCATTGCCCTGTGTAAATGCATGAACGCACAGATGGTGTGACTCTACTTTGTGTACAACCAGTGAAACAATAGCTGTACTCCATTTGTGTTCAATAAAAAAAAAAAAAATATTCAGGAAAAAAACAAAAATAAAAAAAAATAAAGTAAAAAAAAAATAATAATTGAAGGGCATTTTACTAATTGTATTGAAATTTCAAAGAACTCCAACATCCCCAGATGAATTTAAGCAATATGACATTGGATTATGCATTGGAACATTATAATAACAAAATGCTAAAGTCCATAAATAGGGAAAAAATTAAATTTTGGAACATGAGGGAGTACGTTGAAGCTATAAGGAAAAAGAATGAGGAAGTACTCCATGTATTGATATAGAGATCATTTAAAATAATGTTATAGAAGGTAAAGAACAATATTCTCTTTCAAATACAAATGGGGGGAGATGAAAATATGTGTTTATATTTGCCTAGATACCCTGCAAGAACATATAAGAAACTAATAACAGGGGTTACCAAGAGAGGGGGTAGTGTAAGTGGGGTAGACAGGGGGTGAGGGGTGGGTAGACAAGACAGGAAATGAGAAAATAACCTTGTGTTTGGTTTTTAAACCAGAGTACTCAAAATCTCTTAGTTTTCTTTTTCTTTCTTTCTTTTTTTTTTTTTGAACTGGGAATTGAATCCAGGGACACTCAACCACTGACCTACATCCCCAGCCCTTTTATCTAGAGACAGGGCTTTGATGAGTTGCTTATAGTCTAAGTTGCTGAGGCTGGCTTTGAACTCACGGTCCTCCTGCCTTAGCCTCCCAAGCACTGAGATGACAAGTGTGTGCCACCTTGCTTAGCTAGCTATTGTTTTTAAAAGAAAAAAAGTTGAAGTCCTTCCCTTCACCCCAGGCAGGGAGAAAGCTATGAGCTCCAGCGTTAGTGTGAGAACAAATGACTGGCTCTGGGGCCTGAGTACACTAGAACACCATGAAGACTGGATGAGGGAAGTCAAATAGTGGGACCAGACATTATAAAGGCAGTTAGGGGTGGGACTCTGAGAGTGCACACTAATAAATGCCATACTACTAAATGCAGACTTTGCTGGTAGGTAACTGGGAGTTACGAAAGATTCAAGGGCAGAACTTTCTAGAAAAATCAAGCTGAGAAGAGTGTACAAAATGGACTACAACCGGGAAAAGCCCAGAAGCAGGAAGGCTGGGGCTGCCAAAGCACACACTGGTAGGAGCTAACATGACCTAAACTAAAAAGAGAGATTACAATCACAGGTCCTGGAAGGTAGTTTAGGACTGAGCAGAGACTTCGTTAGGAAGAGGCAGGGATCAATGCCAACACGGGGTGGCTTGTGCAGGAGTGCAGAAGACAAGCCGTAGCAAGGCAGGGAATTCCCTGTCCAGGAACTCACAGGCCCTCCTCCCACATTGGCCCAATCCCTCTTTAGTCTGAGTGTGCCTCCTCAGACAACCCCCTGGGTTACAAATCAAAAATTAGAACCAGTGTTTGCTTATTCACCTAGTGTTTACTTTGTGTGTGCACATAAGATCAACATTTAACATCACCTTAAAATGGGAATAAAACCACCTTCTTTGTAGGATGTGAAACTTAATGGTATATGAAAAGCACAATGCCAGTCCACAGTAGGAAAAAGAAAAAAAAAAATCATCCTATGTCCAATTTAATCCTTAACTTGTTTCATCCTAACAATGTTAGAGTAAATGCCAAAGGTATATCCAGACATATCTATACACCTATGTAGATATATATCATGCATTTATGCATACAGAATTTTCCCCAATTATGATTCTTCACAAATTTGCTTCTACCTCTAACTTACTCCAAGGTTACACATTTCTGGCTTAAACCTGTACTCATAGCGGCAGCCTAGAAAACTCTTTGCAGACCAGAATTACTGAAATAACACGTATAAAGTGCAGAGCACAATTCCACCAGCAACAAAATAAAACAAAAAGGTGCAGCTCCAGTTTGAGAGTAGCCTCTATTATTTTGAAATTTAGAGCTTCTAATACAAATGGCATAAGCAGTGTGATTTTTAATGACACTGTTGCTACTGTTAGTGATACTTTAACAATTAGGTCCATGCTAAACATATCTAAAGCATGTCTTGTCTGCTATACACACTGACTTCATAAATTAGCATGCGTGATGCCTCTGTAAGCACTTGGATTGCTTACATTAATAATTCTGGTGGGCTATGGCCCATCCTGTAAAAACAATAAAGATGGCTTGGAAATTATTTGACAGATATTAAATTAAGATGAGGAGAGATTAAGGCCATGCAAAAACAATGTTTGTACAGATTCCTGTCAGATTCATCATTGGATCAGCATCATTCGTCACTTATTAAGATGAATTACATGTGGCCTGTTTGTTAAGATTCCTATGGCAAAATAAATCCAGGTCCCTCCTTTGAAGAAGTTTAAAATCATTAAAGTAATTTTTAAGGTCAACAATATTAAAAAGACACATAAAAGGTGGGTGGAAAGAATAAATAAGATGGTTTGAATCTTCCATGTAAATAACCTTAGGACCAATCTAAATAAATGCCAAAGTAAATTTATCAAACCAAAATTATTTTTTCAAATTTTTTTAAAAAGCAAAAAACAGTATTGGGATCTTTTGTTTTTCTGTCTAAATGCTTAGAATATGATGCATCTCAAGGATGAAGTGCCAACCTTGCTTGGAAAGGCCTATTTATTTTGGTTAAAGAAACATTAAACAGTTGCATTAAATAGTTGCATCAGTTATCCTTTTGCTGGAGCAGTGGATTATGGAATAAGTTGGATGAACCTACTGGCACTGTTGGAAAAAGAAAAGGACTCCTGTTTTTATCCCACCAATGTCTAACATTGGATCAGCAACTGATATAGAAATAACCACAGCAGCAAACACTTATACGGTGTTCATACACTTATTGGTGAACATACATCCTGTTTGTCTCCGTTCACTCTGAAAAGTGTCCTGACTTGGGTAATAAATGGTCACTCGACTTCAAAGTGCTTTACATGCATTATCACACTTCATCCTTGAAACAACCCCATAAAGTGCACACTATTATCTTCCTTTTATAGATGATTGGTGCCACCTCTGCATTCATAAGAAAATATACACAATTATATTATTATATGGTTATAGGGCAGTTCCATTATTCTGTCATATTGTTTATAGGCATATTAAAATCATTACTTCAAATTTTAACAAGCACATATACATGCATTACAGTTTTCTGATTTTAAAAAAAATCTATCTTCAAAACCAACAAGCTCTTTTAAATGGAATCTAGAGTCATATCTGACCCTACTCCCCTTCTCTTCTCCCATCTGTTGCTCTGACATATCAATGTATCTACCTAATGTTCTCTGTTCTGCAAAAAGTGCTTTTGAAATGATTTCTACAGGGTACCAACCCTGTTTAACACCCTTTAAATTAACACCTCCAAGATACAAACCGTTAACATAGTTTAAATTACCAGTGACAACATCGAAACTATTTTTTCAGTTAGCCTAAATGCTACGGTGACATCAGGGGAGGGAAGGACTTTGTCACTAGCTATGTGACTTGAAGTCACTAACTCTCCAGGACGTCCACTTTTTCATCTATAAAATGGCAATGCTCCTAGTGGCTCAGGAGGCTGAGGCAGGAGGATTGAGTTCAAAGCCAGCAACTTAGTGAGGACCTAAGCAACTCAATGAGACCCTGTCTCTAAATAAAATATAAAAAAGGGCTGGGGATGTGGCTCAGTGCTTAAGCCACTCAGTTACCCTGGGTTCAATCCCTAGGGTTCACCCCGATTCCCACAAAATGACAATGCTTGTGATAATATCTATAGTCCACTATCTACAGAAGGCAAAACAGTGCCTTTCCTTCCCTCAGAAGCAAGGCTCTTCCTCAAATTAGGTGGAGAAATAAAAGGACTTCTGGATAGGCAGACCCATATGCAAGGATTACATGAGGACACTGCTAACCAGGTACCCCACATTTTTAAAAGGATACTGATCCTTTGATCCAAACTTTGTTTGTTTTGTTTTGTACTCAGGATTGAATCCAGGGGCTCTTTAGCACTGAGTCACATCCCCAACCCTTTTTATTTTTTTATTTTGAGAAAGGGTCTCACCAAGTTGCTTAGGGCCTCTCTAAGTTGCTGAGGCTTGGAACTTGTGCTCCTTCTGGCTCAGCCTCTGCCATACCCAGCTCATACTGGATCTCATCTAAGCTCCAGGGACAAGTACTGGTCCTCCTCAAAGAACTTCTCAGAATATCAAAAACCTCTGCTACTCACTGTCCTCTACACTGCCATCCCTAACCCAAGCCCTTGTCTTTCACATCAAATACGTGTGCTGGGCTCACAGCTTCCATTCTGGGCTTTCTAGAATCCACACAGCAACGGAGAATGATCTAAAAGATGAGGTGGATCACTAACTCTCCTACTTAAAAACCTCCAATCATTGCCAAGTGCCCGAAGGACAATTCAGTCTTTTATCAAAAACTCATTCTCAAAATTTAAGTATGTTTCTTCTCAGAAATTATTTTATTTACTTATTTGATTGCATGCTATTACCTCTCTCCCTCAAGCAGAAACCAGGTCCCTCCCTCCTCTGTTGTAACTAATACACTGCACTGTCTAGGTCTGAGATATTTGTTTGTTGACTAATCACAAATATTACTCATTTCAGCTCATTTTTCTCCCCAAGAGCAGAAAAGACAGGGAAGGAAAATCTGGGAAGATTTAAAGATGGAGAAGGCACAGATCTCATGATAGGAAAGCAGAAGAGTGGTCAGTAAAACAACTCATATTTAATATTTACTGACCATTACTATGTATTGGATTCAGTGCAAAGCCCTGACAACTTTTATTGCATTTCATCTTCAAAACAACCCTCTAAGGTGGATTTTACTACCTTCATTTATAGAGGAAAAAAAACTGAGGTTCAAAGACGCTAAGAACCTGCCCAAGGTCAGACACTTTATATTAGTGACAGAGTAGGGAGTGTCATGGTCTCAAAGGATGTGGGGGGCACTTGACTGCTGTACATTTACTAGAACTCATCTTCTCTCCCATCTCCCATTTACAAAATACCACTCCTCTGGAGTGCTACTCCTCAACCGATACTGAAGTAGCCCTAGTAGGCACACTCAAGTCAGAAGTGGGGGATCATCCTTGACCTCTCCCCTTCCAAACACTCAGTCACTGAAGTCCTGGCATTCTACCTCATACCTTCTGACCTGTCCACTTCTCTGCATTCCCTCTTGGTCAGTCCCAGCCTGGCCCAAGCCCCATTACCTCTCACCTGGACCATCATGCAGGTGAGAGACAGGATAAAGTAACAGTGAAGAGCAGAACTCTGGAACCAGTCTGCCTGGCTTGCAGTGCAAGTTTTCTATCCTACTACCTGTGAGACTTTAGACAAACTACTTAATCTCTTTGGGTTCCAGTTTCCTCTGTAAAGTGGGGACAATAATTAGAACACTGCCTGATACTTAGTATAAGTACGATATAAATGTTAGTAAGGGGACAGGGAATTCACTTAGCACCTCACCTTCCCATCCCCTCGACATTCCTCACACAGTACAGTGGTGTGTGTGTGTGTGTGTGTGTGTGTGTGTGTGTGTTTGTGTAAATGCATCCTGGGGCTGAGGATGTAGCTCAGTGGCAGAGTGTTTGCCTAGCCTACACAAGACCCTGGGTTTCATCCCCAGCACAGTCACAAAAAGTAAGTAAGTGTAAGAAAAGCAAATCTGATCACACCACCCCAAAAACAAACAAACAAAAAAACATTTAATGGCTTCCCATTATCCTTAAAAATCAGTGACTCTTATTAAATTGTAGCCAATACTTGTCATTTTTTATTCGAATTTTTTTTTTTTTTTATTGGAACCGGGGATTGAACTCAGGGACACTCGGCCACTGAGCCACATCCCCAGCCCTATTTTGTATTTTATTTTGAGACAGGGTCTCACTGAGTTGCTTAGGGCCTCGCTAAGTTGCTGAGGCTGGCTTTGAACTTGCGATCCTCCTGACTCAGCCTCCCAAGTTGCTTGGATTACAGGCGTGCGCCACCACGCTCGGCTTTTATTCGAATATTTTGGCTCTTGCACAAGTGGTTTCTCAGCTAGAAACCCAGTCCCTATTTATCCTTCAAAAAATGGGATTAAGAGTAACTTTTTCAGGGAGGTTTTCTAATCACTGGGAATACATAAACAAACTGTTCCAAAAGTTCCCAACCTTGCTCTTCCCACGTGGTAACATGTGTGACCCTTATGACTAATCACTCAATGTGTCTTAACCTCTGAGGAGGAAAAGATTCTGCTTGTTGGTCCTAGGCTGTAAACCCCAGCAAAGCCTAGGTAGCCTGGGCAGGATCAATATCTACTGAATGAATGAAACTGGAAACTGGGGGTGGTGGCGGAGGCCTGTAATCCCAGCAACTAGGGAGGCTGAGGCAGGAGGATGGTGAGTTCAAAGCCAGATTCAGCAACTTATCAAGGCCCTAAGCAACTCAGCCAGACCCTGTCTCTAAATAAAATATTAAAAAAAGGGCTGGGGATGTGGCTCAGTCCTTAAGAGCCCCTGACTTCAATCCTGGTTTAAAAAAAAAAAAGAAAAAAGAAAAATAAACTGGAATGAAACAAAGTTAATTCCGTTCCTGAGCCTTTAATTGCTTTCAGCCTCCACTACTTCTTACCAGCCCACAAATTTGGGCCTATCACTGTTCTTTCCATTGCCATGGAGCCCGATCAGCCCTGACTGTTCAGAAGCAGCCTCTTCACAAATACAATCCTTCCCAGGTGCCCAAGGAGCACCTGGTGCTCCTAACAGGAGTTTCCTAACAGGAAACCTCTAGATTCTTCCTCCAGTTGCCCATCGTGTCTGTTCGTCCTTCCCCAAAGTGTCCCCTTATTTCTGCTCAGTCCATAGACCATCCACCTTACAACTGCTCACAAAACCAGCCCTCCCAATCCATTCCAGCTGACAAACCACCCATCCCAACAGACACACACACACACACACACACTCTTATGGTCGTCGTGTCCTCATCTCGTGGCCTCATCCATACAAGGGCTCCACACCTTGTAAATCTCCCAGGTACTCTTCCGATTGCCCCCTGGCCGCCCCATTCATTCCCAGCTATTCCTCCCAGACTGTGGCTCCAGCCCCCGCTCCCCATCCTAAGGCCTCCCAGCGATCCACCCTATTGTCTGAGGGGTCCTTCCCAATCCGCCCAGAGGACCCAGCCAGGTGTCACCCCTGTAAGCAGACACTGGGTCCCCAGGTCCCGAAACTCCTGCCCATCCCTTCAGCTCCCACAGGCCCTGCAGAACCCCGGCCTCCATCACTCCCAAGCCCGCGCCGCTCCTGGGACCTCCCTCCATCACCCTCCGGAACCACGCGCCCGCGCTCGGCTTCCAGCCCTCGGGACCCCACGTGTGCCCGCAGCCCCCATGGTCCGCCCAGCACCCCCTCCCAGTGCGGCCCCGGGAAGGCCGGCCCGGGAGTTGGCGCGGCTCCGAGGGAGGCGGCAGGCCGGGGCGGGCGGCCGGGAAGGCCCGGCGCCCCGTGGAGAGGCCGGGGAGGCCGAGGGGCTCGGGGATGCGGCGGGGCGTCCGGGGAGCCCCCAGAAGCGGCCAGAGGCCGAGCGGGCCGGCGGCGGGCCTCACCGTCAGTCACAGCTCCCATGGCGTGCGCGGCGGCGGCGGCGGCGCAAGCTGAAGCGGCGGTTGGCGGCGGCGGAGGTCAAACTCCCACAATGCAGCCGGGTAAACAGCCATGGAGGAGGAGGCGGCGGCGCCCGCGGCCGCCCGCTCCGACGCCTGAGTCGCGCCGCGCCGCCGCCGCCGCCGCGGGACCCGCGCGCCCC